>CP092885.1:39962728-40534552 GCA_030710605.1 Cordylochernes scorpioides | reverse complement strand
ATTGACTTGAGTTTAACTTTACTTGAGTGTAATCTAACTTGATTTACCGCTGACTTGATTATAAATTAACTTGATCCCAACTTGATTTGACTCGAATTCCATTTAACTCTTGACACTCTCTTTACTTGATTTAAATATAACATGGTTTGACTTAGCTATTATTTGATTTTAGTCTAACTTCAGTTGATTCCAAATTGTCTTGACTATAATTTAACTCAAAATACTACGGGAATCATTTTTAATCTAGATTTTAAAAGTCTTGTATATAAAATTCATTGATCGATTGGTGTAGAGATTTTAAATGTTTTTTTCCTTCCCTATTTTTTTTTTTTGCCCATTAACTAATCATAAGGAATAAAATGTAGTTTATGAATGATTTTTCAGCTATATTTATTTCGAAGGGGTTATTATAATCCAATAAAAAATAATCATAAGGAGATTATTACCTTTAAAAAGATTAATAACAAAAATATTAGCCAAAAGAGAGAGGTAATTTATAAATAGTTATAAAAAGATATCATAGATGGCGCTAGTGAGGCAGTTGCAGGCTAGTTACCACTAAATAAATCCTTTATGTCGTTTAATGAAAGGTAATCGAATGTTTATTCTTAATTATGATGTACCAACTAAGATTAAAAGGAAGGCCAAAGTTTTCGACAATTTCTTCGATATTTCTTTCTTTTGAGATGTTGATTCCTTTCGTCTGCTAAGACCTGCTGAATCATCTACAAGTTCTTTATAAGTTCAGAAGTTAGGATTGTGTTCTTAAATATATTCTTCCTTTCTGGAGAAAGACAGTTTCAAGGTGGGGAAGCCTCTCAGGCTGAATGTGTAAATATGTATATATGTTTGATGTGTGGATAATTGTAACAATACATAATAAATAAAACGATTTGCACAAATAGTCATAAAAAAAAAAACCTTCTTCCATAATCCTATTCATCTCACAAGACTATAGTAGTGAACTGCCGAATCGACATACTCAAGCAATTCCAGCATATACCCTGCAGATTATTCCATAAGAACATCCTTCAACCTCAAGTTTATACCAATTATAGTTGACGTTTTTCATACAGCAGTATAACTTTCACCATCAGCCGTACATATCATCGTCTGGTATCAGTGTTAGATATTGTTGAAATCTCCTGTAGTGACATCATGGATAAGAACATATTACCATCTCTACTTCTATTTCTATATTTTTGTTAATTACTTTTATTATTTCCTGGCAAAGGTCATAATTGGATTGGATGATAAATACATATATAGTGGTGAATCCCTGCCCAGAAGTCCTCCTCTACGTGGCGGGCGGGAGAAGCAGCAGCACCAGTAAGGGACTGCCCTGTAGGGTGAAGTACGGTGTCGTGAGCCCCGAGCCGTTAAGGTAACCGTGAACAGGGAACTCTAAAATGTGACTGACTAACGGGGCAATGGCACCTCCCCTTTCCATGGAGTGGACAAGACTCCACCACGTGGTGAATGCATGGCCCCTGCGCAAGGATGACACGCACGTGGTGAATCTGAACATATTTTAATCCGATGTCCACTTATTACAGATTTGAGAGTACAATATCAAATGAACAGTTCCAGTTTAAGCCAAATGGTTTCCAGTAAAGAAGAATATAGAAAGTTCAAAATATTCTGCAGACTCTATCTTAACTACCGTGCACCTAAATTACATTAATGAATTGAAAATTCTAGTTCTATTTAAGTATCTTTTTTTTTTTTTTTTAGTATTATTTTAAAATATTCTATATTTATACCATTAATTTAGTAGTTAATTCTAACAATATATCAAACATTTTTGATAATATGTGTGTAAATAAATTTTATTTCTTGTACAATTATTGCTCTAAAATATAAATTTAAATAACTTTCATGTTTTCTTCTCAAAACTAGAATCTTAATCAGAACCATTTTATATACAGTTACGAGCGTCTTTCCTAATCAATCAGCCGCCTCTGTCACCGTTTGCTTTTATTGGTTGGCTACGGTCACGCCACCTTTGTCCCCCCCCCCGCCGGCGGCGCGCGCCCGTTGGCTGCCGACGAGCACGTGACTTCCCTGTGCGCGCGCATGGCGAGCGGTAGGCTATAGTTATTAACTAACATATGCAATTAATTAAGGCGCCAATTTAGAATTGTAACAAATAGTTTTTGAATCAAAACATTCAATCGGGTAAAACACGGGCGTTGCCCGGGTCATTCGGCTAGTTTTAATATAATGGAGGATTATTGTAAGAATAACTTGAACATCGGTAACTTGAAGTTGAAGGATGTTCGTATGGAATTATTTACAGAATATTGTGTGCTGGAATTGCTTGAGTATGTCTATTTGTCCTTTTATATACTGCTATAGTCTTGTATGTATCTAGAATAGGTATTTTGATAGGTTTTTGCATCGTTTTATTATAAACGTATTGTTACAATTATCCATCATACATATATACATACAAGAGTTACCCCCATTTTTGCAATCAATATTAAATAATTAAAATATTAAAAATGAATTATACCATTAAAATCTACATGCTTTTTTTCAATCACCTATGGAAGATTTAATCCGTTAAAAAACCAATTATCGAATCTCTTTCACCAGTCATCTTTGGAGATAGAATTTACGGCATTGATAAAGGCTTGCAGTGCTTCATCATCAGTGTCAAATTATATTTCTTCTAACAATAACTTAACTTTTGGAAATAAAAAAATTCACAAGGTGATAGGTCTGGTAAATATGGTGGATGAGTGACTAATTGGACACTAGAGTTGGCTGAGAAGTCTAATGTTTGGGCTGACGTGTACGGTCTTGTCATGGTGAAGAAGGATTCCTCTAAGTTGAGCTCTTGGTCTACTTTGCTGGATTTTTTTTTCAAATACTACTGGCATTTTGTTGTATACTAGTCACTATCAACTGTCTTTCGATATTCTAATTTCACATTATCAATGAAACCAATTTTTCTAAAAAAGAAAAACAAGCGATTATTGGTTTTCCAACACTTCAAGCTCTGCGAACTTTCTTAGGAGAAGGTGATTTTGAAGAGCACCAAAGAGTAGATTGCCGTTTTGTTTCTGTTTCGTCACCTTGTTTAAGTTTGTTTAAGTTTCGTCACCTGTAATAATATTAAAAACAGCCTTTGATTTGCCTTCATCAAAATTTTGAACATAAAATTACACCATTTAACGCGACCAAGTTTTTGGTCTTCAGTCAAGCTGTGCGGTACCCATCTACTAACAAGTTTTCTGTATTTTAAATGATCATTAATGATGGTGTTGATTGCTGCCGATCCAATGCCCACATTTTTATCTAACTGCTGATACGTAATTCTTCGATCTTCCATAAGTAAAAATCTTACCAGCTTTCTTGGGTCACTGCTGTTGGTGGTCGACCTGAACGAGGTTCATCTTCAAGGTTGGTTTTTCCAAATTTATATTCATTAAACTAATTAAAAACTGTTCAAATAGAAGTAGCTTCATCTCTTAAAGCTTTCATAAATCTTTCATTGGATTCTTTAGAAGTTAAATTACTTTTATAATCATAAAAGAATCATGGAGCGTAAAATTTCTATAGTCAACTTCATTGTGTCTTTTGCAATGTTTAGAAATTACCGCTGCCGCTGTAAAAAAGCCGTGACCTCTATGAGTCACTTTTGTTACTATTTTATGAAAATGTTTATGTTAGGTAAAAAAGGCATGTGAATTTTAATGGTATGATTTAATTTTTAATACTTTAATTATTCAATATTGATTGAAAAATTTTTGGCGTGACCCTTGTATCATAACGTTGTAAATTCTAACTATTCATTTTTTTTAAATTATATATTTGCTTGAATATTGTTGCCTCGTCTAGGTTTTTTTTTTTTTTTAGTTTGGCGTCGACATTTGATTGCTCCATATATATATGTTATAGGCGCAAGACTACACAACGAGTAATTATTTAATAAACTTTAACTTGCATCATCAGTTTGAGTAGTTTTCCCACCTTGAAACCATCTTTCTCTAGAAAGGGAGAACCTCTAGAACGCAATCCTAAATTTATATGTAAATTCAGACCTTAGCGGACGTAAGACATCAACTATCTCGAGAGAAATGGAAATCGAAGAAAATGGCGAAAACTATTAACAAACCTTTTATTCCAAGTTGGTACATCATAATTAACAATACACATTTCGATTACATTTTATTAAACGACATAAAGGATTCATTTAGTGGCAAATAACCAGCAACTGCCTCACTACCGCCATCTATGATATCTTTTTATAACTATTTATAAAATACATACTTTGGCTCTGAATTAAAAATTGGTAAATAAATTATATTTTGATCCAATATATGCCTTTTCAATTATATATATATTAAAAGATAATATCTTTTTTTATGATTATTTTTTGGATTTTATAATAATTTTTCAATATACCTTAAAAAAGCATTAGAAAACTTTTTTTTTTCATTTGATAATATTTTTGGTTCATCACCTAAGGGCAGAACGTTATGGTGGGAATGAAGAATGAGCCTCAACACCAGTTTTGGTAAATTTAAACAAAGGGGCTAGAGCCTGTATACTATGGTTTCTAGCTATGGGCCTCATCAATACAGCAACGGCTTCGATTTCATAACATCCTATGGGAAGAAATAAAGAGTCATTCAATTTAGGTAAGAGGTGGCATGACCAATAAGTCAAAATACAACGCATAGTTGCGAGAGAAAGGAATTCAAATATCAAAGAAAAGGCATCTCTTCCATATTTTGGTATATTCAAACCACCTGTCAGAAACCCGTTTAGTTAGCTAAACTCCTGCTGGGTCTTGTGTCTAAGTAAGGAGAGATACATTGAAACAATACTTCCAACATATGTAGACTTGTGGTGTTGACTTACAGTCAAAGCAGTCGTCCACTATTACCCACCATTATTATCATAGCAGTTACCATTCGGAGGAGATTAATACAATCACCGAAAGTCGTGGTCCATTTGGATGAGGCAAACGAAGACTAAAACGCGAATGATTTCAACACTAGTCCTTTCAATGATACGTTAACATTGACGTATGCACGAAGGAACGTGTGGCCACTGGACATGCGTCCGACCCGGATGTTGTTGTTGAGTTCTGTGCTGCCTGGAGTACAGGAGCTCCATCTATGCTTCCTTCCCGGTGAGAATCTGGATAAGACTGGTGGTTTTAATAAAGCTGTATGCGTGCATGTGAAACAAATTATTATTTCAAAATATGTATGTAATACTTTAATGGAATTTTCGTCAGGATGAAATTTTTCTCTCCAAAAGGAAAGGCTTCACATTTCTAGACAAAATAATCGTTGGAACTGTTCGAGAACCTAATTATTATCTTTAAGTGTGTTAAAAGAATAATTTCTTTTGAGGAGTTTGCAATCATTCACAATAATGAATCAAAAAGAACGTCATCAAAATGTGAGTTCAAAATTAATTGAAAATCCACAACGTCCAACCGCATTGATCGAAAAAGACCTAAAGATGTCTCGTAAATCAGTTTCTTTCATCATAAAAGCATATTTTGAGACTTCCTCTCTTGAAATAAAGCCTTAAGGGGGAGGAAAAGGGGGTTCCAGTGATCCTGCTCTGCAATAAATCATTATCGAGAAAATCGGTAAAATCCGAAGCACATACCGATCACAGATATTGCCAAAAAAAAATGCGGAACAAACTTCGGAATGATTCAAAACATAATGCATCGCGAAGGTATGAAGACCCACAGAAAACAAAAAATCCAAAAGCTTCTGAAAAGAAGAAAGCGTATCCATTAAGACCAGAGCCCGAAAACTCTATGAAATTTTAAGAGAGGGAAAAAAAAATTATTATCGGCGATGAAACCTTCTACAAGACTGACTTCTCAACGCTTCCAGGACCCAGTACTATATTTCAGCTGATGGAGACATCCTTACTGAATCAGGAACTATGATTGAAGTTCGAAAATTGACGATAAATATCTCGTTTTTCAAGCAATTTGTGAGTGCAGTGATGAGAGTCAGAGTTAAGTTACCAAAGGGACAGTCAACAAGGGAATTTATATCAAAGAATTTCTGAAGAACTGACGTTTATTAGAAAGCATGATGTCTTCACGTTATTCTAGCCCGGCCTTGCACCAACCCACTACGCCCGTGATACATTGAAGTTCCTAGACAATTGACAATTAACATATTAATATTGACATCTTGTCAATACATGTAAAGTGCACAGTCCGCAGTAATTATGAGAAAATAAGAAATTTACCATGAGGATGATGGTTATAATAATAAAAAAAAAAAGATTTTAAAAATGATTAAAAATACAACTATGTACATGGCGCCTCTGCCACCGCTGCAGAGTGTGATGGATGATCGCCAGTGGGTCCCCAGCGACACCACTCATTTCGCGATCTACGAAGAAAAGGTAGATGGCATGCTTTGCCGCTGAGGAGATGGTGATGGCGTGGTTCTCGAGGTCCACCGCGAAGTTCCTAGAAAGGGTAAATGTCGTGTATGTTACAAAGGAGTTGAATCCACCGAACATGCGCCGTTCAATCGAGCATTATTGGGGAGAAGTCAAAGTAAAACTACGTAAAACAGGTCAAACTGTCAAAAGTATTTCAGATTTCATCAATAACACAGCTGCCATGAGGTTACGAAGGATTCTGTAAAAAAGCTTATATGAAGGACATTCAGGAGAAGCTCTACCGGGAGTACACAAAGTACAGAATCCCCCCCCCCCCCCAAAAAAAAATACTACACCATAATTCAAAAGTTGAATCTTGTATTATTAATAAAATACACTTTAATCAAAATCTTCTTAGATATTGTGTATATACTATTTAAAATTTGTCAGTTATTTGATTATACAGACCTTATATCATCAAGAAGTTATCTCCCCAAAACACACGTAAGTACACGAAAAATTGCTATTTGTTTCTTGTGATTTAAAGAAACAACTTGAAATCTCTTTGATGTGAGGAAGTTTTTAAAAAATCAAACTTAAAATTCAGGAAGAGAAAGAGACGTGGCCTTGACATCTGATATCTTACAGCTAATTGTCCCAAAAAGTTGACCTTCAGCTTGACTTCATCATATTTTTTTATTTTTGAAGGATTCTGATATCGGATTTCAATTTCTCTTCAAGTGACACAGATTCGTCAAATTTGATATGTTCTTACTTTCTGTTCTTTTTACAAATAGCTGTCTAATGACAAATATTTGAGAAAAAAAGTTTATTCTTGTTATTTATCACTGAGATAAAAAGATGAAAACTGACATATTGAAAAAATATTTAGGAAAAAAATATATATTAGTATAAGTGAAAAAGAAGACTGATAATTACGAAGATCCTTTATTACTTAAATATATTTATAAACAATAAGGTAGGACAAGAGATTAAAGAAATTGAACTAGATAAAATTATGTTCACACCAGCAGCTCACGTCTATCAGCGGCCTGTCATATCTTGGATCTTAGAACCGCTAACCAACACACAATCTAACAAAGCTGCGATATATAGGCAGAGATGCAAATTAGCATTGACAACAATATGCAAATCACAAGAGTATTATATCGTAGAAATATCCCGGAATCACCACTTTCAACAAAAGTAAAATTTGTTTTTATTTTTTGCAAATAAAAGTGAATTGTGTTCTCTGAACTGTATTTTATATATATCCACACAACACGGCATAGGTTTTAACAATAAATGAAGTATCTCGGTAAATCTCTCTCTCTTTGTCACGGTATTCAGCTAGAAATAGAAAATACGGATTTATGGTCTAAATTGAAATGGTATTTATGTAATAGAAATATCTCACTGTCATAGTTTCGAGCACGGAATTAAAATATACAAGTATCAGAGTCATCAAGCAACAATTCTTAATCAATTCTGTCACCGTTTGCTTTTGTGAATGGAATAAATACCCAAATATGGCCATTTCTCATAACCATCGGTGGTTCAGTGGTAGAATGCTCGCCTGCCACGCAGGCGGCCCGGGTTCGATTCCCTAGCCGATGCATTTTTTTTTTACAATTTTTAAAACTCATTTATATATTATACAAGAATGACATCCACGGCGCCAATTTATAATTGTAACGAATATTATTTGAATAAAAGGATTTAATCGGGTAAAACCCGGGCGTTGCCCGGGTCATTCGCCTAGTATATAAATAATTTGATTGCAGTTTCATAAAGTGATATTAAAGATAATATACAAGATGGTATTGATATATGAAATGTAGGAACTGCTCAGATATCACGCTATCTTACGAGAGAAGTTATAAAAATGGTCAAATTTGTTGAAATTTTGATTAATCTGGTGAAGTGGTAAGACCGATCTTATCCCGGAATAAACGTGCGGGAGAAAGAAACGCATACTTGTATTTATGTGTAAAAATACATTCTTTTATGCATTTGGTAAATCAGTTTAATGCAAATATTAGAAGTTTAAGTGACCTTTTTGCACCTTTTTATTGATAAGGTTAAAAAAAAAATTCAACACACTGTGTAAATGATATAAGAATCAAAAACGAAAGCCGAACGAAGCGAATAGTGCTGTCCTAGTATTTTAAAAGTGAAAAAAAAAACTTATTTCTGCTCTTAAAAAATTGAAAGTATAACTATGGTACCCTCATTTTGGTTTTATTGTTGATTTATTCCTCTATAATACATGGTTCGGGCCATGATAATCGTGGTGGGTAGAGGTATCATGTACTGTAAACACTCGGATTCCTCTCAAAAAACACAGTTTAGCCCTGTTTGGTTATTTGTACTCACTATTTATGCCATTTTAAAGAGTAATCCGAGTGTTTACAGTACATGATACCTCTACCCACCACGAATATAATGTCCTGAACCATGTATTATAGAGGAATAAATCAACAATTAAACCAAAATGAGGGTACCATAGTTATACAAGTTTTTAAGAGCAGAGAAGTTTTTTTTTTTTGCACTTTTAAAATATTAGGACATCACTATTCGCTTCGTTCGGCTTTCGTTTTTGATTCTTATATCATTTATAGTGTGTTGAAATTTAATAAAAAAAGCCTTATCAATAAAAAGATGCAAAAAGGTCACTTAACCTTCTAATATTTGCATTAAACTAATTTACCAAATGCATAAAAGAATGTCTTTTGTGCGCGCGTGCGCGTGCTCAATGTGAATTTCGATCCCAGACTGGGGTTATGGAAAATAAGCAATGTGCACCATTAACCATCTTCGTAACCTTCTATCAACAATAATTATCACGATCTACAATACGTCAGATACCATTGGATATATTCTTTATTGCGAGTAGAAGGAAAATTATCAATTGCTAGTAGAAAGGGAGATTCTCTTAATTGATAATAGAAAGGAAGATTCTTAATTGCTAGAGAGAGAGAGAGCAAAAAGGCAGATTATTAATTGCGAGTAGAAAGGGAGATTCTCTTAATTGATAATAGAAAGGAAGATTCTTAATTGCTAGAGAGAGAGAGAGCAAAAAGGCAGATTATTAATTGCGAGTAGAAAGGGATATTCTCTTAATTGATAATAGAAAGGAAGATTCTTAATTGCTAGAGAGAGAGAGAGCAAAAAGGCAGATTATTAATTGCGAGTAGAAAGGAAAATTATCAATTGCTAAAATAGAATGAAAAATTATTAAATTCTAATAGAAAAGAAAAATTCTAATTTGGAAAGTAGAGAAAATCTTAATTGCGCGTAGAAAGGAAGATTCTTAATTGTGATTAGAAAGGAAGTTTTTTAATTGTGATTAGAAGGAAGATTCTTAATTGTGAGTTGTAAGGAATATTCTTAATTGTGATAGTAAGGAAGATTATTAATTGTGAGTAGAACGGAATATTCTTAATTGTGATAGTAAGGAAGATTCTTAATTGTGATTAGTAAGGAATATTCTTAATTGTGATAGTAAGGAAGATTATTAATTGTTGTTGGGAGAATCTTAATAAATTAGTCTCTATTTAAACTTAAAACTTCTTTATTAAATGTATGAAAAACAATGAAGTTAAATTACTATGATAAATTTGAAGAAACTCTAAGAAAACTCAAACGTCTCCACACAGATTCTCAACCACACTCACTCAAAGAAAATACCTATATATATATATACACATAATCAACACCACAGAATAAATTAGTCCACAAATTAATATAAATCATAGAATGAAAAATGAACATTTTAAATTATAAATATCAACAAATCTCCCCTTCAAATTTTCAATTTTCATTCCTCAAAAAATAACTCCACCACTTAGGCAGTTCTTAATCTTGACAGCATCCACAGTTTTGGTAAGATGGTCCGCTTTCATTTCTTCTGAAGGGATATGCAAAACTTCAATTTCTTCATCTTCCATGGCTTTAATCCATCCAATTTTCTATCATCAGAATTCAGTGCTTCTTGGTAATCCTTCGGACGTTTAATTTCAAAAGCTTAATCAGAAACATTTTCCTTATTTTTCATTAATCTTAATCTTTCAGATCTCCTCACTCCCCTTTTTATGAGTTCTTCTTCCTCGGTTTCTCTCAAACGAAGATCTCGTTCTTCTCTCATTTCTCTCGTCATTCCTGGTTCTGGTCCTCTTCTACGTGGAGTAATTATTTCATCAGGAGGTATTTCATCTATTTCACTCAAATCTATATCATTATCATCTTGAGTAATATGCTCATCATCGATGTTAAAGTTTTCTGCTCGGTCTTCTCTATTACCACCAGAGTCTTCATTCCTGTGAGAAATCAAATTTTTGTCTTCTCTATTAAAAAAGAAAAGTTCATTTTCATCAAGATTTCTACCTCTATTATTCATTAAATAATATCCTAACTTAGCTTCATTAAATTTAACATCTGATACTTCATGAATTTCATCCATTTCCGGTAAATATATTCTATAGCCTTTTCTTATCATACTGTATCCCATCATGATCCCTTTATGAGCTTTTGGTTCCATCTTCTTTCTATTTTCTTTTCTTATATGAACATAAGCTTCACTTCCGAACCTTTTTAAATAAGCAATGTTTGGTTTCCATCCCTTGTATATCTCGAAAGGAGTTGTATTCATTTCTTTGATTTTAATTCTATTATTTATATGAACAGCCACCTTAACACTTTCGCTCCAAAATTTTAAAGGTAATTTAGAATCAATTAGCATGGTTCTTGCCGACTCAACTATGGTTCTATTAAATCTTTCGGCTTTTCCATTACTTTCAGGAGTATAAGCTGTAGTAAATTCTTGTTTGATGCTGTTACTAGATAACCATCGCCTCAAATAGTTTGAAATATACTCTCCTCCATTATCATTTCGAATTCTCTTTACTTTCCTGCCAGTCTGTCTTTCTTCTTGGATAATCAAGTTTATTATGGAATCTGCTGTTTGAGATTTATTAGCAATTGGTATAACGAAAGTAAAATTACTATAGTCATCAACAATAGTGATAAAATACCTATATCCAAATGATTCATCCAAAGGTCCAACTATGTCGGTATGCCATAGATCCAAAATATTTTCAGATTGTTTATATTGAATACTTTTGTAAGATTTTCTATGTAATTTTCCCAATGTACAAGATTCGCAATTCGCTTTGTTATTATGTAAATTTTTCAATCCTAATACAGTTGAATTATCATACGTTTCTTTCAATTTCTGAAAATTTACATGAGCAAGTCTTTGATGCCATAGCATATCATCTACTTCTGCTTTTCTAGCGATTTCCATATTTAGGATTCCTTCAACTTCAAATTTATCTCCTAATCTTTTTGCTTCATATAAGACATCACCATTTTTATCTATTACCTCTGATTTATATTTACTAAATAATACATCAAAATCATGATCTATAATTTTTGTTACTGATAATAAATTTTCTCTTAAATTAGGTACATGCAAAAAAATTTCAAATTTTATGAATCTTTCATTTACATTTGACTTCATTCTAATAGATCCAATTCCCGAAGATTTCATCACTTCACCTTTCTCAGCTGTTGCTATTATTCTTTCTTCTTCTTCATTTTCTATAAAAAGTTCTTTTTTACTAACCATATGGCTAGAGGCTCCAGAATCCATATTCCATTTTATTTTTTCTTCCTTTTGATATTCCTCTTCATAATTTGCTTCACTTGTTTCCATCACATGACTTGTATATTCACTATTATTTTGTCTGTTTATTCCTCTTTTAGGCCCATTAAAATTATATCTTGCATGACATTCATTTCTATACTTTCTATATATTGTCGATTCATGCCCAAATCCTCCACATTTAAAACATTTCATCCTATTTCTACATTCTTTAGAGACATGACCCATCCTTCCACAGTTATAACATTTAATAAATTTTCTTCTTTCCGTCCAGCCTTCTCTAGCTTTAGATGCAATCTCTTGGTTTTCTACTTTTTCTAGTTTCCTATTTTTATTTTTTCTTCAGTTTCCTTCAGGATTTGTCTTATTTTGTTCATATTCTTTTCTTTGTCTGATTTGATATTTTTTACGTCAAAATCAAATTCAACTCTCAAACCTTCCAAAAAGAAGCAAATCAATTCTCTATCTCTTATTTCATCTCCTGCTTGAAAGCTTCTGCTCTTTATAATCATTGCTCTATTTAAGTAGTCATCTACCGTTTCATCTTCCTTCATTTTCAATTTTGACAATTCTATTCTATTTTTCATCTGCAAGTCTTCATTTTTTGATGCCATTTCTTCTCCAATTATATTCCATAATCTCTTGGCATTTCTTTCACTTGAATATTTCAGAATTTGAGTGTCATTCATTGTTCTGTTCATCAAATTTCTTGCAATTGCATTGTCGTCATCCCAGTCTTCCCAGATTTTCATTTTTTCATCAAATTTTTTGTCTGTTTCTATTGGCTTTTCAACTTCTTCTCCTTCTATAATTCTTCTCCATAATTTTAATCCCCGTAATTCACTTTCAATTCGATTTGCCCAGATCAAGTAGTTTTTGTCTGAAAGTTTTTCTATTGGAGATAAATTAAAATTTTGCATCTTTTCTTTTTTCTAAAAATTTTTCAATTAATCTTGATTTGCATAAATTTAAATTCAACCGCTCTCTGCTACCAATTGTTGGGAGAATCTTAATAAATTAGTCTCTATTTAAACTTAAAACTTCTTTATTGAATGTATGAAAAACAATGAAGTTAAATTACTATGATAAATTTGAAGAAACTCTAAGAAAACTCAAACGTCTCCACACAGATTCTCAACCACACTCACTCAAAGAAAATACCTATATATATATATACACATAATCAACACCACAGAATAAATTAGTCCACAAATTAATATAAATCATAGAATGAAAAATGAACATTTTAAATTATAAATATCAACAATTGTGAGTATAGTAAGGAATATTCTTAATTATGATAGTAAGGAAGAATATTAATTGTGAGTAGTAAGAAAGATTCTTAATTGTGATAGTAAGGAAGATTATTAATTGTGAGTAGAAGGGAATATTCTTAATTGTGAGTAGTAAGGAAGATTCTTAATTGTGAGTAGAAAGGGATAATCTTAATTGTGAGTAGAAAGGAATATTCCCAATTGTGAGTAGAACGGAATATTCTTAATTGTGAGTAGAAAGGAAGATTCTTAATTGTGATAGTAAGGAATATTCTTAATTGTGAGTAGAACGGAATATTCTTAATTGTGAGTAGTAAGGAAGATTCTCAATTGTTGGTAGAAAATGTTCCCTAATTGTGAGTAGAAAGGAAGATTCTTAATTGGGGGTAGAAAGGAAGATTTTTAATTACAAATAGAAAGAAAGATTTTTAATTGTGAGTAGTCAAAATATCTACAAACTTAATTGAGAGTAGAAAGAAGATTCTTGATTGTGAGAAGAAAGGAAGTTTCTTAATTGCGAGCGTATCTAAAATTATTTTCAAACCTAATTGCAAGTAAAAAGGAAGATTCTTAAATGTGATTAAGCAAGAAGTGTCTTATAAGTGAGCGTAGAAAAAAAAAAATTAATTGAGCATGTGTAAAAATTCATAGTTGGGAGTAGAGGAAGAAGCAGGATTCAAAGGAGATAGAAGAATTATGATTGGGAGTAGCGAAGAAAAATATTAATTTAGAGAAGGGGAAAAGAAATCTCGATTGAGAGTAGAAAAGTAGAAGCATGATTGAAAATAGAAATAAAAATCATGGTTTAGAATAGTAAGTTAGAATCACGAGAGTCAAGTTAGAAAATAAGAAACTCAATTGAAAGTATGAAAAAAACTCTTTCTCTCTTAATAATAAAATAGGTCACAATGCCGACATTGCAGTACAGCTGGCCTGCACGCTCTTCCCCATCCTGCACATCCGGCATCTGCTCGAGAGACCTGCATCGCCTGTGGTTCTAGTGACCTGACGTTGGCTCACTGGTCCTGCAGCTCCATCAGGCCCTTCATACGGGAGGCCTCCAACATGATACAGCCGACCTGTAGGGATACTGGCTCTTCGGCCAAAGGCTGGATGACAACGACGCGTCTTCCAAGACATCCATCCATACACAGGTTGTGCCTTGAGGTGAGGGGAGAGCCCCCTTACTCTCTGGAGGAGGACTCTTTGTCTTTGGGGGAGCTCCTGGACTTTCCATACCTGTATATAGTATCCTCACTTCTTTTTTATTTTATCTTTTCTTTATTCTTTTTTAAAATTCTCTTTTTATATATTTTGCTTGTATCTTTGCTACTATTGACTTGTATGAGGTTAATAAAATATTATAAAATCTCACAAAAAAAAAACCTCTTTCTCTTTAATTGAGTTTATAAAAGATGAATCGTGATTGAGAGTAGGAAATAAAAATCTTAATTGAGAGAGAGATCAGAAAATATTAATCTCTTGACTATAAAAGAAGAATCTTAATTGAGTAGGAAAGATGAAGCTTAAATATAAGTGACTAGCGGACCCGGCCACGCCCTGCTGTGGCTAAATTGTAATATGTTAAATTAACATTATACTAAACTATTCAGTACAGTAAAGTCAATATTCACTTATAAAGATAAAAATGTTTTAGCAGATCTAAAGCCCTACGGGATTGAGAATGGAACGTTACGCTAAAATTTGAAAGTGAATTTTATATATATAGATAATATAGCCCTTCATTATAATCATTGATTATAATCACTGCATTAATAAATGTCAGTGAACTCGTTTATATGTATTGTTTTTTGTTTTCGAGATATTCTAATAGAACGTTCTCACATTTTCTGTAAAATATCTATATATGCACAAACACAGAATATAATCACTACGTCTTAAATTCGCTATATTTATTGCTATAAATATTATTCTAAAATAATTCGCCAGAAATCGTCCTGATAGTATACTACACAGCGAACCCGGCCACGCGTTGCAGTGGCTAAATTGTAATATGTTGAATTAACATTATACTAAACTATTCAGTACAGTAAAGTTAATATTCACTAATAAAGATAAAAATGTTTTAGCCGATCTAAAGCCCAACGGGATTGAGAATGGAACGTTACGTTAAAATTTGAAGGTGATTTTTATATATATAGACAATATAGCCCTTCATTGTAAGCATTGATTATAATTACTGCATTAATAAATGTCAGTCTTCCCAGTATTCTTTTACCTATGTATGGAAATTTTTGTTTGAATTAGTGAACTACTGCGAATTTGTAGACGAATGACCCGGGCAACGCCCGGGTTTACACGATTAAATGTATATTACATATGGAAGATGGACGTAGTTCCCGGAGGGCACCCGCGAGGTCACTCTGTCCCCGCGCAACTGTCCAACCGGGAGCGCCCCGCGCCGTCAAAATCGTCACGCGTTCTAGAGGGCGCTGCTCGGCCGTCAGCCGGGAGATCTCATTTACTCGGTGGGGGGGGGGGGGGGGGGGGGGCGGGGGGAGGGCAGGGAGGTCACGTGCTGCGCCGGCAGCCAATCGTCGCGCGCCGCCATCCCCCGTCTGCCGCGAGAGGGGCGCAGATTGCGAGTGAATTTACGTTTTATTGTAAATAGAAATGCAACGAAAGGTTATTTCTAAAGAGTAATTAGCCATAAACCATCCCTGTAGTATACTAAACATCTTCCCAAAGTTTCATCACGATTGGTTGAGCGATGTAGAAGATTATCACTCACGGACGGACTCACGGACGGACCAACGGACCAACCAACAAACATCCATTTATATATATATAGATGAAGAAACGAATCTTAATTGAGAGAAGAAATTACGAATCTTAATTGAGGGTGTAGGAATGAATATTAATTGAGATCATAAAAGAAGAATTTAATTAAGATTAGAAATCAGAGAATCACACACACATGTTGAGAGAGATTAGAAAAGAAGAATTTAATTAAGATTAGAAATCAGAGAATCACACACACATATTGAGAGAGATTAGAAAAGAAGAATTTAATTAAGATTAGAAATCAGAGAATCACACACACATATTGAGAGAGATTAGAAAAGAAGAATTTAAGATTAGAAATCAGAGAATCACACACATGTTGAGAGAGATTAGAAAAGAAGAATTTAATTAAGATTAAAAATCAGAGAATCACACACACACATGTTGAGAGAGATTAGAAAAGAAGAATATTAATTGGATATAGGGAAAATAATCTTACTTGAGAGTAGTAAATCTGAATCATGATTGAGATAAAAAAAAGAGACGAATTTGAATTGAGAGAGAGAGCAGAAAAGAAGAATCCTAATTGAGAGTGATACCCAGCCACTAAACGCTAGTAACACAAGCCCCTATCGACATGCTAAAACTGTCTGCTCATCCATTAGCGAATCACCTCGGCGTGGGAGTCCAATTTTAAACCGACGCCTGTTTAAAACGCGATGCTGCGAGGAAGTTTTAAAAAAGAGGAGAAGCGTCGAGAGGCTAATTGTGGGGATAGCTCCCCATCTGCCCCCTCGACTCAAGTGCCCTGACTCAGGACCACCAATTACCAGCTGCAGGGTGGATGCTTCCAGATCAATGGCCGTGTGAATGTTTAGCACGGTCCCCCACCGTTAAAACATTGTACTTGTATGTCCCCCCGCCGTTGAAACATTGTACTTGCACGCGCCTCTGTTTAACACCAACCCTATTCAGACCTTGCCCTCTAACGTCCATACTATTGAGAGATATTATAGGATGGAAATATTCAGTACTATTTATTCATTTTATATTTATGGGCGATGAATGCATCATTTCGAGTGAACTGAAGATAAAAATATTTTTGAAAGATCGGCCCATATCAGTTGATAATCCTTTCCAGTAATATGGCCAATTTAATCCACCGCTACAAATATTTTACTTTTTCTTAACATACAAGCTGTTTCCAATATTGGACAGGATTCGAAGATTGAAGACACACAGAATACCAAAGCTATGTTTACTCATTTTCTTTTAGCTGCATATAAATAGAATAAACACAATGGTACCTTTCATGAGACGACGCTACACGTGCACTGTGCCAGTGATTCGATTTTTAAAGGTAACTGGTAGTCTTTCGGATACTTTTATATAATGTAATTCCTTGTGTCAAAGTGCTCATCTTTTAAGGTGATTTGTGTTTAGGGAATAGGAAAAAGTCAGTAGGTGTTATATTTGGTGAGGGGCGGTTGGGGGAGCTAAAAACCAGAATCGAATGCGCCATGTATGAGTGGAAATTGTCATGAGGAACGGTCAAATTACCTTCTGGCCATTTTTTGGGGCTTTTCAAATTACTTCATAATATCCAAACAAACTATCTTGTTAACTATTATGCCTTCTGGAAGGTAGTTATGGTGAACCAGGTCTTTATTTTTATAAAAAGTGCCCTGCTCTTTTGAGTTTTTGTGATTTAAACACGGTCGTTTTTATTTTAATACTTAAACATTGTCTTAGGTAATATTATATGTATTCAGTAAAATATATAAGGCCTCCAGGGAAAAGTATATTTTGAAAACATTTTTATTCTCTAGCTTTCGGGCATGGACGTCCTTCTACAGGAGAAAACATTTTTTCCCTTGTAGAAGGGCGTTCGTTCCCGAAAGCTAGAGAATAAAAATGTTTTTGAAAAGATACTTTTCCCTGGAGGCCTGATATATTTTACCAATATTGATACAAGGAGTTATTTCATTGAATTATATATATATTTAAAGACAAGAATGATACAAAATGTAGAACGACATTTGAAAATTATCCCGCATGTGTTTCTTTTGAACGAAAAATCGAAATTTATTTTAAGGAGAAATAACGATTATTTCTAACTTTAGGGATGAAGTATGAAAAGATGAATTGTGAAAAGTAATGATAAACGGAAAAATAAAGTGTTCAGGGATGGGAATTCTTATAAAAATTATAAGAATATCCCTAAGGTTAGAAATAATCGTTATTTCTCCTTAAATTTCGATTTTTCCTTCAAAAGAAACACATGCGGGATAATTTTCAAATGTCGGTATACAATCATGAACCGTATTATATTGTATTGATACAAAATGTGCTCACGAGGTTATTAATATATAATTATATTCAAAACAAACAAACAAAAAATGCTGTCGAGGTAACAATACATTACACAATCCTCCCTACTTTAAATCAGACATTTTGGGAAGAACCTTCTGTGTTTTAGTTTAATAAACAACATAGTAAGAAATTATAAACTAAACAAACTTCTCTTCACCTTATATATGACTGTCTGAACTTTACAGAGGTGAGACATCAACACAAAGCAATAACGCGCCATCTATACATATAAAATAAAAGGATTTAAAAGCGCGAATGTTTCTTTTATACATAAAACGAACTTCTACTGTCCTTACTGCGATGAAAAAATATATTGGGAGGGCTTGGCTCATGCTTTGGAAAAGTTACATTTCCCTGGAGGCCTGATATATTTTACCAATATTGATACAAGTTCGTTTTATGTATAAAAGAAACATTCGCGCTTTTAAATCCTTTTATTTTATAGGTGAGACATCGTTTGTTCCCTGATCTAAATGATTTAACTCTCTTACATCAGTCACTTTGTCTATATAAATTTTATGAACTCTGTCGATTAATACATGTAAATTTGTAATTATTTATTTCAAAGTTCTAAATTGTTTGTTGTTTTGTTTGTTTCCACTGTAATAGGCGAAAATATTCCAATATCGCGTCTAGTCTATATATATATTAAAATGAATGTCTGTCTGTGTGTGTGTGTGTGACATTTTTTTTTTTTTTGACAATTAAAAAATATTTATTGTCATCTTAGACAATATTACATCTCACTTGAGAGAGAGAGAGAAGAAGAGAAGAAAAATATATACATAGAGAAATAAATATATACATATATGGTACAAATTTACAAGGGGGATAAAGGAAGGAGACCTCGGCGCTGGAGGGTCCTGGACCAGGCGATGAGCGGGTCCTCCACCGCTTCTCCGAGCTCAACCTGGACAAAGTAGCGATAGATTCGCAACTTTCCCGACGCCAGGATGGAAAGGGCGTCGTCCTCAAGGCCGGACCCGCCGAAGATTCAAGCCTGCAGGTCAGGGGGCCGCCCTATGATGTTGAAGGCCTCTCTAATGAGGGGCCTGATGGAGGGACAGCACCTGTAACGGTGGCTGAGGGAGCGGTCGATGGACCCGCAGGCAGGACAGGAGGGGCCGACCAAGGCAGGATGGGCCGGATGGGGCAGGGCGTGGAGGGCCAACTTGAGAGCCGCGTCGGCCTCGTGGCCCGAGTAGGCGCAGCGCCGCAGCGAGGCCCAGTCGATCCTGGATGGTGGATTGATGGTGGGCGTCCATCTCGCCAGGAATCTGGAGATGGGCGTGGCGGCGAGGCGCGGACGATCCAGGGCCCGTCGGGCTGAGCGGGTCGTGAGGCCGTTGAGGAATGGCGTAGCCGTCCCTCGCAGCACCAGGGCCGCAGCTAAGGAGCTAGATGAGGGCGTAGACTCCGCCCCGAAGCCCACGGCGTTCTCGGAGGTCAGCCTCCGCCAGAAGGCGCCCAGGGCCGCGACGTCAGCCAGGGCCGAGCGCGTAGGTCGGGCGATGATGTGTTCCTCCACGGTGAGGTCCCGGACTCGGGCTCCGCGCCAGCGGGCGGGGACCAGGAGGTCGGGAGGGCGGAGGAACCGGCAGCCGCCGATGATGGGGAGGTTCAGCAGCTGAGCTGTGGGGACCGCCCGGTGGTTGAGGCCCAGGATGTTGGAGGCCTCCTTCCACAGCTTCAGCAACCGGAGACGGCGGGGCTGGAGACGGGTGCCGTCCGGTGGAGGGTGGATCCAGGCTTCACCGCTGTTGCCGCCGACCAGCCAGCTGAAGGCATTTCTGCCTCCGCGGAGCGCGACCTGCACCCCCTTGAGGCAGGCGAGCTGGAGCTGGGTCGCGAGGTCGAGGAGGCCGAGGCCTCCGATGGTGACCGGCCTCGCCATGACGTTGGCGGGAAGCCACGCCGTGTGGTCTGGCCCCCAGACGAACCTCGCCAGTCGGGCCTGCAGCTTGGCGATGGTCGGGGGTGATGGGAGGTATCCATGCAGGTGGTGCTGGATCGTGGACCCCACCAGCGTGTTCGCCGCTCTTGCTCGTCCGACGAGGGAGAGGCCGCGGGTGAAGGGCGTCCATCTGCGGCACGCAGACTCCAGGAGGGCCAGGAGATGCTGCTCCCGGTGGGCGACGGTGCTCTTGGCGGCGATGTCGAGCCCGAGGATCCTGATGGAGGTGGTCGACCAGGAGGCGCCGAGAGGGGAGTCGCCGCGGTTGCGCCAGGCGCCGCACCAGAGGCCAGCGCTCTTCCGGAGGTTCACGCCAACTCCGGAGGCCTGCTTATAGTCTTCGAAGACGGTCGCCACCTGCTCGAAGTCCTCGTCGCGATGGAACAGGAGGACGATGTCGTCGGCGTAGGCGGTGTCGTTGCCCACGCCGAGGGTCAACTCCAGGCGACGTAGCAGCGGCCCCGTAGCGATGCTAAAAAGTGCGGCGCTCACGGCGCAACCCTGCCTTAGGCCGTTGAGGAGAGGAAGGCGGTTGTGTGGAAGCCTCCGGCCTTGATCGTGGCGTCCGCCCCGGCGTAGAGGATATTGATCCAGGCCCTGAAGGCCGGCGGGAGGCGGAGGGGCGTTAGCAGGGACTCGAGGAAGCTGCGGTCTAATGAGTCAAAGGCGGACTCCAGGTCTACGCCCATGACGGCCAGCGGCGAGCCCAGGGCGGTGGCCTCCTCGACGGCGTCCGTCACCATGGCGATGTTCCATGACGGGGACCTCCCGGGGACGGCGTAAGTCTGGCATTCCGGCACAAGGGTCCGCAGGTGGGGCTTGAGGCGCCGGTGAAGGATGGCGGCCAGGACCCTGTAGTCGGCCGAGGGCAGCGCGACGGGCCTGTAGCCATCAAGGCCGCGACCTCCGCGGGCCTTGGGCACGAGGCAGATGAAGCTGCGCCGCGTCGACGGAGGCAGGGTACCGCGGAGCCGTGATGCCGCGAACACCCGGGCCAGAGCTTCCGCGAAGAAGTCCTCGCTGAAGGCGACGAGGAGCTCGCACGGCAAGCCATCCCAGCCGGGGGCCTTTCCGCGAGGGAGGTGCTCGATGGCGTTGGCGATCTCGCTGGGGCTGATGTCCGGCCGGTGGAGCGGGTCCTCCTCACTCAGCTCGCGGGTGGTGGTGGGCGGGCTGCTGGCGATGAAGGCAGCTCCCGCAGCTGGATCGCTGGTGGGACGGGCGAAGCGGGGCTGGAAGGTCGCGAACGCCCTCCGCCGAAGCTCGGGGCCCTCGATGATGTCATCCTGCTTGTCCCTGATGACGCTGACCGGGCGTCGGAGGCGGATGGCGCGTGCTAGGTCCGGCAGCGATGGGTAGTCGGCCCGGATGGAGGAGGCCTCGAGCTGCGCCTCGAAGGGTCTGGATTTTACGACTTTTGCCATTAAAAAATAAGGCGAATTGCTATTATAGCCGGTCTCTTGACGAAGAATTTCTCTTTCTTCTTCCATTGCCGTACAGTAGAACATGTAGTGTGGAAAATCGAGACTAAATTCACCGTTGCATCTTTTAATTATTATAAGAACTATAAATGCCGGCCAAGCAACCTCTCTATTTAAGATAGTGATTAGAAAGTAAAGATGGTTAAGAGAGGCTAGTTTTATGAGAAGGGCTCTCAAGAAAGGGTACACCGTATTGTTCTTTTTTTCTTGAAATAATAATAAAATAATTAGTAAATTCACTAAATAAAGACTATGTGTAAAACGACACTTGAAGTTCTACCGCATGAGTTTCTTTTCAACGAAAAATCAAAACTTTATTTCATGGTGAAATATTGACTATTTCTAACCTTTTTGGATGAGGTATGAAAGGGTGAATTATGAAGAGTAATGATGAACGGAAAAATAAAAGTATCCAGGGATGGGAATCGAACCCAAAATGTTCCGCTTACCGGGCAGATGCCATGTCCACTAGGCTACCCTGGACGTATTTTTTTTAGCCTAATGGACATGGCATCTGCCTGGTAAGCGGAACATTGTGGGTTCGATTCCCATCCCTGGACACTTTTATTTTTCCGTTCATCATTACTCTTCATAATTCACCCTTTCATACCTCATCCAAAAAGGTTAGAAATAATCGATATTTCACCTTGAAATAAAGTTTTCATTTTTCATTGAAAAGAAACTCATGCGGTGTACCTTCAAGTGTCGTTTTGCAATCACAGGCCGCAGTGTATTATATTGTAAAGACTAAGTGTGAAGGTTATGGGAAAACCTCTTAGCAAGAGTTCAAATACACCATTATCAACAATAAGGGTCAATTGTTTCTAGCAATACCGAAAGATAAATTGATGCAAGGATTACCAAAGTGAAAATGATAAATGAAATGTGATCATTATGGGGTAAGCAAAAATTTCATTTAGTATAATTATATATTTAAGAAGGAAATTTTCTGACAAGTTATTGAGGATTCTGATATAAGGTTTGTTCAAATAGATAGTGTAGAGTTGAAAATAATTTTTAATTTATTTATATATTGATTAATTCAGTTACCAACCTCATATTTTACCAGCAAACACTTTAAAATTAAATGACGTTTATAAACCATTGTCTAAAAGGTGGTTTTATTTTGTTAAACCAATATTTTTATTTTATGAGGAATATGATGAATTTAGTCGAAATATTTTGATAATATTTCGACACATGTAGCAATTGTCTTTTCAAAAATTATTATTCTATGCTGAAAAAGATGATGATACAGAAGAAATATACATATCCTCGACCCAGAAATTATATCTAAAACTCTCTACTTCCCAAAATCCAGTTATACAAGAATTGTTCCAATTTGATGGAGACCTCAATCCAAGACATAAAAGACCTGGACTTCACTCTACCTGAACTGTGACCTTCCAGTCAGTTCTGAAGGCCATTTATTAGAAATTCTTGATGCCTAACATCCACGACAAAGTGACTCGTGAGCTCTACGCTCGAATGGTACACTGTAAATTTGAGAGGAAATAAATAAATAAATGATACAGAAATGGAAATAGAAAATGTTAAATCTAGAAGATGGATTATCATGAAACTTACATGAATGTGAAAACTATGCCATAGAATAAATGATTAAATATAAACTAGTGGAAATAGAAAGTGTTACACCCAGATGGATCTAGGCGAATATCATGAAATTTATCATGAATGTAAAAGCAATCACATGAACCAAGTGGCGTAACTTTTCGAAAAAGGCATTGATGAAGCCTCCTGTAGAAGGCCCGAAATTTTGAGAAGCGCTATTAAATAACTCTAAGAAACTTATACCTGGATAAATTTATTCCCAAATGATCACTTAATTATTATAATTTGATATTCTGATTGTATGGTGATCATCTTGGTGTTCTGGTTGTAGGTTGATATTCTGAGTGTACAGTGTTCAGTTTGGTGTTCTTCTGGTAGTAAGTGTTCTGATTTTACAGTGTTCAGTTTGATGTTCTGGTTGTGGGTTGATATTCTGAGTGTACAGTGTTCAGTTTGGTGTTCTTCTGGTAGTAAGTGTTCTGATTTTACAGTGTTCAATTTGATGTTCTGGTTGTAGGTTGATATTCTGAGTGTACAGTGTTCAGTTTGGTGTTCTTCTGGTAGTAAGTGTTCTGATTTTACAGTGTTCAGTTTGATGTTCTGGTTGTAGGTTGATATTCTGAATGTACAGTGTTCAGTTTGGTGTTCTTCTGGTTGTAAGTGTTCTGATTGTACAGTGTTCAGTTTGGTGTTCTTGTGATTGTGGGTTGATGTTATTGTCGCGTATTGTCCCCAGTCTTTTGCGACAACGCCGCTTCTTCTCGCGGATTACCAACCTTGGTTGGCTCCGTTGCCTCATTTCTGCAGCGCAACCATGCTGGCAGTCCAAAGCCCCTGAGAGCCACTACTCCCGTGGATCTACTTTCCCTCTGGCAGTATCTCTCGCCCTTACCACCTGTGGGGGGACACGAGAGACTTACCAGAAGAGCAGCTACTGTGATTTTGAAGGCATTCACAATAGTAACAGAAACCGGGAACAAGTCTTCTTCCTAATTCCAGTTCAAAATAATTTTATCAGGTGCCGTTTATCAAGAAAAACCTATATCATGAATTTACAATCAATAGTTATGTACAGGGGATCCTCAAATATATACACACACATATATGCCATATATAAGCCATCAGCAAATTTCAATTGCACGATAAGGAGATGCCTTTTTCTTAATTTATGCACCTTATCCCAGTACAATATTACATTTGTACTATTTTTTCACCTATATATGTGTATATATATACATACTTACATAAATACATACATACCTAAATATAAATATATGCATCAACTAATATTTATAATAAGAAACTTTGTAAATCCGATCTTAAACCATATGCTGCATGTTTCTGTAAATAGGGTTAGTTTTTGTTTTGTTTTTCTTATCCCTAGTACACGTGGTACAGGCAATGATAATCATGGTGGGTAGAAGTAGGCGACTGCTTTTACTGTAATTGTACATGGCTACACATGTGAAAATTAGTTCGACTTTGCACTTACAAATGTGCCAGAGTCTCGTTTGGTGTTTGCACTTGCTGGTGGGGTTGGACTTTTGAAAGAATCGGGGGCCATTTGAGCTTTTTTTTTTTTTTCAATCAGAAAAAGTGCGCAATGCGGGAATCGAACGCGGGTCGTAGCGGTCGAAAACCAACGGTTTAGACCATCCTCCCACCGACCCCTAATAGGGTTAGTGAATTATCTGGCTAGATTAATGTTTCGACAACATTATTTATTTATTTTTTTGAAATTATAAAGAACTTGTCTTGGTATAAGTTTATTTTTCCATTGTAGTCGCAGGCCTTTTGGAAAGTTTGGTTTTGTAATTTGCGTTCATAGAAGTCTTCTTCTTCATTATAACCTTTCATCCACATTACCCTTGAGCACGTATATCAGTCAACTGGTATCTACATCAATCTAAACCTTACGACCAATATAAAGATGATTTTATAATCATGGAATCATGGAAGGATGGTCTAAACTGTTGGTTTTCGACCGCTACGACCCGAGTTCGATTCCGGCAGGAAAACTTTTTTTCTGATAAAAAAAATGCTCCAATCGCCTTTGATTCTTGCGAAAGTCCAACCCCATCAGCGAGAACAAGTAATAAAACAGGGCTCTGGCACATTTGTAAGTGCAAAGTCGATCTGCATTTCAAATGTGTAGACATGTGGTGCACTTACAGTAAAAGCAGTCGCCTACTTCTACCCACCATGTTTATTATGGCCTGTACCACGTGTACTAGAGATAAGCAATAAATAAATAAATAAATTATAATCATAGGCTATCGTAAAACGGATTACAGTGGTAGGCCATCTCCACACATAGACAGGAAATAGGTTGACGTCTTGTAGAGCGCCATCTATTAACGGAGGTTGTAACTATTCATTTTAGGCCGATACTGGGTAACATTATGATTGTACGATGTTCAGTTTGGTGTTATTCTGGTTATAGGTTGAAATTCTGATTGTACATGTTCTCGTTTTATAAATTGGTTAGTGATGATGTAGTTTGGCGTTATTTTATTCATTTCAGTTTTTACGTTATTTTAAAGCAATGTTCTGAATGCTCACTTCTTTATCTCTTTCTTACTTTGCTTCTTGGATCCTGCAGTCGAGTCTTTTGTAAGACTTTGGGTCTTAATGGGGGCTTTTGTTGTTATGTTGTATATATGTGTGTGTATGTATATATCATACTTACATAATCTTTCTTTTTCTTCTTCTGTATATTCCCCACTTTCACAGGTCTATCTCTCTTGTAATCTCGGGGAGAATCCTCTATAAGACCAATGTGTCTTAATAAAGGCTTTTGTGTGTGTGTATGTTCTGAATGTACATTGTTCTATTTTGGTATTATTTTTATAGGTTTTTAGCTGTATACTTTATTTTAGTGTAATGTATAAATATAAATAGTTTTTAGTGTTATTTTATTACCTTTCTTGTTTTTATATGTCTTTTTACGGTGAAGTTCTAGAAAGTTATTCATAAGGAGTAATTCGTGTCTTAAGGGTTCAAGTTTAGTATCAAATCTCTCGGATACTCAATTCTAATATTTGTAATTTATTCGTGCGCGCGATCCTACAAAATTAAAAAATAAAGAAGATTAAATTTTTACAATACACACACATAAAGCCTTTATATATTTATTGCAACGATATCCTCACAATGATCAATCACCATCATGTAGTGGAGGAGAAAACGATGAATCTAAGTTCTTTTTCCACTTTCTGCTTTGTTAAAGATGTATATAGACAGAAAAAACATTCGACTTGATATGGCGCTGGTAGTTTTTAAAATACATATTGCCACGTGGAAAATTAGCAAAGACAAACTTCGAGATGACACCGAAATTTATTTAAGGCAGGAACAAGCTAGGAATAATAAAAAAAAATCAATGAGGGAAGTTTACAGAGTAGCAAAATATAAACATAAAAAATGATACTATGTTAATAAAACAATAAATACCTTGCTACAATGTTTACATATACATTTTTTCCATCTATGTTTACATATGTGAATTAGTATTTTTTAATAATGCGGGAAAGGTTTGTCGAGTGACCTGCAGCTCATTAGAGAATAGATCAAATAGAATCAAAGCAGGGTTGAGCAGGTGGAAGGTATGGTAGATCTACCGGAAGGAAGCGGATATGGTGATACACCTGCTTGGCTGCACGAGCCCTCTGAGCTGAGACCACTGCCTTGTGGCCACACCCTTCCTCAGCCATAGTATATGTCAGGTCTTTTTGTGATATATCATATATACGGGCCCTCTGAGCTAAGACCACTGCCTTGTGGCCACACCCTTCCTCAGCCATAGTATATGTCAGGTCCTTCTGTGATATCTTATATATCATATATACGAGACCTCTGAGCTGAGACCACTGCCTTGTGGCCACACCCTTCCTTAGCCATAGTATATGTCAGGTCCTTCTGTGATATCTCATATATCATATATACGGGACCTCTGAGCTGATACCACTGCCTTGTGGCTACACCCTTCCTTAGCCATAGTATATGTCAGGTCCTTCTGTGATATCTCATATATCATATTTACGGGACCTCTGAGCTGAGACCACTGCCTTGTGGCCACACCCTTCCATGGTCATAGTATATGTCAGGTCCTTCTGTGATATCTCATATATCATATACACGGGCCCTCTGAGCTGAGACCACTGCCTTGTGGCCACACCCTTCCATGGTCATAGTATATGTCAGGTCCTTCTGTGATATCTCATATATCATATACACGGGCCCTCTGAGCTGAGACCACTGCCTTGTGGCCACACCCTTCCTTAGCCATAGTATATGTCAGGTCCTTCTGTGATATCTCATATATCATATACACGGGCCCTCTGAGCTGAGACCACTGCCTTGTGGCCACACCCTTCCATGGTCATAGTATATGTCAGGTCCTTCTGTGATATCTCATATATCATATACACGGGCCCTCTGAGCTGAGACCACTGCCTTGTGGCCACACCCTTCCTTAGCCATAGTATATGTCAGGTCCTTCTGTGATATCTCATATATCTTATATACGGGACCTCTGAGCTGAGACCACTGCCTTGTGGCCACACCCTTCCATGGTCATAGTATATGTCAGGTCCTTCTGTGATATCTTATATATCTTATATACGGGACCTCTGAGCTGAGACCACTGCCTTGTGGCCACACCCTTCCATGGTCATAATATATGTCAGGTCCTTCTGTGATATCTCATATATCATATATACGGGCCCTCTGAGCTGAGACCACTGCCTTGTGGCCACACCCTTCCATGGTCATAATATATGTCAGGTCCTTCTGTGATATCTCATATATCATATACACGGGCCCTCTGAGCTGAGACCACTGCCTTGTGGCCACACCCTTCCATGGTCATAGTATATGTCAGGTCCTTCTGTGAAATCTCATATATCATGTAGCCACATCCTTGGCTGTTCCTTAGCCATAGTATATGTCAGGTCCTTCTGTGATATCTCATATATCTTATATACGGGCCCTCTGAGCTGAGACCACTGCCTTGTTACCACACCCTTTCTCAGCCATAGTATATGTCAGGTCCTTCTGTGATATATCATATATACGGGACCACTGCCTTGTGGCCACACCCTTCCATGGTCATAGTATATGTCATGTCCTTCTGTGATATCTCATATATCTTATATACGGGACCTCTGAGCTGAGACCACTGCCTTGTGGCCACACCCTCCCTTGGTCATAGTATATGTCAGGTCTTTCTGTGATATCTCATATATCATGTAGCCCCATCCTTGGCTGTTCCTTAGCCATAGTATATGTCAGGCCTTGGTGTCTTGTGATATCTCATATATCATGTAGCCACATCCTTGGCTGTTCCTTAGCCATAGTATATGTCAGGTCCTTGGTGTCTTGTGATATCTCATATATTATATATCTACAACCTTGGTTGTTCCTTAGCCATAATATACGTCGGTAGATGTTTCTTGGCATTCTGTGATATCTCATATATCATATATCTACATCCATGGCTGTTCCTTTCCTATAATATATGCCAGGTCCTTGGTATCCTGTGATATCTCATTTATCATGCAGTAACACCCCTTGGCTGTTCCTTAGCCATAACATATGTCAGGTCCTTGGAATTATGAGACATCTCATACATCATGTAGCCACATCCTTGGCTGTTCCTTAGCCATAGTATATGTTAGTTGGTTGTCCTTGGTATTCTGCGATATCTAATATATCATGTAACCACAATCTTGGCTCTTCCTTGGCCATAGTATATGTAGGATGATTGTCATAGCATTCTGCGATATCTAATATATCATATAACCATATTATTGGCTCTTCTTTAGCCGTAGTAAATGTTAGTTGGTTGTCCTTAGCATTTTATGAAATCTAATATACATATAACCACATCCTTGGTTGTTATTTATCCATAGTATATGTCAGTTGATGGTCCCTGGCATTCTGTGATATCATATATATCTTATAAACCGTTGCTGTTCCTTAGCCATAGTATATGTCAGTTGGTGTGATTCTCAGAAATTTCTCTCCAATTTAACGTATTTTAGAGTGCCATCTAGAGAATCAATTATACAATTTATGTTCCTTATTATATATAAAACACAAAACACGACCTCTGTACACCTTACCTTGTTTTTGCTATAGAGTCCCTTAAGTCGAAATCGACTTTTGGTGACACTATGGTGTCAAATATTCTACAATTTGATCTGTAGGTGGCAATTAATCGCAGATATCTAGTGACATCCTGGTATATTCTTTGCCAGCCAGTTCATCGCAGATCTTTCTTTCTTCATTCTTCTTTTAATTATTATTCTTATAATTATTAATATTTTAAATAAACTAATTTTTCAATCCATTTTCTCTCATTATGTTTCCGAAGTTAGTCAGGCTTTGTTTGCATATCTGGGATCCTAGATCTACCAGGATTTGATATCAAAATATTTGTCCTTTTATCTCACACTTTGAGTATCTTTCTCCAGGCCCATGTTTTAAAAGCTTTAACTCTTCTTAGCCTAAGGCCTCTCTAAGATGAAAGTAAATATTAGATGAAGAGAGAGGCTTAGATAATCAGTTGTTTGAAATCTCCTAGCGGTTTCTCCCAATTAATATCCAAACCGGTCTAATGTTGTATTGATCTGGTTTTATTTTATAACTTGGATTATTATTGGGATAGCCATATTAAGTTTTATTCTGGGAATATTTTAGATTCTGAAATGTTTATCTCTTTATCTGAAAATAGGAAACTATGGCATGTATATAGCTTTCAAATATTTTATGTGTTCAATAGAGATAAAACTCGACATAAAGAGTATTCCAAAATGATGTTCTGTAAAATACACCTATCCCCCGATTTACACGGTACTTGTTTTACACGTTTTCGCTTTTACACGATTTCCCAAATAAGTTTTTTTTTTTTGTTTTTATCGCACTATACTAAATGCTACTGTGATTGAACACATGCGCTGTGTACACATCTCACGAGGAATCCTGAGCTTATGTGCTGACTACATATTTTAACCTGTCAATGCATTTTGTTTTTATATCTGTGTACACCTATCCCCCGATTTACACGTTTTTCTCAGGAACGTATCTACAGTGTAAATCGGGGGATAGGTGCACTAAATTATAAAACTTATGAATAAATTCACGTACACAACGAATAATATTCATTATTTACTTTCATTAAGTAGCGAGGAGGGCAAGCTTTCGATCTTTTTAACAAGTCGATATGTAATTTGTCGCGGAGATATACCCCGAAATAAATCGACTACAGATATAAAACTTGTACTTGCGGAAGAGGTACGTTTATTTCATCAAGCAAGCTGTGCGCTCTAATCTACAAGCCACACTACTCTACCACAACGACGACAACTGCCGGCAGCATCGCCTTTTATATAGGCAAAACATAAAACAAAAGAAAAATGTAAAAATAACTATTTATTACATATATATATAAAAATCAAAGTTTGTATGTTTGTTTGTTTGTATGTCCGGTATACAAATTCGCAGTAGTTCACTAATTCAAACCAAAATTTCCATACATAGGTAAAAAAATACGGGGAAGACGATAGGCTATTTCAAAAAAATATATAAATCAATTATTAAAACTATGTATTCAAATTGTTCTACTTAGCTCACGAACAGCGCCCTCTATCAAATATTAGATTAAATTATGCTGATGCAAACAAATAGATAATATTAATAACCGACTTCTGTACTCTCCAGGAACCTGGGTTACTTAAATAAATAAATGCTAATAACAAACAATTATAAAAAATCTTATCTAAATATATATCACTCAGGTAGATATGCACACGGGTCAATCCCGGGGCGAAGCCCGGGTCACCCGTCTAGTGTTATATAAAAATACAAAGTATATATTTACATAACCAACTAACATAATACCTCGCGATAGGTCACCCAGTGTAACAGCGCATGCTCTACAGATTTCCATCTTGGTATCCGATATAAAAGAAACTCATTGCTCCAATACCCTAGTGAAAATAGAAAGTGTTACACCCAGAATGAATAGAAAAATAACTTGGGATATGGCTCAAATTAGCTTCACGTGACGTGTACTGAATGATTTATTTTGAATATAAAACGTCTACAAATATTTAAATTTAATTATTTTCATTTTTTGAAATCATTGTGTCTATGTAATAGCCTGTCCATCCCTAAAAGGTTCTTGATATATTCAAGCAGTTCGTTTAAGATTTAACACTCTTTTTACTAGTCTATTTAGGGCGTCGGTGGAAGGGTGGTCTAAACCTTTGGTTAGACCGCTACGACCCGGAATCGAATCCCTCATTGAGCTCTTTTTTCTAATTAAATAAATGCTCCAATATGTGGCCTCCTAATCTTGCAAAAGTCCAATCCTCTCAGCGAGTGCAAATAACCAAACTAGGCTATGGCATATTTGTAAGTTCAAAGTCGAACTGCTTTTTCACATGTGTAGACCTGTGGTGCACTTGCCGTAAAATCAGTCGCTAACTACCCACCATGGTTATAATGGCCTGTTTCACGTTTACTTGGGATAATTAAATAATAATAAAAAATATTGTATATATATTTTTATATATTCTTAACAATTTTAAAGTTAGCTTTGTTGAATGAAATTGTATACTTGATGGGACTTCAGTTAGAAAGACACAGCGATATAAATGAACAATGAAGCTATCATCAGGTATTTGGGGATGTAATAGTCGCTATTCAATCAAATTATGAATCAGCAACGATATCAAAACCATTTTACCAACATCATCCAATTACATCGATGATTAGTGGTCTGTTTAATTATTTAAATAGAAGTCTCTATTAGCTAGATGAGTTCATTCATGTATGGAGGGGGTAGAAAGTAAATATATGAGAAGAACACGAGCTTCCAGCTAGCTAGCCTCAGGGGATGGGTGGCATACAAGGCAGGCAGGGTAGGGGATTAGGCGACACACAAGGGGAAAGGTAAACAAGGCCGTCGAATACAATCTGGCGGGAATAATAAGGGGGCACCCCCTAGCGGCGGAGGTATAAAAGCCAGGGGGAACGGTCTGCGGCTCATTGCCCACCGCGCCGTCACTCGATGGAGGTCCCATACTACCACCACTACCACGGCTCGATGGATGCTGCCTGGAGCCCATCACCGCTACCATCCGAAGAAGCAGAGAATGTCCCCCAAAGTCTCAAACCCCGCAAAAGGCCAACATCCCCTGCCCCACCAGCTGTACAACGTGTGCGGAGACTGGCTGCTAACGCACGGGAACGTCGACGTATGCACAGTCTCAACATCGCATTCGATCGTCTACGACAAGTTGTCCCTTCCATCGGTGAAGATAGGAAACTCTCCAAGTATGAAACCTTGCAGATGGCCCAGAGCTACATTGCAGCGTTACGAGAGATTCTAATTGGTGAGTGAACGACCATCTTGTCCTACCTCACTCACCCCTTGTGATATCCCATTGAATTATTTATCAACGCGCCATTTACCTCTTTAGACAACGAGCATTCACCAAAGATACCATCTTCAAACCAAGTTAACTTTTTGCCAAATTTTTATATTTTTTATATAACACATCATTTTCAATTCGAATAATAATCCCTTGAATCTATATTAAAATACAAATATTAGACCTCCAGGCAAAAGTATTACTGTAGAAGGGCTTTCTTGCCTGAAAGCTAGAGATATTTATAAATGAACGATTTGTAAGAAAGAACCCTTTCCCTGGAGGCCTAATGTTTGTATTTTAACATCATATTCAAATTTCCCAATCTTTTTCAAAAGAACTTTTAAATAACCATTTGAATCTAAGGTTTAAAGTTACACATATACTCCTCATATTAAGATCAATATATGCAAATTTTTTACATATATCATCTTATGTAAACATATTTACCTATATGAAAACAGTACGAGATAACCTTTTTTTTTTTTTTTTGCTCAATTTTTCACATGTTTATTTTATAATTTCACGTTATATTTTCCTTTATTATAAAATTCTTTTTTTTAGTCATTTACAAGATACTATTTTTTCCTTTGTTTATTGAGTATTATGGCCCAATTTAGTCATTTTGTAAATTCTATAATTGTAAATATATATTACTGTAATAAATGTAAATATGTTATATTGATTTTTTTATATTTTTTGGAAAAATAAATATTTTTGACAATTATTTTGGTTCCCCTTTATGTAACACAAACATATACATTTTCACATGGAATGAAAACATGAACAAATATTGTCACTTTTTTTAATCTTATGAAGAATTAGGTGAAGAAAATGGTCCATTTACAATAGAGGAAATAAAAGATGTCGCATCTACAGAGGGAGTTTTAGAAATACACGGAATTTGTCTTAAGTCAACTTCTTTAGGTTTGCAACGAATGATTAAAAATCGATTGTAAAAGAGAAAAAAAAAGGCTATATTTAAAATATTTTCCTTTTTTTTTTTCAATAATTTGGCGTATGTGTTAGCCGGTATATTCATGCCAAATGTCAATTTCACCATTTTTATTGTTATTTCTAGATATGGCATTTTCTATATTTCAACACACATTAGTTCATTTAATCATTGAAAACATAAACCTTTTACATTGTTAAGACAAAATAATGTAGAAACCTTCAAGAAAATACCCATTAGATGATCTATCAACCCACATCTGAATGAAGACCATTTTGCAGAATGACTTGACAAAACCCAACTTGTAATGAACAATTACTTTCAAGATAAAGTTTTAATTATTTTCATTAGGGTTTAAAGAGACGGTTCTACTATAGAGGTATATAAATAGAGAATGGCAACTGTGTATTCTTAATAAAATACATTCATGGACAAAACTTAAAGAAGTAGCATTTTTTTGGTATTACCGGTCGTCTGTTTTTTTTTGAAGAAGAAGACAGAGTCAATTCTGTTCACACTTGGTATTCGCGTGTGTCTTCAATTAAGGTCACTGTGTATCAAATATTTTTCAGAGTTATTGTCTGAAGACCGATATACATGCTAAAAGGTATAACTTCCTTAAGTTTTGTCCATGAGTGTATACTTGTTCACACTTTCTCATCTTGTGAGTCTTCAATAAAGATCACTGTGTATCAAATATCTTACAGAGTTATTGTCTGAATCCTGATATACATGCTGAAAGGTACAACTTCCTCAAGTTTTGTCCATGAGTGTATACTTGTTCACACTTGGTCATCTCGTGTGTCTTCAATAAAGGTCACTGTGTATCAAATATCGTTCAGAGTTATTGTCTGAATCAGCATATAGATGCTAAAAGGTACAAATATCTTAAGATTTGTCCATGAGTGTATACTTGTTCACACTTGATTATCTCGTGTGTCTTCGATTAAAGTGTCGCTGGGTATCAAATATCTTTCAGAGTTATTGTCTGAATCCGCATATACATGCTAAAAGGTACAAATATCTTAAGATTTGTCCATGAATGTATACTTGTTCACACTTTCTAATATTGTGAGTCTTCAATAAAGATCACTGTGTATCAAATATCTTACAGAGTTATTGTCAGAATCCGGATATACATGCTAAAAGGTACAAATTTCTTGAGATTTGTCCATGAGTGTATACTTGTTCACACTTGATTATCTCGTGTGTCTTCGATTAAAGTGTCACTGGGTATCAAATATCTTTCAGAGTTATTGTCTGAATCCGGATATACATGCTAAAAGGTAGAAATTTCTTGAGATTTGTCCATGAGTGTATACTTGTTCACACTTGGTCATCTCGTGTGTCTTCGATTAAAGTGTGGCTGGGTATCAAATATCTTTCAGAGTTATTGTCTGAATCCGGATATACATGCTAAAAGGTACAAATTTCTTAAGATTTGTCCATGAGTGTATACTTGTTCACACTTGATTATCTCGTGTGTCTTCGATTAAAGTGTCACTGGGTATCAAATATCGTTCAGAGTTATTGTCTGAATCCGAATATACATGCTAAAAGGTACAAATTTCTTAAGATTTGTCCATGAGTGTATACTTGTTCACACTTGATTATCTCGTGTGTGTTCGATTAAAGTGTCACTGGGTATCAAATATCTTTCAGAGTTATTGTCTGAATCCGCATATACATGCTAAAAGGTACAAATTTCTTAAGATTTGTCCATGAGTGTATACTTGTTCACACTTGATTATCTCGTGTGTCTTCGATTAAAGTGTCACTGGGTATCAAATATCTTTCAGAGTTATTGTCTGAATCCGGATATACATGCTAAAAGGTAGAAATTTCTTAAGATTTGTCCATGAGTGTATACTTGTTCACACTTGATTATCTCGTGTGTCTTCGATTAAAGTGTCACTGGGTATCAAATATCTTTCAGAGTTATTGTCTGAATCCGGATATACATGCTAAAAGGTACAAATTTCTTAAGATTTGTCCATGAGTGTATACTTGTTCACACTTGATTATCTCGTGTGTCTTCGATTAAAGTGTCACTGGGTATCAAATATCTTTCAGAGTTATTGTCTGAATCCGGATATACATGCTAAAAGGTAGAAATTTCTTAAGATTTGTCCATGAGTGTATACTTGTTCACACTTGATTATCTCGTGTGTCTTCGATTAAAGTGTCACTGGGTATCAAATATCTTTCATAGTTATTGTCTGAATCCGGATATACATGCTAAAAGGTACAAATTTCTCAAGATTTGTCCATGAGTGTATACTTGTTCACAGTTGATTATCTCGTGTGTCTTCGATTAAAGTGTCACTGGGTATCAAATATCTTTCAGAGTTATTGTCTGAATCCGGATATACATGCTAAAAGGTACAAATTTCTCAAGATTTGTCCATGAGTGTATACTTGTTCACACTTGATTATCTCGTGTGTCTTCGATTAAAGTGTCACTGGGTATCAAATATCTTTCATAGTTATTGTCTGAATCCGGATATACATGCTAAAAGGTACAAATTTCTCAAGATTTGTCCATGAGTGTATACTTGTTCACAGTTGATTATCTCGTGTGTCTTCGATTAAAGTGTCACTGGGTATCAAATATCTTTCATAGTTATTGTCTGAATCCGGATATACATGCTGAAAGGTACAAATTTCTTAAGATTTGTCCATGAGTGTATACTTGTTCACACTTGATTATCTCGTGTGTCTTCGATTAAAGTGTCACTGGGTATCAAATATCTTTCAGAGTTATTGTCTGAATCAGGATATACATGCTAAAAGGTACAAATTTCTCAAGATTTGTCCATGAGTGTATACTTGTTCACAGTTGATTATCTCGTGTGTCTTCGATTAAAGTGTCACTGGGTATCAAATATCTTTCAGAGTTATTGTCTGAATCCGGATATACATGCTGAAAGGTACAAATTTCTTAAGATTTGTCCATGAGTGTATACTTGTTCACACTTGATTATCTCGTGTGTCTTCGATTAAAGTGTCACTGGGTATCAAATATCTTTCAGAGTTATTGTCTGAATCCGGATATACATGCTAAAAGGTAGAAATTTCTTAAGATTTGTCCATGAGTGTATACTTGTTCACACTTGATTATCTCGTGTGTCTTCGATTAAAGTGTCACTGGGTATCAAATATCTTTCAGAGTTATTGTCTGAATCCGGATATACATGCTAAAAGGTACAAATTTCTTAAGATTTGTCCATGAGTGTATACTTGTTCACACTTGATTATCTCGTGTGTCTTCGATTGAAGTGTCACTGGGTATCAAATATCTTTCAGAGTTATTGTCTGAATCCGGATATACATGCTAAAAGGTAGAAATTTCTTAAGATTTGTCCATGAGTGTATACTTGTTCACACTTGATTATCTCGTGTGTCTTCGATTAAAGTGTCACTGGGTATCAAATATCTTTCAGAGTTATTGTCTGAATCAGGATATACATGCTAAAAGGTACAAATTTCTCAAGATTTGTCCATGAGTGTATACTTGTTCACAGTTGATTATCTCGTGTGTCTTCGATTAAAGTGTCACTGGGTATCAAATATCTTTCAGAGTTATTGTCTGAATCCGGATATACATGCTGAAAGGTACAAATTTCTTAAGATTTGTCCATGAGTGTATACTTGTTCACACTTGATTATCTCGTGTGTCTTCGATTAAAGTGTCACTGGGTATCAAATATCTTTCAGAGTTATTGTCTGAATCAGGATATACATGCTAAAAGGTACAATTTCCTTAAGATTTGTCCATGAGTGTATACTTGTTCATACTTGGTCATCTCGTGTGTCTTCGATTAAAGTGTCACTGGGTATCAAAATTCTTTCAGAGTTATTGTCTGAATCCGCATATACATGCTAAAAGGTACAAATTTCTTAAGATTTGTCCATGAGTGTACAACTTTAAGCACAAAATGCTTTACCCCCAGAAGCAATTGGTGGAATATCGCGAACTTAAATTAACTTCTTTAGCGTTCAATGAATGATTAGAGATATTTAAATTTGGATGTAGAATGTTTTCAAAATTATTATTTTCAATCTATTGGTTTATATGTAATAACCTATACATTAACCCTAAGTTTCATCAGATTCCATCAGGTATTTTTGGATGTAACACTTTCACAATTTAATTAGTGTATTAAAATATTCATTTAAAAAGCTGCATTAGAATTCAAGATTATAAAGACTAAGTTGGAATAAGCAAAGTAATAAATCATCAAGCTGACAAAAAAAAAAGATATATTCAGGTATATGGTGAGTAAATAGGGAAATATCAATATTAGCAACAAAGCAAATACACAGAATTCAGAAATAGCTGCAATAGATTTGTTTCTCCTGTATATTAATTACATAATGCAAAATGTTTCTGAAGATGTGTTTCTTTTCATTTTATTATGGCATTCTCAAGCCTTCCGCATTTTCATCCTTTTACAGAAGTACAGAATCAACAATAATGAAAACCATTTTGCAGAATGACTTGACAAAATCCAACCTCTAATGAAAAATTACTTTAAGATAGAGCAAGGTTTTAACTATTTTCATCATGGTTCAAAGAATACTTTTACTATAGGAATCTATATAAAGAGAATGGAAACTGTTTATCCATAAGCGAATACATTCATGATAAAACTTAAGGAAGTAGAAGTGCGGAAATTCCCGAAAGTTTGAGAATACGATAAAAAAAAGAAACTCATCTCCAGAAACTTCTTGCATTATTTAATTAAAAGAAATAGACGAGAAGAACACTGTTAGAACAACGATATAGCTTCATCTCAATTGTTCTTCATTTATTTATTCCCCAACATTTCGGTTGACTAACTTTTACCTTCCTATAGGGAATGGATTTTTGAATTCTAACTTCTGAGCTCATTCCCCTAAGGACAGTAAGTCACTGAAATTTCAGGAAGCAAATAACTCAAGAACGGTTGATATAGCGCTATATCCTTTTTAAACAAACTCCAAACTATCAAATGGTGTCAAAAATTCTATAAAATTGTTTTAGAAAGAGATCAAAACGTTTTCAGTAGACGTTTCTTTACGACACGCTCTCAAACCCAGCTGAGAATAAATAACACTGATAGACAAAACTTAAGGAAGTTGTACCTTATAGCATATATATATCGGGATTCAGAAAATAACTCTGAGAGATATTTGATGCACAGTGATATCTCTCAATCAAATATCTCTCAGAGTTATTTTCTGAATCCCGATATATATATGCTATAAGGTACAACTTCCTTAAGTTTTGTCTATCAGTGTAATTTACAGAGCGAAGCATGGTTCAAAATATTTAATTGTTGCTTATTCCTCGAATCGTTTAAACGATCTCCATTAGGTTCCATTGTCTCAGCTTTTCTATTATAGTCCTGGGGTTTTCCCAGAGGTCTTTTTTGGAGGATTTGATACAATTTAATAGATAGTTTAAAATGTAGACACTATAAATTTACATATTTCATATTTAGATAGATATATATATTCCGATAGGTATATTTACAAATCTCTAAATAAAAATATATTTGTTTCAGACACATCAACCAGTGATATTTTTAACCCCCGACGTTTCAGTGATCTGATGTCATTCTCCTCATGGGAATCAAATTTCAACTGAAACAACTTCCAACCAACAAATTATATCCAAATTAATTTGTTATATATAAAAATATTTTATTTTTATTGATAGCTTAATATGTTATACGGTGCTTCTCTATAAACTGTTTATTCATATGTGAAAAAAAATAGTACAAATGTGATATTGTACTGGAATAAGGTGCATAATTATGAAAAAAGGGGCATCTCCTTATCGTGCAACTGAAAGTTGCTGATGGCTTGCGCCATGTATCGGAATAAATATCAATTATCATTCAATTTTATCTTTTTTTTTTTTAATTTATAATTATGATTTTTCGGGATGCCTTGAATGACCAGTTTTTTAGACGTTGAGATACAGCTTACACCACGCTGATGAGGGCCAACAGCCCGAAACGCGTCCGTGGTTAGCTTTTCTTGATTAATCAAGAATGGGTATTTGGCCAATTCTGGAATAATTAAAAATCAACGAGAATAGTTGATATTTATTCCGATAGATGGAACAAGCCATCAGCAACTTTCAGTTGCACGATAAGGAGATGCCCCTTTTTTCATGTTTATTCATAGTTAATATTTTGACTTGTTGAAGAACGAAAGTTAGTCAGGGTATTAATGGAGCAATGTATTTCGAAACTTTAGTGAATATAATCATGACTCTCCACACTGCACGTTTTATTGTCCGGTACTGGAGAAAGAGAGAGAAATTCTCCGTCAAAATATTAGTTATCAAAACGATTCGTCATATGGTCAAATGACAAGGTAGTGAATAGTAAACCCAATACATTGTCTTTTCAAATTCTGGAAAACAACACCGATAATAGGCGTAACACAGATGATGGATCTAACTTGAAGAAAGGACAATCTTAATCTTCATTTTCTGTAGATAACTGCTATGTTTACTTCTGTTTACTTATCTGGGCATTCAGTATGGGATAATTGTCCTAAATAAAGACTTTTTAAAGGCGAAATGTTTAATATCTCTTTTTGAACTTTCAGATTTCACATTTAACATATAAGTCAACATATGTATTTCCATATCTCCACTAGTCGAAATAGAAACTGTTACATCCAGAAGGAGTTGACAATAAAACTTAGAATTTGGCTCAAATTAACATTAATATATACAGTTATCAGCGTCTTAATCAATTCTTTCTTAATCAATTCTGTCACAGTTTGCTTTGTGAATGGAATAAATACCCAAATATGGCCATTTTTCATAACCATCGGTGGTTCAGTGGTAGAATGCTGGCCTGCCACGCGGGCGGCCCGGGTTCGATTCCCGGCCGATGCATTTTTTTTTTTTTACAATTTTTAAAACTTATTTATATATTATACGAGAATGACATCCACGGCGCCAATTTATAATTGTAACGAATAGTATTTGAATAAAAGCATTTAATCGGGTAAAACCCGGGCGTTGCCCGGGTCATTCGGCTAGTCTTGTATAGCGTTTAATAAATGATTAGGTTTCGGATGCTAAACACTTATAAGTATAGGAAACTTTATTAGAGAATTATATTTATAAATTTAATTGCCCCCCCCATCTATCGATTAAATTTGTAACAATTAATTAATTGGCAATTTCTTTCTTTTTAATATTATGATCAAATATTATTTCTACCGACCTTACTACAATGATAAAAAAGGTTATTGAATAAAAGGTCTTGACTCATCAATGGTGAACCTTCTCATTCAATAACCTATATCATTGTAGTAAGGTCTGTAGAGATAATATTGATATTGTTGTTGTTGTCGTGTCCAATGAAGAGCCTCAGTTGTCCCCATACATCTCTATCACAGCAGTTGCAATGTCCTCTATCTTGGGTGTGTAAAGCTGCTGCTCTGGGTCATGTCAATTTTCTGCAAGGCCGCGGCGATTGCTAGGCATGGGAATATGTGGGTAGATGTTAGTACCCCCCTCACTGGGATTTGATTATATTTTTAAAAGAAACACATTGCCAAAGAATTATTACAAATTTTTTAGTGAACTTTAAATTATTTTAAATTTTAAAAATTGATCTAAATGCAGGTGTTCTCCTATGTCAATATCCATCATATTTCGCCAGTTTCTTCTGTATGTGTCTATTTCCACTGAGTGAATATATGTAGTTGATCCTTTTTCAGAAATCCGATTTATATCTGACCGAGATCTGAGTAGAGATAATATTTGATATAATTATTGAAAATAAACATTTTATATGAGTAATAATTACCTAGAATTCAACAACAACAACAAAAGCCTTTATTTAGGGCATTCCGCCCCATATAGGATTCGCCGTATTTACACATCAACAAGAGGAGAGGGAAGAGGAAACATTTACAACAAAATAAAGTTTGTCTCACATTCAGTTACCTATTTACAGATAGGTCATCCTCCAGTATCCTTTGTCCTGCATTCTTTCTCATACGCCCAGCTTCTGTGCAGAACTTAAAGTATCTAACAATCAGTAATTCATCATCCAGACCTGAAGAGAAAAGTCGACATATGCGATGGTATCTAAATTGACCAAAGTTAGGGCTTGGAAAAATTTCAGTTCGTTTTTCTGTTAAGAGAGGGCATTGGAAGAAATAGTAAACCAAATTATCATCCATGAGATCCTTACAAAGTAAACAGTTCCGGCCATTTTCTTTCCAGGATTCTAGTTACCTAGAGAATTTATTCTTTATTTTTCGAAAAGTAGCACATTACTAGTAAATTTAATAGTTACAAATTATATCGATAGATGGCAGTTTGATTTATAAATTTGAACCTTATTATATTACAATTTAGCTAAATAACAGACTACTGTGATTACCATTTTTTTGGGAGTCTCCCCGAAAATAAAAATAACAAAATCTATAATGAATTCCTTTCATGATTACTGCTATTATTAATAATAAACGTTTGTTAAGAGATCGTTGAGCAAATATTCCCTCGTGTCCTTCACCGGGAATTGTTATTTGTCTAGTAAGAATTTAATAACTGAAACTTCTATAAACAATACTTAAAGTTACACCGCATAAGTTTCTTTTCCATTAAAAATCAATATTTATTTCAAAGAGAAATATTTACTATTTCTAACTTTTTGAATGAAGTATGAAAGGGTGAAAATATGAAGAGTAATGGCGAACGGGAAAAATAAAAGTGTCCAGGTTCCCGCCCCTGGACACTTTTATTTTTCCCGTTCGCCATTACTCTTCATATTTTCACCCTTTCATACTTCATTCAAAAAGTTAGAAATAGTAAATATTTCTCTTTGAAATAAATATTGATTTTTCATGGAAAAGAAACTTATGCGGTGTAACTTTAAGTATTGTTTATAATCACACGCCGCAGTCCTTTTTATAATGAAACTTCTATATTTGACGGAAAATGTGGGTCTTTGTCACATTTATTCAAAGAAGTAAATGAAGATAGGCTGGGGAAATTCTTGAGGTAATGAAAGAAGATATAACAAAAACAACTCAAAATAATGTAGAGAAAGTGATTGTAAGGAGATAGGAAATATTCAATATTAGAATTTGAGATTTTTCCACATGGCAGAAAGATATTACCACGTGGAAAATTAGGAAAGACAAACTTCAGGATGACACAACAATTTATTTTTGGCAAGAAAAAATTATGAATGATAAAAAGATAAGCGATGGGGGAAGTTTACAGAGTAGTAATGTATAAACTTCGGATATGATACTCTGTTAATAAATAAAAAAAAATACCTTGCAACAATTTTGTTAGAAGAGAGTATAAGCAAAAAAGAATTCAAATGGGGGGCTTTTTTCAACCCAACTTGCGCAGATTTATTAGATCTGTAGGGGACATGTAAAAATTATTGTTTTGTATTTCTATTTTATGTAAATTTTATTTGATTTTGAAAATTCATATTTGTTTGTTGCAAATATGCAAAATTTTTATTATCTAATTTATATATATATTTTTTCTATTTAATTGAATTCATTCTTCTTCTCATTCTTTTGGTTGTCTGAATATAATAGCAATAGCGAGGTGTTGCCATAGTGATTGCAATAAAAGGCTTGATTTTATAAGGTAAATGTTTATGTGGATTGTCGTTAATTAACCACCACAGATCTATTTAATATAACTTGGAAACAAAGATGACTCTACTGTAAAAAGAAAACCACAAACAATAACTACACTGGTTTCTATGTAGTTTTCGGGAATGCGAAGGTAGTTCAAATGTGAACTAAGCAGCGGTAGACATCTACAAGAAAAACTGAGACCGAGAAATGCGCTAGAGTCTCGTTATTGATATTACATCGCACAGTGTATCGGTGGTACCTTGTACATAATCCTTACTTCACTGGAAATTACCTTTGAAGAAATATACATGTATAAAAAAGAAAATAAATCAAAACTGACAGCTTATCCAAATCATCACTGGTACAAACCATTGAAACAATTAGAATAACTTCAAAACCTCAATAGAAATCAACAAACAGCTTTAAACGAAAAAATTGCGCTACAAATTATAAAAATACAACCTTTCGCATTGAGTTTCTTTTATTATGTTATTTATATGATTATTATTATTAATAAAAGAAACTCAATGCGAAAGGTTGTATTTTTATTTTTATAAACAGCTTTAAGACTAAGAAGTGGCCATATAAAAACCTTAAAATTTCAAAATGGACAAAAAACCTTCAATAACTGCTTGAAATGCAATAGTGCGGAAGCTTCTCCGGAGCATATCTTGTCATGCTCAGAACTGACAATAGAGGACCTATTTTCCAGGCTTATAACTACCATCGCAAAATTGGAGAGGAGTGGACTTCAGGAATTGGTTTAACCATGGAGATAAGCACCACCACCACATAATCCTTGTGTGTTGGATAAGAAACAACAACAACATTTGTATATAAAATAATAAAAAAAACACTCAATATTAAGTATATTACATCCAAAATGGAAATACTGGATAAAAATGCATATATACAATATATACAGTTATCAGCATCATAATCAATTCTTTCTTGATAAATTCTTTCACCGTTTGCTTTTGTGAATGGAATAAATACCCAAATATGGCCATTTCTCATAACCATCGGTGGTTCAGTGGTAGAATGCTCGCCTGCCACGCGGGCGACCCGGGTTCGATTCCCGGCCGATGCATTTTTTTTTTTACAATTTTTAAAACTCATTTATATATTTTACAAGAATGACATCCACGGCGCCAATTTATAATTGTAACGAATAGTATTTGAATAAAAGCATTTAATCGGGTAAAACCTGGGCGTTGCCCGGGTCATTCGGCTAGTACAATATATAAACATGTGAATAATATACAAGGTATGTAAATATCAGTTAAAGATTTGTTTTGTCTCATACTCCTGTAGAAGAGTTTGTAATATCTGAAAGCTTGAGAAAATAAAGTAAGATACAAGTCCTCGGAAGCCATTTTGTTTATTATTTATAAACCTTGCTTATCTCTTCTAGTTGGATTGCTTCTTGTTTTATGGAAATTCCATCATGATTGGGTTTCATATGTGGAAATTTACCTGGAAGAAATTTGATCTATAAATAAAGGTCGCCTCTCCTATCCAAATAGACGCTAAAACGAAGTTTCATCTATTCTCAGTTTGCCAAAGCTGGTGTGGCTTTGTCACCGACCTGATTCTGCTAGTTTGTGGAAATGGTCTATAGATGGGGTTAGTTTTAGTGTATATTTTTGACAAGAGATGTTACCTTTTTAGTAGTCTGTGAAAAAAGCGTGTGCTGATAGACAGGTAATGTGAAGTAATCAAAATACTGGACATCTCAAATCTTTCAAATTTTCTATAAACGCCATTCCCGAAATGTACCAAGGGGGGAAAAGGTTTTTAACATCTACCCGACTGTATTTATATTTCAAAAAAATATCTTCAGGCTTTTCCAACAATTATAATCTATATTAATAAAATGGAAATTTCATAAGTGGTGTTCGCTAAAAACTTTCGTTACAATTCATCAATTTCGACCAAATTTTCAACATTTATGTAAAACGAGATGGAGCAGGTTTTGCTTAACATCAAAATATTTTTCCTAACTTTAACATGCGTAACTTCGCTGTTATCGATTAAATACAAAAAAAATCAACAGAGTTAATTTTATTTATATATAAATACAAAAAAAAAATTCAGCAATTCATTCAACTCAATCTAAAAAAATATTCAAAACAAGCAATTTTAAGATAACACCATATGTAAAACAGTCGGCCAAGAAAACAACAACGATATTACATCTTTCTCACATATTCACACACAATCTTGATTAATAATTAAAACTAATCTTTAACATTGTTTATTATACTTCATAATATATAATATTCGTTAGGCAAACTTTCACTCGGATAAAACCCGGGCGAAGCCGGGTATATTTTATGAAATCCTTATGCCTCTCATGATGTCAAAACCTTCCCTGGATAGGCATGGGCCATAAACCAAAGGCATTGCTACCAGGTGAATATTCAGAATTTTCCAAATCTAGTGCTTTGGTTCTGTGACAGAGACGGTCAATAGATGGTGCAAACCATTCTTTTTTAACGATAAATTAATTTTCACCTTTTATATAATAAAAGGAGGGAAATCTCCTCCAGGAGAAAGAGACGATAAGAATACACAGACGATCTAAAACAATGTACTGGACGACACACCTACAAGGAGATGAAGAGGATGGCGGAGGAAGTATGGAGAGACCATGTGGCCCACCCTCAGTAGAGGAAGGCATTGAAGGAGTGAGATATGGAGAGACCGTGTTGCCCACCCTCAGTTGAGGAAGGCATTAAAGGAGGGAGGTAATATAAGCAAAATTAACAAGCTTTTGAGCTTACCAAGTAAAGAATTTGATATGATTTTCTGCCAAGCCCATGAATCAATGAAAACTATATCACCAACTATCTGAATTCCCAGGAAATAAATACAACAGCGGAGAAAGGGGTGAGGAGGTACAGAAAGGGGTCAAATTAGTTACCCATCAGTTTGATGGCCCAGAAAAAAGCCCTCTTCTACCTGGCTTCCATTTTTCCTCATTTGGGACAGAGTTAACTAGAGGTGTCCTTCCCTAACTTGGCCGTTTTTTTAGTGGTGTCATCTGTTGCTAGGAAATTGGACACTTTTCCTACGTGACATGTCAGATGAAATTCCTCTCATGTCGAATGGTAGGATTTTTTTCATTGAATTCATCTCCAAAATTTGCTTGTTTTGAAGATGTTTAAAATTCGTTTCTCATTTTGTTATAATTAGTGAATTCGTGGATTTTAACTCTATAAGAGGAAGATGGTATAAATTATTTTTCTTAGAATGGTAGGATTTTTTTCACTGATTCATCTCCAAAATTTGCTTGTTTTGAAGATGTTTAAAATTCGTTTCTCATTTTGTTATAATTAGTGAATTCGTGGATTTTAACTCTATAAGATGAAGATGGCATAAATTATTTTTCTTAGAATGGTAGGATTTTTTTCACTGATTGATCTCCAAAATTCGCTTGTATTAAATATGTTTAAAATTCGTTTTTCATTTTGTTATAATTGGTGAATTCGTGGATGTTGATTATATAAGATGAAGATGGCAAGAGTGTTTTTTCTTCGAAAGGTAGGCTTTTTTTTTTCATTGACTGATCTCCAAAATTCGCTTGTTTTGAAGATGTTTAAAATTCGTTTCTCATTTTGTTATAATTGGTATATGCGCGGATGTGTTGACTATATAAGATGAAGAAGGGATAAGTGATTTTTCTTGTGAAAATATGCTCCCGGAAGGATTAAGAAATAGTAGCGAGTCATATTTCTTCATCCGAAGGATCAAATCGGCATTATGGATGAAAAAGTACTTGTCAAAACGTTAATGCTGAGTATTTTAAATAGAGATATTTCCATTAAAAGATATTTCTAAGAGTCACCCCATTTGTTTATATATTATTGTATTGTGTAAAATACCATTTTAAGGATTTGAAGATATAATCTATATAAAATATCTCACTACTCTACAACAAAAGTTTAGTACATTGTGGAATTAGTCAGAATGGCAAGCTTTAGTAATAACTCTCTTAAGGGCCTGTTTATTATGAAACCTATTATTAGAATATATATATGTGTTTGTGTATGTGAAAAAATAATAAAAAATAGAAAAGAGTCCAGGCATTGATATAATAAACAGAAAAGCCATATCCTGACCGATCAAACGAGCTTTTTAGATGGCAGAGCTCCATCTAAGGAAGAAAAAAATCAACAAACGTAGATTTAGGCTTGTTCCTCAATATTTGGCCAACCTATTTCTTGATAAATCGATAAAAGCTAACCACGACCGTGTTCCGGGCTGTTGGCCCTCGTCAGCGGGATGTAGGCTGTACGTCAACGAACATAAACATTTCAACTGTTTGATGGGGGGGAGGTGAAAGTCCGACCACATCAGTCCCTCCTGGACCCTTGGAATATTTGACCAAATTCTGGTCCAAAGTGACTAACGTGGCAACGGCAACCTTTTATCTTCCAATGAATGAACACAATAACAACTGTATTTGATGGCATCAAGGCAAATAAACATTGTTAACTAGGTTTGGATGACCGCAGTTTTGGATTACTTGTAATAAGGGGTCTTTTGTTTATTATGGATGACCTGCGTTTAAAAATAATCCAGTACATGAAGTAAGTCCCATGGTAGCGACACTAGCTAATAACACCAGCTAGGATGTCCGAAGCGAGGCAGTTACAACTCAAGACAAAAACCAGATACAAACATTGCAAAACTTGAAATTGTATCTCGTGTTTAGTTTGGTGATTTAAAACTTGAACTCCATTGCAATCTAAGATACATTTATATCGCCATGCCAAATGCTTTAATTTTCTTTTTTTTTTCTTGACGAGGACAAAAGAATTTTTTCGAAATGTCGAGAGAATAAAAAACATTCACTAACTGAAGTGCCTTTTAATTTAAAGAACTATGAATGCCGGTCAGGGGCAACTTCAAGATTTGAAGTCTTGTATATAAGATAAAGTTATGCGGAAGGAATTCGTGTATCAAAACAGACACTTCTTTATAGCGCCTCACACATATTATTTCAAAGAAATATATATTTAAAAGAAAGAAAATAAAGAGAATTTTTTTTATAGACGATAGTTACAAATATGAAGTTTGGACAATATCATTGACTCTGTTGTGATATATGGTAAATTATTATATACTATGTATTTAGTCCGTTTTATATGATTAACTGTTTTCATTCATATGTAAATTTTGTTTTATCTTTCAGCGCTATGCAAATACACGGTAATCTTCTAATATGTAAATTCTGCTCGCTGTAAAATAAATCAGCCAGACAATGAGTGGTTGTCGCCTCTAGTATCTTTGACACATTATAACAGACTCCGTTACTGCTTCTATCTCTTCGCCTGGCCTTAGAATGCTTCCTCTTCTAGCGTGTAGAAGGCGGATCAATTGTCTCTCTATCTCTTCGTTGAAATTATAGAGGCAGCTATTAAAAACAAAAGAGGTATATTCTAACAAGGCTCACATGAGCTTTTCTAGATGACAGAGCGCCATCTGGTGGAACAAAAGTAAACTAAACGTTTATTTAACTTGTTCCGTGATATTTGGCCAACCCATTTTCTTGTGATAAATCAAGAAAAGTCAACCACGAACGCGTTTCGGGCTGTTGACCCTCATCAGCGTGGTACAGACTGTACCTCTACGACCAAAATTTGGTCCCAGAGGCTTCTTGAGAAATAAAGAAATGGGTATTGGAAGGCCAAGTTTGCGTAAATACGATTTTCATGTGAAAAAAACAATTAAAATTATAAAATAGGTCGGGTGTTGATATTAAAAACAAAAGAGGCATTCCCTGACCAGGCTCACATAAGCTTTTCTAGATGGCAGAGCGCCATCTGTATGTGATATTTCTTGTAAACCTATATAACGTGTAAATATTTAGTATTTTGATCTTATTGATAAATAAGAATTCAGAAAGAGCTTTGAAAGTTTTTAAAAAAATCTTTAAACTCTGTTTAAGATTTATTATTGATACACAATATAAAAACAAAGTGGATATAACATACACATCCGATAGTTTGGAACATTTTAGTTATTTGTATTATAATTTGGGGAATGTGTGGGTGTTTTAAAACAATAACAGACGAGGGTGTGTGACCTGGTTAGCAGACGACAGATGGATCCTCCAGCTGAGCACATTTCCTCCACGTCCTCCAAATATTGAGCCGCAGCAGACGATGGTGTAAGTGGATTCTACAAACGCTGACATTGCGACGTACCCCTTCTAATATTTATTCTTCTGGTAACTCCATGAGGCACTAAGCCTCGTGCCGTTGTGTATTTAACAAGGTGGAAGGTCGTTTTAATACTTTCATTCTCATTCTGTCGTCTCATGAAACGAATGTGTGCTCTTTTGTGTGGTCTTTTTCAGTATTCAGGGTAACTTTTATCTTATTATGAAACTTCCATTAAAATAAAGGTCTTCTTTCTCATAAAAATAGACGTCAAAACTAAAGCAGCATCTATTGTACAATCTCCATAAACAGGTGGACACTGGTCAGTGACAAAGCCACAACCAGCTTTGGAAAATTGAGAAGCGCCCATCTTGAAGACCGTGGTTTCGGGCTAATGGCCCTCGTCAGTCCAGGACGAACTCTAATTTATAGAGATCTACAAGGAATTCATATGTGATGGCCAGCGGCCGGCCGATGATCGCGTGACCTACGTCCGCCCACCCCACCTCCCCGTCGCGGAGAGCATCACGGGATTGTCTTCCTGCTTTGTTTACCATTATGTAAATACGTTCTCGCTAGCTTTGCTTTTGTTTTTCCATTTAATCTTTTATGTTCTTTATATATCCTAATAAAACTGAAGTTTACATATAAATGTTTCTCTGATAATTGCGCTAACAATATGAAATCTACAGAATATCATAAAGAGTGTTTAGCTGGTAAATTAGATAGATCAAATATATGGACAAAATATAGATGAAGTATTTTCCCAGAGTATATTGATCTATAAAAAAAAAAGTCGCCTCTTCCATCAAAATAAACGCTAAAACTAAATATTACCTATTGACCCTCCCGGTAAACTAGCGGACTTGGATAGATGACAAAGACATAACACCAGATTTGGAAAATTGAAAACCATGCCGCTTAGTTTTATCGTCAATTTTGACATGAGAGACACGCCATTTATATATATAAAAAATAATTTTAAAATGGCTTTTCTTGAATCATTAAAAAATAGGCTAGCCAAATATCAGGGAAAAGGCTAAATCAACGTTTAGTTAATATCTATTCCACAAGGTGGCTCTCTGCGTGGTCAGAATATGCCTTTTTTTGATATAAATATATATTTAATATCCTTACGGAAAATTTATAAAAATATCATGAAGCATTCATTGTTTAAAAAAAAAATGTTTTTCTTGGTACCTATCCCAGCCAACGAAGGCAAGTGATCAAATAGGATCTAGGACCTTTTGTAAATTCAAAACTCGAAATTCAATCTACGTGTATAGATATGTGGTGAAAATTGAGTATTATTATTAGGGGGCAAGTAAACTATATAAGTAAAAATAAAATTGTATAATAATTAATAGAACGTATGAAATGCGTTATTTTCAAAAATGTAGAAATTGAGAAAATACTTCCAATCTTTTCATTACATCAATAATAAGTGGTTAAAACAAATTCTAAAAGAACATTTTGCTACGAAATACTTTATGGATTGTACTAAGAAAATAATAAAAAGCTGAAAAGAAAAATATGATTCGAATGAAGAAAAATAGCTTTTAGGCAAAGAATTCCATTTATTTTGAGATGTTTCAAGCTTTCAGGCACAATTTTTTCAAATATTTTTAATATCTTCAATAGACACGTACAAAAACAAAAGGATCAAGGCACGGGCTGTTATTAGACTATATTACAGCAGCTAAATATGAACTCTATGATACTTTTTATTTAAATTATGACTAATAACCGGTCATTTTATCACATTTCTATATTAGATAATTGCGCGATGTTATTATTATTATTTATATATAAATCCACAAAACCCTATAAAGATACTAGGTGGTTGGCAAAATTAGGTGCTGCAATTAAAGGTATTGACTACCAATCCACAACTGCATCTGAATCTATGCTATATTTCGGCAAAATGGTTAGCTGTTCTCCATATTTGTAACGACCTTATCTGAATTGCAACTGTATCAATTTCAAATTCTTTCAATCCACGGTGAATAAGAGACACTTAACTTTTTCCTGACGAGGGCTAAAGATTTTTGTTAAAACATCGAGAAAATAAAAACTTTTTATGGTCGAAGTGTCTTTTTACTTTTAAGAACTATGAATGCCACGGCCAGGCAATGGTCTTCATAAAGTTTACCGTTTTCCAGTTGTTGGGATAATGAAGAAGGAGGGAAGTAAAATAGAGGAAACAGTTTGGACCCTAACCGCCGTGAGAAGTTGTGCACATGGCAGGTCACGGTAAAGTCCAGGCAGCCACGGGCCGGTGCTCCAGAACTTTCCCGCGGGTGGGCGGGCGATCCGTTGGACTCCCACGGGGTTGTTTTGTTCGAAGCCACTTTGCATGCCTAGAGCGTGGGCACGCAGGGCCTATAATTGGTGCTTTGTTGTATTGATTCTGGCGCTTTTTCCACAATTTATACAATTTGCTTTCCTCCCACTTATAATCAATTGATTGATAAATATTGCATTACTCACTGAATATATATATATTTTTTTGCTCTTCTAGGAAGAACACATGCCAATACATCAGAAGTAACCATGGGACCTAGCTGCTAATATTTATAGAAATGGTCCCCATTTGACGAGATACAAGGTTTTCATGATACAGTAAAACCTTTTCATTAAAAGACCAAATTTTTTCTTGACTTTATCAAATGCTTCTTAAATGATAAAAACAAAAAATATTCACATTTAGATATAATTATTTTTACTTATCCAAGTACAAACATGGTATAAACAACGATAATCATAGTGAGTATTTAGTGAATGCTTTTTATTATAAGAATATTTCCTATGTCAATCAATCAAATGCCACAGGTTATATCCGGGAGATTTAAATCAATTGATATAACATACGTCTACATATGTTAAAATTATAGCGATTTTACACTTACAAAGGCGCACTTACAAAAAAAAAAAAAAAAAACATTTACTTACTCTCCTTTGTAAGATTTGATTTTATAAGAACCTGGCAATCCCCTTTAAAGTAATTATTCTTAGCAAAGAGTGATCAAAGCGGGTCTCGATCCCGAGTTCTGGATGTTGAATATTGACAATGTATACAGCGAGACCAATTATAAATAATAAGTCTAAATTTTATTCATTCAATTAATTTAATATATAGGAAACTCTAAGTGTCTCCGAGTATTTTGTGCACTCTGTGTTAAAGAAAAAACATTTATACATTGAAATGCACCAAAAGCAACACATATCTCCATTTAAAAATGAATTTTTATATAACCCCAGTACAAAACGTATTGTTGATGATAAAGAATGTACCACAGCAACAATTTTGGCGATTTCAGATAAAATTTCAACAACCTGAATACCATGGTTGAGCAATGCTCCTCATCTATATAGGGACGGCTATTGCAGCGGGCAATGGGACCTCCCCCATGGAGCAACAAAATCAGGAATTGATGGACAAGACTCCACCATATTGCAGCATATTGCCAAAGATATATCAACCAAACAAAATTATATAAGCAACGATCTGAGTCTATCCATACAGCACTATATGATAACAACAGCGTTTTTCTACGTAAACCGAAAATATTTTAAATCACATTAATTCTTATTCTTGAATTCTCGAGACATCATTCAACCAGAACGTATCATCCACCACGCACGTATATTTTCCAAATTTTGTTTTACAAACAGAAATAATGTAATATAGTTTTTTCTCAATATATAATAAATATTTAAAATATGTATATAATAATTTGTATAAAAAAATTGTATTTATTATTAAGTTGTTAAAGTGATAATCCTGTTAAAGGTCTGAGAAGTCCGAAAGCTTGAAAATGAAAGTTACACAAGAAACTTAACTCTAGAAGCTTCATTTATTTTATAATATCATTCTTATTCTATTTATCTAAAGAGAGACAAAGACAAAAGACTTCCGTTCAGACATCTAAGAACATAGACCAACCCTGCCTGCCTGCCCTGATTGTGTACACCCGTCCCTTCTCCCCCAGGATGCCTACCGCGGTATAAAAATCTCCCTCAAAATTCAATTTTCCGAGGATCCATCTTCCCCAGGAAACAAAAGGTTGTCGAAGTAAAATGAATTACTTCTGGTGTACACCATGGGAGGATTCTCCCCACTCTTCCGGCACACTTCCTCTCCCATAGAGGTGCAAATTGGCCTCAATGCACCAGTAGATTGAATCCTCGGCAGAAGTTAGGGCATTTCTGCATTCTACCAGAAGCCTGAATATTTCCATAGAAGTATGATAAGGCACAATTACAGTACTTTTGTCTGAAGATGGTAACAACGCTATTACCGAAACATCACACACTCTTTATTTATTCGAATTTGGTCTTATTATCCTGTGTGTCCATAGAAGTATGAAAATTTGTGTATGTACACACCTATCATCAGAAAAATGTATAATTTATAAAAAGATCTATTCTATTAAAAGTATTTATATTGCAGGTCAGGATCCTGACCACTCATTTGAGCATTTTAGATGGCAGAGCGCCATCTAGTGGGATAAAATTAAACTAAACGTTGATTTAACTTGTTTTTTGATATTTGGCCAACCCATTTTCTTGATAAATCAAAGAAAATCCAACTACGAATTTTATTTTTAATATCAACACCTGACCTTTTTTTTCTATATATTTTATCTTTATTTTCACACACACAAATATATATTTATTATTTATATTTTTTAAAATGTGCTCATTTTGGATCAAATATCTTTTTCATTTCAAATATTCATTCCAAACTTCATCGGGAAACACAACTGTTTTGAGAGACTAGCGAATGCTTGTGCTTAAACAACGGATATAAATTTCAAAATATGTAAATTCAACGAAATAAATACATTTAAAATATAAGAAAAAAATAAATATTTTATCACAAATTTATAATTATATATAGGGATAATTAATTAGGTTTAATTAATATGCGGTTCCAAGCTATGTAAACATATGATTGAATTTTCACACACACAGCATTATTAAGACCATCGGTCTTATACAGATTCGCCAGGAAGAAATCATAGACGAAGCTCCTATACTCCAGGCAGCGCAGAACCCAACGACCTCCAGGTCCGACGCATGTTCAGTGGCCACAGAGTCCACCGTGCATAGGTTAACGTATTTTTCCTTTTTATATGATTGAATTTTCAAGGATATTGTGGGCGCTACGAGGATAGAAATTTCATATATATTTGAGGGATGTCTATTTTTATATTTATGCTATTGTTTTCTTATAATGAGGTTCAACTTTCTTCAACCTTATAGAAAAAGGAATGCCTGTCTTTAATGTTCTCTGGAAAACTATCTCAGTTGTTATGAATCTAATTTCGGTAGGTTGTCCTGTTTTAGCGCATGGTCACCTAAGATGGGTTTGAGTTTTTGAGAGCCGTGCGGTGGGTTGATTGGGTCTTTCTTCTAACGTATCCAATGTATATCGCTGGGCATGAGTGACAAGGAATTCTAAATGAGCTTGATTTTTGACTATCGTTTGGTTTATGTTTGCTATCGGGATGTTGGAGAAGCGTTCACAAATTTGATGGTGATTGATATATTATTTTAATATTATATTTCTTGATGGTTCTACTGATCCTTTCAATAAGGTAGTTGTATGGGAGAGTGCGGTATGATTTCTGAGGTTGAATATTGGTAGGAAGGATCAATTTTGGTCTGTGTGGTATTATATATGTATAAAGTATTTCGTAATAGGTCCAGATATATGCTTATAGAAACACGGGGATTCAGGCATAAAACCAGGCATTCCGGCAAAGAAATGGACATTCCATGAATTTAAATTCCAGCATAGATACAATTAATAACGCAAAATCACGAACATTTTCGAAAGAGGTACAAGCATTCTAGTGAAGTAAATGTACTTCCGAACAAGCGTCTACTCTCTAGTAGAGGTATAAGTTTGCGGTTTTCTGGCTAAGACTCAGATATTTCGAGGCATGGATTTCCTGCAAAGTTACGGACATTCGTGTGAAGGCACGGATATTTGTGTAAAAGCACGAACATTCCTGCAAAGTCACGGATATTCGTGTAAAGGAACGGATATTTCTGCAAATATGCGGATATTCGTGCAAAAGCACGTAAATTCCTGCAAAGTCACGGATATTCGTGTAAAGGCTGGAAAATTCCTGAAAAGGCACGTACATTCCAACAGAATCAGAGATCACTATTATGGATTAGGCAAGGTTATTACCATAGAGGCACACAGATTCACCACAGCAAAGACACACACAGAAATAATAAAAAGTGAAAAATATATATATATGTTTAGCTATTCGAATTATGAAAAAGTAAAATAAAATGCTTAGATAATTTTTTTTTGTAACTTTGCACAACTATTTCTGCAAAGTTTATATTTTAACAAAGTTCTATGAAACCTGTTTATTTCTTCAAATTGTGAAAAGAATGAAAAATAATGAGGTTACCAATTTATAAAATTCCTTAAGATATCTTGTGAAGTGGTCAAAACCTTTAAAACAAATGGTTAGATTAAATTGTTCGCAAAACTCTGTAGTACTTGAATAATCCTTCAAATTGTGTAAATCAAAGTGAGATTTAAAGGGTTTATAAAGTTCTAGAAAACATTCTATATAAAAAAAATCTGGGAAAATGATGAAAAGAATAATAAAATGTCTAGGTTAAACTGCTCACAAAATTCTTCAATGCTTGAATAGTCCTTCAAATTGTGAAAATCAATATAAAAGTGTTAGATTAAGTGTTTATAAATTTCCGAAGATATTCTGCATTATGGAAAAATAATACTAAAAAATAAGAAATAAAAAGGTCAGGTGTTGATATTAAAAAAAAAAGAAGGCATATCCTGATCAGAAGCACAAGTGCTTTTTTTTTTTAGATGACGCTCAGCCATCTAAAAAGCACATGTGCTCCTGGTCTGGAGATATGCCTTATTTATTTTTAATTCTGTATTATGTGCTGAGAAATTTTAAAATTAAAATAAAACGGTTAGGGAGAGAGAGTTGAGCTTTTCGCAAGGCTCTGGAATACTTGAATAGTGTTTCGTATTATGAAAAGCAAAACATTAATGGTTAGATTATAAGTTTATAAAATCCTACAAGACATTCTATATTATCCCAAAAAGAGTGAAAAGCATTAACTAAGAGGGTTAGGCTATACTGTTTACAAAGTTCTGCAAGAACCGAATAATTCTTCAAATTTTTGTAGGAATCGTGTTGTATATATATTTCAAGTTTAAGTAAATAATTGTTCCCACAGATTATATGTGCATGATCATAAGTAAGTAGGCACTTACTGTAAGAAGATAAGTTTCTTCTTTGTTTACTATGTTATATTTTGTTCTATCTCTTGTTAATCAATAAATATAATGTTATATAAAAGGGCGTACCTGGATCTTTAAAGAAAAAGAAAATTTTCTCAAATATTTCGAGAGATTGCTCCCTCTTTATCAATTTATTGCACAGTAAACTTGATTCACAAATTTACTGTGCAATAAATTGATAAAGAGGGAGCAATCTCTCGAAATATTTTGAGAAAATTTTTATTTTTCTTCACAGATCCTGGTACGCCCTTTTAAATAAACTTAATTGAAGGATCGCCTTTTGACTCAAAATAAATATAATGTTTGATAAATATTCTTGGAATCAGTTTCTTTAAAAAGTCTAAGCAAAGTCAACAAATCACTATAAAGTTGTTAGGTTAACTGTCCACAAGGTTCTACAAGATAGTATTGTGTATTGTACTGAAAAAGTACTGAAAACAGTAGTTTAGGTTTTAGCGCCAAAACGGGAGATTGTTCCAAGCCGTCGCACAAGCCCCGCGGCGTCAAACAATACGTCAACCCGTGACTTCCCGACGCCTACACGTGCACGTATGGTGGTGTCGTCTCATTCATTGTCTTTCTGGGCCGCTGGATCCATCTGCGGATCCCCAGCTGGCACCGGGACATATCTCTACACCTGCCCTGTCCTACCCTGCTCATTACCCCTACATGCTCCTCTGTATGAAGTCTTCTTCAAGTTTCCACTTACCTTAGTTGGCATCCTGCAGAGACTACATCTTTATTTCGTTTTATGAATGATGTCCACAGCATAAAGCCTAATTCAATCATTATTATCATATACTCATCGTATTTTGCTTTTATATTTTTGATTGATCTATTCTCTAAATGAAATTGGTTGGTATCCTGCATAGACTTCATCTTTATTTTGTTCTATGAATGATGTTCACAGCATAAAGCCTAAATCAATCGGTATTAACAACCACCCATCTTATTTTGCTTCTATCTTTTTTATTGATCTATTCTCTCAATGCAGATGACCATGCAACACATGGTTTGCATCCTGCAGCGACTACATCTTTATTTTGTTCTATGAATGATGTTCACAGCATAAAGCCTAAATCAATCGGTATTAACAACCACCCATCTTATTTTGCTTCTATCTTTTTTATTGATCTATTCTCTCAATGCAAACGAGAAAGAGTATCTTTTACTTCTTTTAGTAGATGACCATACAACACTTGGTTGGCATCCTGCAGTGACTTCATCTTTATTTCGTTCTATGAATGATGTCCACAACATAAAGCCTAATCCAATCAGTATTACGAACCACTCATCTTATTTGGCTTTTATCTTTTTGATTGATTTATTCTCTCAATGCAAACGAAAGAGTATATTTTACTTCTTTTAGTAGATGACCATGCAGCACATGGTTTGCATCCTTCAGATAATACATTTGTATTTCCTTCTACGAATGATGTCCACAGCATAAAGCCTAATCCAATCGGTGTTATCACCCACCCATCTTATTTTGCTTTTATCTTTTTGATTTATATATTCTCTCAATGCAAACGAAAATCCTTTCATGATTTACCATCATCGGGCGGTCCCCTGACCAGCAGGGCTGGGTCTTCGGGCATGGCCTAGACGATGACGCCCTGGCCATCCTGGCGTCTGCCAAGACGCGCATCTATAGGTACTTCCTCGGCGCGGAACTGAGGAGTGTACAAGAAGACCCCCTCCTTGTCTGGAAGAGGACTCTCTCAAGGTGGGGAAGCCTTCTTTGCTGAAGATATTTGTACACAACTATATATATATTCCCCTACACTTTATATGCCCTTTTACTCTTTTATTTTTCTCCTTTGTAAAATTTGATTAAAAGAATCAATAAAATTGTTTAAATTGTCAAATTGTCTATTCAAATATAGAGAATTTGCTGAAATATATGCTGAACTTTCAGGTGAAGGCATAGAATTGTGTAGAAAGGTGAAAGAAATGAATATTGATTCAGAGACATACGATATTTTATGTACAAGTGTATTTATCTTTTGATAGTCTCTAATCACACACACAAATATATAAAGAATTTATTGAAATATATCCAGAATTTTCTCTCTCTCTCTCCTGGATCTTCGCGGTGGACCTCGAGAACCACGCCATCACAATCTCCTCAGCGGCAAAACATGCCATCTACGTTTTCTTCGTAGATCGCGAAATGCGTGGTGTCGCTGGGGACCCATTGGCGATCTTCCATCAAACTCTGCAGCGGTGGCTGAGGCGCTATGTACATAGTTGTATTTTTTAATCATTTTTAAAATCATTTTTTTATTATAACCATCATCCTCATTATAAATTTCTCATTTTCTCATAATTAGTGCGGACTGTGCACTTTACATGTATTGACAAGATGTCAATAAAAATATGTCAATTGTCATTGTCTCTCTCTCTCAGGTGAAGGTATAGAATTGTATAGAAATGTGAAAGAAATAAATATTGATTCAGAGACACGATAATTTATGTACAAGTGTTGTCATATTTTGATAGTCTCTGATCAAACATAAAGAATTTATAAAATACAGATCCAGAATTTCTCTCTCTCTCTCTCTCTCTCTCAGGTGAAGGTATAGAATTTTATAGAAATGTGAAAGAAATAAATATTGATTCAGAGACATACGATATTTTATGTACAAGTGTTTTCATCCTCTTTGATAGTCTTTAATTGAATATAAAGAATATTCTAAAATACAAATCCAAAATTTCTTGTGAAGTACAGCAATGTGTAGAAATGAAAGAAATGAATATCGATTCAGACATACGAAATTTTATGTACAAGTGTAATCATACTTTGATATAGTCTCTGGTCAAACATAAAGAATTTAGTAAAATACAAATCCAACCTTTCTTGTGAAGTATAGCATTGTCTAGAAATGTGAAAGGAATGAATATTGATTCATATACACGATATTTCATGTAGAAATGTATTTATCGTTTGATAGTCTCTAATCGAATATAAAGAATTTACTAAAATACAAATCCTAACTTCCGTGTGAAGTATAAGTATGAAGTATTGTGTAGAAAGGTGAAGGAAGTATTTCTCACGTACTGACTGCCATACTACGCCAAGGACCAACTGCCGCCCCTTCATTTTCCAAGAAAACATATTTGGCCCTGATGTTAATTGATCATCCAGAGGATTGCCCCATCATTCAACGACATTTCAGCATTCTAACGTGTTCAACTATTCCTTCTATTTAATTGTATAATGTTTCACCTTGTAAACTTCTTCACACATACTCCTCGAACTGTTTGATCACCATCAGAAACCTCTTTTCATGGTCCTGCTTAGTGTTGTTGTTGCTTATTCCTCAAATCGTTTAAGCAATATCAATTAGGTCCCACTATCTCAGCTTTTCTATTATAGTCCTGGGGTTTTCCCAGAGGTCTTTTTTGAAGGATTTGATACAATTCAATTGATGTTCAGGACTGACAGGTTGGGAATCGCATTTGGGGCATTTACGGAATGTTTTGATTTTTCCATTAAATTTGAGCATTCCAAGATGTCCTGTTCGTAATCTTGAAAGCGCCGTTTGTGCCTCCCTAGTAAAGTGTGGAAAGAAGATTCGTTAGGAATGGAAGTAAACCAGGGATGGTTTAGGGTGGATTTCCAGAGAGGACCTGTTTAGTATTTCCAATATAAGCTGTATTCCTAGTCTTCGCTTGGTTACATTTTTTTTTTGACAGAAAGGTTGAATTTTATTTTGTTTCAAGCCTTACGTGGGGTGATATGATTATATATGGGAATAGTACAATACCAAAATAGTATCATTGGAGATATTTCTGTGAGGATATTGATATGAAAAATAGAAGAGACAATTAGGTTTTGCAATTATTTTTACGGGACTGGTGTCCCTCATTTTTCAATTAATAATTAAAAACATATTATTTATATAATTAAAAATTCTGAAAATAGAGCAATCCATATTGTTATATTTGTTCATAAAGGGCACATCTTGGATTCAATAAATAATCTTTTATTTCCGATATTTCAATGGGCTAAACGGCCATCTTTTTCAAGGATCTCATCCCCTCTCGCGGCAAGCCGCGCATTACACTTGAGACACGGGCGTCTCACAATCTCTTCGGGCGAAAATCATCCAAATGAAAATGTAATGTATACAAATAAATATCGTACAATACTAATTAAAATAAATGAATAAATAGAGTGAAAAGTAAATATCTATATATACAAAATAAATATTCGGCTATTGCATTATGAATGAAGACATTTCACTGAAGTTCATATATACATAGAGGTTCCTATTCTAGGAGCATCTACATTGTGTGTACATGTCCGGTATATCGATCTTTCGGTTTATGCTATTTCTGTCTTCCAAAGAACTCCAACTCTCCAAGAATAGCCTGCTGTGCTTTTCTTTTATATCTTGGTGTATTATTGATGTTTGTTCAAAGTCTGGAATGTGGCCATTGATGAGAGCATGATCTACTAATAAGGAGGTCGGGTTATGGTGTTTTAGGGCTGATTTGTGCTGGTTGATTCTTTCTATTAATGGTTTACCGGTTTCTCCTATGTAGACGGCTTGGACGAATTGCAATCAAACATCAATAGAATTACCCCAAATTTGCAACAACTGATCAGCGATGAATATTTTAATGAGTTAAACATATATCTAGAAAGAAAATGCAAAAATAAGAGAGTTTCTCTACAACAAAAACATTCAAAGAAGCTACAGAATTGGTCGAATAAATCTACACGGCAACCAGTCAAAGCACTGTAATTAACCTTTCAAGTCACACATTCGATCCAGAAACAACAAACCTCCTATCAAAAGGTCTAAACTTTGTACCTTCCCAAAAAATCAACACTCCCAAGACTTTAGCCGCAATAGAAAATGCAATAAAAAAACTCCCAGACGACCAAAAGACAAGAATTAGAACAGAAATAACCCCGATCATTAAGAAATTGCAAACGCAAAACAAGACAAATTTAAATAGAGATGAAAGAAACACTATAAAGTCTTTAAAAGAAAACAAACAAATCATAACTCCTTCAGATAAAGGCAAAAATACTGTAATCATGGACGTAATAGATTACAACAACAAAATCGAACAGTTACTTCAAAATCAGGAAATATATCAGCCACTGACAAAAAACCCTCTACCCAACCTCATAAAAGATTTCAATAGACATTTCAACAGAATAAAACGGAAATACAAACTAGATAGTAAAACCTTTGAAGCCTTCAAAGCAACAAACCAGAATCTTCCGAATTTATATGGTCTACCAAAAATCCACAAAGCCAATACCCCATTGCGCCCCATAATATCATACTCAGGCTCTCCCTTATACCCTATCGCGAAATATTTGTCGTCAATCATCTCACCATTCCAGAAAAAACTCCCTTATACAGTCCCCAATCCAGTAGCAGCTATTGAAACCATCAATAATATTCCAATTCCACATGACAGCTATATGGTATCCTTTGATATAGAATCTCTCTATACATCAATTCCGCATGACGAAGCTATCCTGGCACTTCAAGAATTCTTACACAACCATCCGGAAATCATCCTTCCTATCCCTAAAGAAGCCCTTATAGATCTGATTGAACTTTGTCTAGCACTTAATTATTTTGGATATAAAGACAGATATTTCAAACAAGAAAAAGGTTTACCAATGGGGAATCCTGTTTCATCAGCATTAGCTAACATCTACATGGACAAAATTGATAAAATAATTGCAGACACAGCACAACTACAAGTAATAATCTGGAAACGCTATATTGATGATATACTATGCATCACAAAAGTTGATCTTTCCACCATTCTGAATTTTTTGAATAACCTCAAACCCTTTCTAAAATTCACCTTTGAAATAGAAGAAAATAACTCCCTACCGTTTCTAGATATACAATTAACCAGAAACCAAGATAGAATTGAAACTCGAATATACCGAAAACCTACCCATACTGGAAGCTATCTGAACTTCAATTCATTTGGTCCCATCCACCATAAAATTTCCGTGGTAAAAACTCTTTCAAAAAGACTAACCACACACTTTTCAACAAACGATAACGACACAAAAAAAGAAAGAACCAAGATATTTCAAGAACTACTTAGCAACAATTACCCTAAACCGTTTATCCAAAAAGCATTTCTACAGACCGAGAATATCACCCACAAACAATAGACAAACTTCATCCCAAAACATTTTTTGCTCTCTACCATACAGCTATGGCTGTGAAAGAATAGCTAGAAAACTAAAATACTACAATATCACAACAATATTCCAATCTACCTCGAATCTTAACAACATCCTCAGCCATTCTGATACAAAAAAGGTCACTGAACCAAACAATAGAACCAATGTCATATACAAAATACCATGCAAGTCTTGCCAAGCCGTCTACATAGGAGAAACCGGTAAACCATTAATAGAAAGAATCAACCAGCACAAATCAGCCCTAAAACACCATAACCCGACCTCCTTATTAGTAGATCATGCTCTCATCAATGGCCACATTCCAGACTTTGAACAAACATCAATAATACACCAAGATATAAAAAAAAAACACAGCAGGCTATTCTTGGAGAGTTGGAGTTCTCTGGAAGACAGAAATAGCATAAACCGAAAGATCGATATACCGGACATGTGCACACAATTTAGATGCTCCTAGAATAGGAACCTCTATGTATATATGAACTTCAGTGAAATGTCTTCATTCATAATGCAATAGCCGAATATTTATTTTGTATATATAGATATTTACTTTTCACTCTATTTATTCATTTATTTTAATTAGTATTGTACGATATTTATTTGTATACATTACATTTTCATTTGGATGATTTTCGCCCGAAGAGATTGTGAGACGCCCGTGTCTCAAGTGTAATGCGCGGCTTGCCGCGAGAGGGGATGAGATCCTTGAAAAAGATGGCCGTTTAGCCCATTGAAATATCGGAAATAAAAGATTATTTATTGAATCCAAGATGTGCCCTTTATGAACAAATAATTAAAAATGCATATCCCGACTGCTTACCTGAGAAATATCGATGGTAGAACGTTAACTAGTGGAATAAAAATCCACTAAACGTTAATTTAGGTTATTCCATAATATTTGGTCAATCAATTTTTAATAAATAAAAAAGCCAGCCAGGCCATTGGTTCTCGTCAGCATGGACAGTGGAAACCACAAATTTGCATAATAAACCTAAATCCTGTCAATAGTGTCAGAAATATATCAACATCTGATATTTTCTCTTTTTTGACATTCACATTCTTGTCATAGAATAGGCCTAGCCATTTTAATATCTCAACATCTCTTTAAAAATTTCTGGAGATATCATGAGCTCTTTGTGGATGTCATGAAACCAAACCCTGTTCTGGATTGAGAAGGACTAAATAGGAAAAAGTTCATAAAATATATGGATGTATTTTATACATTTATCTATTATATTTTAACTTATGGTTCTTTCTTTTTCTAATAAACTAAATATACAAGGAAACATCTGGAATATTATATTTTAAAAAAATAGAAAAACTTTTATATATGATCATTTTTGACCAAGAATTTGACATATACTAGTGGAAAGAGAGATATAGAAATAGATATATTCAGAAGGAACTGTTGGAATATCATAAAACTTGCCTAAATTTACTAGCTATTAAAAACAAAAAGATTAAAAATTAAAACAATTTAAATTAAATATTGTGTTTAGACTTCTATATCCATAATTGATTTATTTATTACACGCTACAATGCCATGATTTTCTTCAACTTCTTCTTGGTTTAAAACTTTCTCTTCAACTATCTTTGTGAGATTATCGCGTCTGATTTGATAATAATAAATAAATATATATTATATATAAATATATACGATGCGGAGAGTTCCTGTTGAATGAGGTGGTGAGAAACAGAGCTGGAGCGTTTGCGTTGTTCAAATTCTGGAAGACGGCTGAAGAGAAGGGAAAGCTATATACATAATCTAATTGATGTAAATAATTATATGTAAATAATCTTTGTCAGGATTAGAATGACGAATCCTGTATGGGACTTTGATCCCAGTAAAAGGCTTGTTGCTGCTGTTGTATATAGTCACAGTGTAGAAAATACTATACTATACCTACTACATATAGGTTTCTCTCTGTATTCTTAGTTCTCTAATCTTCAATTACGCTGTAAACTGGCGAATCCTTTATAGGACGAGAGGTCCTCAATAAAGGCTTGTTGTTGCTGTTGTATATAGTCACAGTGTAGAAAATACTATACTATACCTACTACTTATAGGTTTCTCTCTGTATTCTTAGTTATCTTCTCTTCAATTACTCTGTAAACTGGCGAATCCTTTATAGGACGAGAGGTCCTCAATAAAGGCTTTTGTTGTTTTTTTTTTTTGTTTTTGTAATATATACGATGAAAAGATTCAGAAGGTCATTTGATGGCTGGAAGTTGATTTTTAAAAAATCCCTATATATAGTCACGACCGTCTTTCCTCATCGGCCTCTGTCACGGATGCGCGCGAACAGGGAGGTCACGTTCATCCCCGGCAGCCAATAAAAATAAAAAAAAAAAACTCCCTCGAGCCGGATTTGAACCAGCGACCTAAGGATCACCGTTGTAACATCTACAGTCGGGTAAAACACGGGCGTTGCCCGGGTCATTCGGCTAGTATAGTTATATCAACCAATAGTATATTTAACTTCTGACGTTTGAGTGAACAACTGTTACTCTCATCAAGGAAATGTTTATTTTGAATCCTAGTTCTGAATCCTGACACAGGATCCAAAATAATCATTCCACTGAGAAGAGTAAAAGCAGCTCACTGGAACGTCGGGAGTTAAATAAATCATTGGTTGATGTAGATCTATTTTTCCTGAATAATGAAAAGAGTTATGTAGGCAATATAAATATCCAATTATTTGTTTGGGCAGGTACGATAAGCCAACCCCCCCCCCCCCCCCCACACCGATAAAACGGTGTTTACCTTACAACTCTGAACACTCGGATTTTCGTGGAAAATCTCTTAAAGATTTCTTGAAAAAGCCATGGTCCACCTGTGCTGTGTGAGCAGAAGAGCTTAAATTGACTTGTTTCATTATATGTATGTTCCATATTTAAATACCTGTTTTCCTTCCTCTTTTCGCTCTCCACTTCTCCCAACCATATTTCCAATTTTTTTTTCTTATTTTCCATAGGATTATTTAAATAATAATCTGTATATATTTACCATGTGTATATAATCTTTCTCAATTTTTACCCCTTTGTATATTTCCCACTTTCATAGGTTTCTCCGTCTTGTAACCCCAAGGAGAATCCTCTGTGAGACCTGTGTGTCTTAATAAAGGCTTTTGTGTATGTGTGTATATAGGCAATATATTTGACGAAAATTATAAAATAGGTTCTCATTCTTCTTTTTTAGATGGTATGAATAGCCTTTTATTAATATCAATTATTCTTTAAATATTTTTTATAGAAACAAAGAACAAAGCAAAAATTAAATTGCTAATAAAAAAATGAAAACATATTGTAAATATATAGATTTAGGCGAATGATTTTACGGATTCTTATTACAAGGTTGTCCCAAAAGTTCATAAACACTTGCAAAAAATTGAAATACCGATATTATTCGGCATTATGTATAATGTTTTGTATTATGTATAAAGTAATTGTATTATGTATCATATTATGTATTCGCCGTAATAATATTATTCGCCAAGTAATAATAAATAAACGTTTTAAGAAAACACGAAATTTTGGGACAACCTTATAACAAGTTCTTTTGATTCTAACTCCAGCCTCTCCCTGAAAGAGGTAAATATTAGAGGTATTATAGATGGAAGGTGTACATTTCTGTACAATATTATAGCTTCAATATCTTTAACTTCTAATAAAATAAAGACAAGGATTATCCTGGAATATTTTGTGGCTAGAGTCGGGCATATATACCATGAAGTAGATGCCAACAAAGGCTACAAGACATCAACACCTACTTAAGATTGATGTCTGGTGGGAGAGTGAATTGGAGTGTCACCTTCCTTTATGATACTCATTACCGCATTTTTTGTCACCCTCCCTCAACTTCCGTCCTCCCATTAATCTAATTTGTATTTCACGAGGCACCTGACACCTCTCATCAGTCCTGATTAGAGCAACTGATGACGGCCTTTCTTCATCCAAACACCTATTTTTTATATCACACTCTTACCCGCCGCCTTCGATAAAAAAAACTTAGAGAAAAAATTCTTCTACGTCCGTGATGCATTGTTTTCCTTTTTTTTTCTATCTCCTTGGGCGTTCATATGCAGTTTGAAGGTATCAATGGTTAGAAAAACATTGTAATTGATGTCATTGCGAGATCTATTTACTTTGTACTCCTTGAGACGTTTTTATGAATGTCTTTAATAAAAAATGTATTATGAGAGGTGTGGACTTCTATTCTTCCTATAAATCTTGTTATGAGGATGACAAATTACACGTTGCTGCACTTAGCTAGGTGTTGATTGATGTTAAAAAGAACCAGCACTATAGAACCACATTTATACATTAAGGCAAATATTGAATAATATCTCGAACAATAAATTTACTACCAAATTTCGACAAAGATATATATAACTCTAGGCCTAGATTCATTCATTGTCTTGAATATGCAATAATATACATAATATACAAAAATGTAATGCCTTGTTAAAGGTTGGTGTTCAGCCAACCGAAATTTTGACAAATAAATATTTTATTCAATCCAATATATACCTTTTTATTATCTAATTGTCATGAATATTGGCCAGAAAGCATTCAACCTGATTGTTCTAAAACCAAACTTACCCACAATTCCAATATGAAAAAGCAAATACATTCTAAACCTACATTTCTATATAATCATATATATGATTTTCATATCATAATATATTCTAGAGTTAAAATAACTCCATTTTGAATTTGAGACTGTACTGATATCGATTTCACACATTTAATTCTGCCAACATTACATATAAAATTAGGGTGGATGAAATTCTTGTTAAAACCCTTAAACATGATTACTCTTGTTTCCAATACATATAGAACAAATTCCTGGACTCAGTGACAAAAACTGAGAGCTGATAATTTTGATGGCCCTCAGATACGACAGCTCACAAATGATCCAAATTTTGTCAACATAATAAATAAACTTAAATTCAGTGCTTGAAGCTAATTGGTCTTGGTAGTTATAAAATTTTTTGGGTAACTACATAGCTGAGAACTATAAAGAGACAGTGAAGAACATGCTTACAAACTTCAAATCTTCATTGCAAAATGAGTATAAAATATCATTACTTACATAGCCACTTGGACTTCTTTCCTGATAGTCTGGGTGATATGAGTGAGGAGCAAAGTGAAAGATTTCACCAGGACATCAAAACTATGGAAGATCGGTACCAGGGAAGATGAGACACCCACATGATGGCAGATTACTGTGCTGGAACCTGCAAAGAGACTGTAAGGAAAAGTTTCACGCTGGGAAATCCTATAAGCGAAGCTTCCAAGACCTCGAATGAGCCGACTTTCAACAATCCTTTGTTTATTTAAATACTTACTCATAAATAGATTATTTATAATATATTTAAAAAATAGTTAAAGTTCCCTACAATGAAGCTTGTAAAAATAACTAGTATTTTTAAAATCACTATCATTATATCATAATTTTCTCTACATTAAATCATCTACCGTTCAAATTTCATAATGATCGTGCCACGCAGCTTTTGATGTCATTGTTTAGTAGTGATAATTAAAATTGAACTATGCTCTCATTTTTAGTGTATTTTTTATATAAAAAAACTTTGTACAATTACTAGCGTAATAGATAAAACACTCGTTTTATATATAGAAAAAATATATATATATAACACTCATTAATGTTAGGAAGAGTATGAAACTCTAAAACGAGAGTTGATCGAGAAAAATGGACAGCATTTCTGGATTCAGCACATCCAAATCAAAAGGAACATCTCTCAAATCTTCGGTAACAAATTATATGTTGGCCAGTGTTATATTTTAAAACATTCTATTTTGTAAAAAAAAAGACCAAAAATAATCATTAAATACACTATAAATACAAAGGTCCATAAATATTTATAAAGATAATAGAATATAAAAATATTAAATAGAAGAAACAGGATAACGTAAAATTCCGAACAGAATGTATAACCCAAACAGCCAGAATATATAAGCTGAACACCCAGAATGTATCTTCTAAACAGCCAAAATGTATCCTCCAAACAGCCAGAATATATCATTCAAAAAGTCAGAATGTATCATACAAACAACCCGAATGTATCATCCAAACAGCCTGAATGCATCATCCAAAAAGCCAGAATGTATCTTCCAAACATCCAGAATGTACAAACAGCCTGAATGTACCATTAAAACAGCCAGAACATACCATCCAAACAGCAAGAATGTATCATTCAAACAGCCAGAATGTGAAAAACAGCCAGAATGTACAAACAGCCAGAATGTATCATCCAAAAAGCCAGAATGTATCATTCAAACAGACAGAATGTATTAATATCATTCGAGCAGCCAGAATGTATATTATCCAAACAGCCAGAATGCATCATTCAAAGAGACAGAATGTATTAATATCATTCGACCAGCCAGAATGTATCATTCGAAAAGCCAGAATGTATATTATCCAAACAGCCAGAATGTATCATTCAAACAGACAGAATGTATTAATATCATTCTAGCAGCCATAATGTATCATTCGAACAGCCAGAATGTATATTATTCAAACAGCCATAATGTAAAATTCAAACAGCCAGAATATATCAATCAAACAGCGATAATGTATTAAAATTATTCAAATAGCCAGAATGTATCATTCAAACAGCCAGAATGTATCCTCCAAATAGCCAGAATGTATTAATATCTTTCAAGCAGCCAGGATGAATCATTCGAACAGCCAGAATGTATTCTCCAAACAGCCAGAATGTATCATTCAAACATCCATAATATACAAACAGCCAGAATTTATCCTCCAAACAGCCAGAATGTACAAACAGCCAGAATGTACAAATTGCCAGAATTTATCCTCCAAACATCCATAATGTACAAACAGCCAGAATGTAAAAACATCCAGAATGTACAAATACCCAGAATATATCCTCCAAACATCCATAATGTACAAACAGCCAGAATGTACAAGCATCCAGAATGTACAAACAGCCAGAATGTACAAGCATCCAGAATGTACAAACAGCCAGAATTTATCCTCCAAACATCCATAATGTACAAACAGCCAGAATGTACAAACAGCCAGAATGTACAAATAGCCAGAATTTATCCTCCAAAAATCCATAATGCACAAACAGCCAGAATGTACAAACATCCAGAATTTATCCTCCAAACATCCATAATGTACAAACAGCCAAAATGTACAAACAGCCAGAATTTATCCTCCAAACATCCATAATGTACAAATAGCCAGAATGTACAAATAGCCAGAATTTATCCTCCAAAAATCCATAATGCACAAACAGCCAGAATGTACAAACATCCAGAATTTATCTTCCAAACATCCATAATGTACAAACAGCCAGAATGTACAAACAGGAAGAATGTACAAACAGCCAGAATGTACAAGCATCCAGAATGTACAAATAGCCAGAATATATCCTCCAAACATCCATAATGTACAAACAGCCAGAATTTATCCTCCAAACATCCAAAATGTACAAACAGCCAGAATGTACAAACAGCCAGAATTTATCCTCCAAACATCCATAATGTACAAATAGCCAGAATGTACAAATAGCCAGAATTTATCCTCCAAACATCCATAATGTACAAACAGCCAGAATGTACAAACATCCAGAATGTACAAATAACCAGAATATATCCTCCAAACATCCATAATATACGAACAGCCAGAATGTACAAACAGCCAGAATTTATCCTCCAAACATCCATAATATACAAACAGCTAGAATGTACAAACAGCCAGAATGTACAAATAGCCAGAATGTACAAAAAGCCAGAATGTATCCTCCAAACATCTATAAGGTACAAACAGCCAGAATCTCTCATTCAAACAGACAGAATGTATCCTCCTAACATCTATAATGTACAAACATCTATAATGTACAAAGAACCAGAATGTACAAACAGCCAGAATTTACAAACAGCCAGAATGTACAAACAGCCAGAATTTACAAACAGCCAGAATGTACAAACAGCCAGAATGTATCATTCAAACAAGCGTGAAAGAAGAATATTCGGCGCCGGTTTGAGCGCCCCTTAAAGAAGGAGCACTACCCTGTCATCATCCCCGCCCTTGCTCTCACCTAGCAGCGACCCAAGAACACATATTTACCCCTAAACAAAGGGAAAGTCCAAATTACCCCTACAGTAAAGGTGCCATATTTAAAATTACAGTTTGCCACCCGACAAAAAGATGGGCAACCAGCGCCCATTCATTTGTCCAGCGTGGGTGTTGGAACGAGCCTATCTATTAAACTTCACCCTTTTGGCCAAATTAGCTTTGTTTTTGCCACGTTCCTCTGATGTTTGTTTTTGTCTGGCTTTCAACGACCCTAAAAAAATGGTAATGGATTTGTAACGAGCTTTCTGAGAAGTCGTTCGGTCTAAATACCTGATGTCACTATATTCCTTTGGGTCAACTGCTTCTTTGTCAGGTTTCGCTACCCATTTAGTACCCAATCGTAGACTGATGGATTAGCTTTGTAGTTATACCTTGGTCTACCATGGGCACTAGAATTGTTTGAATTGCAATAGCTGGTGTACAGAGGACCAACAACTCTCGGAAATCCATGAATTTTATTAAGAACTCCATTCCATAAAATTGTTTAGAGGTTTATGGAATATATTATGGAAAATATTTTTAAAGGGATAAAACAAAGTATTTTTAATCTGATTTTTATTTCATATAAAAATAATGAAAATACAATAATGTAACTATAATGACAATAAAGAATAGTTTGTAAAAACGAATTCAAGTATACTATATTATTTGCCTATTTACACTCATGATGGGAGGGGACAAAACTGAAGAAAATTAAAAGTCCTTCAGCCGGTGGTCTGAATTTTTTTTGATGGAGATAGACAAAATTTTATTCACAATTTTGTTCGTGTCTTTAATGAAGGTCACTATGTATCAAATATCTTTCAGAGTTATCGTATGAATCCCAATATACATAGTAAAATGTACAACTTCCTTAAGTTTTATCCATAAGTAAGTTTTTAAATGTAAATCCGTTTTTAAAACCTCCATTTTTTAATATTACATTATATATTTTCTCTGGTAAAATCGAATAAAATAAACTCTTCAATCAGTTTTATTTTTTATTTTTTTCTCTATTCCGAAGAATTTCTTATAAATATATTTGGATGCGAGTTGAATATCTTATTCAGGAATTCGTTTGTCTTTAACAACAATTTAAAAGTTTTGATGAAATAATTTATATGAAAATTTTGTCAGTAAATAGAGAGTGGGAGAGAAGGGGGTAATCTTAGATTCCTTAAATAGCATCGTCTCTTATTCAACTGAATGCATTTTTTTTTTCAAAGATTCGAATCTTCCCTAATAACCAAAAATATAAACTTTAGTCAAGCAACACACAGAACCTTGATGAAATATAATAATAATTAACAATGTTTTTATTTAATAAATAAAAAATAATTATCTTTATTTATAACAAGTGAAAACATTAAGATGCGAATGTTTCTTTTCACAAATAAATCAAGTTTTTCTACTGTCCTTACTGCGTTGAAAATATATTGGGAGGGCTTGGATAATCAATGATGAACCTTCCCAGCGGTTTCGCCAATTCAATCTACCAGACCGCTTCTTTAGAGCTCTAATACTGTATTGGATCATTCTGCTTTTATATGTTACACTGAAAGTGGTGCAATCTTAGAAATGGTATTTAAGCAAACTATGGACATAAGCTTTTAGGACAGTAGAATTACATTTAAATATTTGTATAGGGCAATTCTCTTTCACAAATAATAGATCTCACTTTGACAACTTTGCGAAATTGGCGCTAGGTTGACAAACTGAGAGTTCTGGAGCGTTGAAGATAACTTCTTGTATAAATACATGAAATCCCTTGACTTTATTTTATCAAAATATATGATACTGTGAAAAAATAGTACAAATGTGAAATTGTACCGGGATAAGGTGAATATCCTAAGAAAAAGGCATCTCCTTATCAAACAAATGAAAGTTGTTGATGGCTTGCGCCATGTATCGGATTAAATATAATTGATTCTTCTTTCTTATCTCCACTCAATCATATTAGGGTACTGGGTGAAGTAGAATGCGTCTGCCTTTGTCATTAAGACTGGGAGCACTACTCAGTGGCAGGCCGACTTAGCTCCAAAAGAAATGGCATCCTCTGACATGAGGAACAGATGCCATGTGTAGCCGCTCCTAACATGGAATACAAACACTGCTCATTCTGTATCCCTTGATTAGGAGCCCTTACAGGGTACTATCAGCTGGGCCAGCTGAACCCAGGTTTTTTTACCGAGCTTGTTACTGCTCCCCCTTCTCCTTTTTCATCCGGGCTTGGGACCGGCAAAGGCGGAGTTTTAAATATAATTTAAAATCAATTAAAAAGGAACGAATAATTGGTATTAATTCCAAAAGATGGCGCAAGCCATCATCAACGTTCAGTTGTACGAAAAAGGGATGACTTTTTCTTAATTTTATACTGTATTTGATTTTAAGTTGGTAAAATAACTTATGAATTTTAGAAATGTGGTGGAAGTTAATGTGCGGTTTTATAATTCGACTGTTACAAAATTTCAGCCATTTCTGTACTGAAGAATGCCATTCACAATACCATTATATAGAGGTTGTTAGTCTTTGTTAGATATTGCCAAAGCTGGTAGCTTGATCACTGTTTTCGAGTCTGTAAATTCTGCGCAGAAAAAGTGAGAAAGATGCATAGCTTTAGGAATTTTTATGAAAATATCTTTATGCATTCTTTAAATAAGAAATTATTTTTCGATACATGAAAAATATGAATGTATACTCATGGCAAAACTCTGGAATTGGAAATTGTTTGTTATCGCCAGGTTTTTTGAAAGACACAGGGGGAATTTTGTTCACACTTGGTTATCTCGTGTCTCTAATAAGGGTCACTGTGTATAAAAGAATATTTAATTGTTATTGTTTGAATCCTGATATTCATGCTAAAAGGTACGACTTCCTTAAGTTTTGCCCATGACTGTGTATTTAAGAGTTCTTGTCTAAATCCCGATATACATGCTAGAAGGTGCAACTTCCTTAAGTTTTGTCCATGAGTGTATTTACCAAAGTTTTGACGAGTTCTTCAACGTCATCTTTCTCTTTTATATCCAGCTTTTTACCACGAATGTTGTTGAGGTGAAATATATAGGAAAACTTTACATCAAAACCTCCACCCTTAAAATAAGAATATTTATGCTCTCTCCTGAATGAGGTTTGGATTGGATTTGACCAATTTATGATTTTAAAATGTGTCGTTAATAGAGGTGAAATAGGCAGAAAAAGAATTCCCAGACGGGAAGTTAAGCTGATTCCAAAAAATTCCATTATAATTGTATTAAAGCTGAGAGTCACGGGGGAAACAAGTTTGTGTAATGTTCTCATTGGCATCATTGAGCCTCTTCAATCTAATAACGAGGATTTAGATAATCCCTATGTCCACACCGAGTAATGGGAAGTCTAGAGTGCGTCCACGCACTGGAGGTGCAGCGTGTGTAATTGGATGTCTGGAGGCACGTGGAGGAGGTAAACACGGTGGCGTGGATTAGCCGACAGCTGGATAACGGGGCCACTGGAGCGGAGACCGCCACGTGGCGTCGTAATTGGGAAGAGTCAATTGAATCCATTGGCATCTTCCCCCTACCTGGGCCTGCTATTGTACCACCACAGCACTGCAGTCCGTTTGTAACTCTCCCTGTATCTTCCCCCTACCTGGGCCTGCTATTGTACCTACACGGCACTGCAGTCCATTTGTACATCTCCCTGTATCTTCCCCCTACCTGGAGCTGCTATTGTACCTACACGGCACTGCAGTCTGTTTGTAACCCTCCCTGTATCTCCCCCTACCTGGGCCTGCTATTGTACCTACACGGCACTGCAGTCCATTTTTAACTCTCCCTGTATCTCCCCCCTACCTGGACCTTCTATTGTACCTACACGGCACTGCAGTCCGTTTGTAACTCTCCCTGTATCTTCCCCCTACCTGGGCCTGCTATTGTACCTACACGACACTGCAGTCCATTTGTACATCTCCCTGTATCTTCCCCCTACCTGGGCCTGATATTGTACCTACACGGCACTGCAGTCCGTTTGTACATCTCCCTGTATCTTCCCCCTACCTGGGCCTGATATTGTACCTACACGGCACTGCAGTCCGTTTGTACATCTCCCTGTATCTTCCCCCTACCTGGGCCTGATATTGTATCTACACGGCACGGCAGTCCATTTGTACATCTCCCTGTATCTTCCCCCTACCTGGGCCTGATATTGTATCTACACGGCACTGCAGTCCGTTTGTAACTCTCCCTGTATCTCCCCCTACCTGGGCATGCTATTGTACCTACACGGCACTGCAGTCCATTTGTAACTCTCCCTGTATCTCCCCCCCCCCTACCTGGACCTTCTATTGTACCTACACGGCACTGCAGTCCATTTGTAACTCTCCCTGTATCTTCCTCCTACCTGGGCATGCTATTGTACCTACACGGCACTGCAGTCCATTTGTAACTCTCCCTGTATCTTCCCCCTACCTGTGCCTGATATTGTACCTACACGGCGCTGCAGTCCATATGTAACTCTCCCTGTATCTTCCCCCTACCTGGGCATGCTATTGTACCTACACGGCACCGCAGTCCATTTGTTACTCTACCTGTATCTCCCCCCTACCTGGGCATGCTATTGTACCTACACGGCACTGCAGTCCATTTGTAACTCTCCCTGTATCTTCCCCCTACCTGGGCATGCTATTGTACCTACACGGCACCGCAGTCCATTTGTTACTCTCCCTGTATCTCCCCCCTACCTAGGAATGCTATTGTACCTACACGGCACTGCAGTCCATTTGTAACTCTCCCTGTATCTTCCCCCTACCTGGGCCTGCTATTGTACCTACACAGCACTGCAGTTCGTTTGTAACTCTCCCTGTATCTTCCCCCTACCTGGACCTGCTATTGTACCTACACGGTACTGCAGTCCATTTGTAACTCTCCCTGTATCTTCCCCCCACCTGGGCCTGCTATTGTACCTACACAGCACTGCAGTCCATTTGTAACTCTCCCTGTATCTTCCCCCCACCTGGGCCTGCTATTGTACCTACACAGCACTGCAGTCCGTTTGTAACTCTCCCTGTATCTTCCCCCTACCTGGGCCTGCTATTGTACCTACACGGCACTGCAGTCCATTTGTAACTCTTCCTGTATCTTCCCCCTACCTGGGCATGCTATTGTACCTACACGGTACTGCAGTCCGTTTGCAACTCTCCCTGTATCTTCCCCCTACCTGGACCTGCTATTGTACCTACACGGCACTGCAGTCCGTTTGTAACTCTCCCTGTATCTCCCCCCTACCTGGGCCTGCTATTGTACCTACACGGCACTGCAGTCCATTTGTAACTCTCCCTGTATCTCCCCCTACCTGGGCATGCTATTGTACCTACACGGCACTGCAGTCCATTTGTAACTCTCCCTGTATCTCCCCCCCCCCCCCTACCTGGACCTTCTATTGTACCTACACGGCACTGCAGTCCATTTGTAACTCTCCCTGTATCTTCCTCCTACCTGGGCATGCTATTGTACCTACACGGCACTGCAGTCCATTTGTAACTCTCCCTGTATTTTCCCCCTACCTGTGCCTGTTATTGTACCTACACGGCGCTGCAGTCCATATGTAACTCTCCCTGTATCTTCCCCCTACCTGGGCATGCTATTGTACCTACACGGCACCGCAGTCCATTTGTTACTCTCCCTGTATCTCCCCCCTACCTGGGCATGCTATTGTACCTACACGGCACTGCAGTCCATTTGTAACTCTCCCTGTATCTTCCCCCTACCTGGGCATGCTATTGTACCTACACGGCACCGCAGTCCATTTGTTACTCTCCCTGTATCTCCCCCCTACCTGGGTCTGCTATTGTACCTACACGGCACTGCAGTCCATTTGTAACTCTCCCTGTATCTTCCCCCTACCTGGGCATGCTATTGTACCTACACGGCACCGCACTCCGTTTGTAACTCTCCCTGTATCTTCCCCCTACCTGGCCCTGCTATTGTACCTACACGGCACTGCAGTCCATTTGTAACTCTCCCTGTATCTTCCCCCTACCTGGGCATGCTATTGTACCTACACGGCACTGCAGTCCATTTGTAACTCTCCCTGTATCTTCCCCCTACCTGGTCCTGCTATTGTACCTACACGGCACTGCAGTCCATTTGTAACTCTCCCTGTATCTTCCCCCTACCTGGGCATGCTATTGTACCTACACGGCACCGCAGTCCGTTTGTAACTCTCCCTGTATCTTCCCCCTACCTGGTCCTGCTATTGTACCTACACGGTACTGCAGTCCATTTGTAACCCTCCCTGTATCCTTCCCCTACCTGGGCATGCTATTGTACCACCACAGCACTGCAGTCCATTTGTAACCCTCCCTGTATCTTCCCCCTACCTGGGCCTGCTATTGTACCACCACAGCACTGCAGTCCATTTGTAACCCTCCCTGTATCTTCCCCCTACCTGGTCCTGCTATTGTACCACCACAGCACTGCAGTCCATTTGTACATCTCCCTGTATCTTCCCCCTACCTGGGCCTGCTATTGTACCTACACGACACTGCAGTCCATTTGTAACCCTCCCTGTATCTTCCCCCTACCTAGGCATGCTATTGTACCACCACAGCACTGCAGTCCATTTGTAACCCTCCCTGTATCTTCCCCCTACCTGGGCCTGCTATTGTACCTACACGACACTGCAGTCCATTTGTAACTCTCCCTGTATCTTCCCCCTACCTGGTCCTGCTATTGTACCACCACAGCACTGCAGTCCATTTGTACATCTCCCTGTATCTTCCCCCTACCTGGGCATGCTATTGTACCTACACGGCACTGCAGTCCGTTTGTAACTCTCCCTGTATCTTCCCCCTACCTGGGCCTGCTATTGTACCTACACGGCACTGCAGTCCATTTGTAACCCTCCCTGTATCTTCCCCCTACCTGGGCCTGCTATTGTACCTACACGGCACTGCAGTCCATTTGTACATCTCCCTGTATCTTCCCCCTACCTGGTCCTGCTAGTGTACCTACACGGCACTGCAGTCCGTTTGTACATCTCTCTGTATCTTCCCCCTACCTGGGCCTGCTATTGTACCTACACGGCACTGCAGTCCGTTTGTACATCTCCCTGTATCTGGACATTGAGACTGCTATGCATGGAGACATTTGAGGCTCTTCATTGGACACGACAACAACAACGAGTGTTTAATAAATGTGAATAATTTAAATTGAAATATTTTAGACGCTTTTCATCCGAAATTTAACCATTCATTGAACGCCATAAAATTGAACTTGAGCCAAACTCTTGCTGGGTATAATACTTTCTATTTCCACTCTCTCTCTCTAGTGTACGAATATTTGAATATTTTGATTTAAAAGGTCGATGCATAGACTATATGCTAAATAATATCACACACACTAGATAACTTTGTTGTTGTTAGTGTCCATAATGTCGAGATCGACTTTTGGTGATTATATAGTAAAATTTTGATCTGTTAGTGACCATCGATCACCGCTCATATAGTGACCTTCTGGCAGTTTTCTTGACCCCCTCTAGTCAGCTTCTTGTAGATATTCCTCTTTTTCTACTCATCTCCTTCAATTTTACCAACATCAACATCTTTTCTGAACCATTTTCTCTCATTATGTATCCGAAGTAAGTCATTCTTTTTTACATATTTGTAATTCTAGGAATATAACAGGATTATTTTAATTTAAGATTAAAACATATTGTCGCGTATAAGGCCTCAAAACACCTACCATCTCCGCCAATAGATGGCGCTTTCGCCTATTTCTGTATGGAACTAGTTGGATATCGCCGACTGCTGTGTTCCTGTTTCCTAGAGCAAATAGTTGTAAATATGTGTTTATATTGGCTCTGGTGTGTAAATAATTGTAAATACCCGTTGAGTGTTATTTTAGTTACATGTAATGAGTAGTGGAAATGACAATAAAAAGTAATGTTTGAAGTCTTGGTGCCGCTTGCTGTTGTTACTCTCGCCATCGCTGCTGCTACTCTTCTGGTAAGTCCATCGTGTCCCCCCACCAGTGGTAAGGCCGAGAGATACTGCCAGAGAAAAAGAGTTCCACTTGAGCGGTGGTTCTCAGACGTCCTTGGGTGCTCTGCAGGGTAGAGCTGCAGAGGGAGTGCAATAGGAGCCCGGGTAGGTGATCCACGAAGGAAGAAGCGGCGTAGTCGCGAAGAACCGGAGTAGTCGCGAAGAACCGGAAGGGTCAAGCCGCGACAATATTTGATATTTTATCTGTCCATGGTACTCTGAGTAGTTTTCTTCATGTCCCACAATTCAAAGGATTCAATTATATTTTTCCTTTATCTATCCTGAGTGTCCAGCTCTCTTATCTATAAATGACCACTGGGAATACCAATACCTATACAATTATTTTCTTTATATTGGATAAAATATAGAGATAACCTACTTATATTATTTTTAGAAGGCCGCGTTTAAATAATATCTACCAAACCAGTTCAAAAATTTTATATGGACTTTTAAGAAATTGAGAAAAATCCCAAAAGGAGTATTAAAAACAAAATTGTAAAATTGGCTTTATTTCGTTTTGAACAAAAGTATCTCGATTATAATAAATCGTTTTCTCATCGTACTGAAATCTACAGTATAAATATTTTAATCAAGAGATTCCACAAGATATGGCGAGACATTTGTTTAGGCAAATTCTCAAGTCGCGTTCTTAACATGTTTGGATAAGGACCTAAGAATGATCCTGTTCTTATTCTATATCAAACTTCTAAGGAGTCTGCCCAATATGTATAGGTAATCTAGGAATAAATAACAGGTTTAAAAATCTAATCGGAGATAAACCGATCTTATTAAATTTCTTTTTTTTTTTTGCAAAGTCCTCACTTTTGAAAATAGAGCAATCCATAAATAAATCTTTAATTAAAAAGGCATATATTGGTAAATACTGAAATATGAAATATTGGTAAAACAAATTATACTTTGATCCATAATATGCCTTTTTGATTTAAAAAGTCCTCAATATTTAGAGAAATCTATATGAATAAATAGATTTTTAAAAATCAAATCGGAGATAAATTGTTCGTATTCTACACAGTAATCAAGTAGTCAAGTAATCAAGTAAGTATATCAAACTTCTACAGAGTCCCCAATATGTATAGGAACCTAGAAATAAATAACACCTTTAAAAATCTAATAGGAGATAAATTGTTCGTATTCTACACAGTAATCAAGTAGTCAAGTAAGTATATCAAACTTCTACAGAGTCCCCAATATGTATAGGAACCTAAAAATAAATAACACCTTTAAAAATCTAATCGGAGATAAATTGTTCGTATTCTACACAGTAATCAAGTAGTCAAGTAATCAATAAGTATATCAAACTTCTACAGAGTCCCCAATATGTATAGGAACCTAAAAATAAATAACACCTTTAAAAATCTAATCGGAGATAAATTGTTCATATTCTACACAGTAATCAAGTAGTCAAGTAATCAAGTAAGTATATCAAACTTCTACAGAGTCCCCAATATGTATAGGAACCTAAAAATAAATAACACCTTAAAAATTCAAATCGGAGATAAATTGTTCGTATTCTACACAGTAACCAAGTAGTCAAGTAATCAATAAGTATATCAAACTTCTACAGAGTCATCAATATGTATAGGAACCTAAAAATAAATAACACCTTAAAAATTCAAATCGGAGATAAATTGTTCGTATTCTACACAGTAACCAAGTAGTCAAGTAATCAATAAGTATATCAAACTTCTACAGAGTCCCCAATATGTATAGGAACCTAAAAATAAATAACACCTTAAAAATTCAAATCGGAGCTAAATTGTTCGTATTCTACACAGTAACCAAGTAGTCAAGTAATCAATAAGTATATCAAACTTCTACAGAGTCCCCAATATGTATAGGAACCTAAAAATAAATAACACCTTAAAAATTCAAATCGGAGATAAATTGTTCGTATTCTACACAGTAACCAAGTAGTCAAGTAATCAAAAAGTATATCAAACTTCTACAGAGTCCCCAATATGTATAGGAACCTAAAAATAAATAACACCTTAAAAATCTAATCGGAGATAAATTGTTCGTATTCTACACAGTAATCAAGTAGTCAAGTAATCAAGTAAGTATATCAAACTTCTACAGAGTCCCCAATATGTATAGGAACCTAAAAATAAATAACACCTTAAAAATTCAAATCGGAGCTAAATTGTTCGTATTCTACACAGTAACCAAGTAGTCAAGTAATCAATAAGTATATCAAACTTCTACAGAGTCCCCAATATGTATAGGAACCTAAAAATAAATAACACCTTAAAAATTCAATTCGGAGATAAATTGTTCGTATTCTACACAGTAACCAAGTAGTCAAGTAATCAATAAGTATATCAAACTTCTACAGAGTCCCCAATATGTATAGGAACCTAAAAATAAATAACACCTTTAAAATTCAAATCGGAGATAAATTGTTCGTATTCTACACAGTAACCAAGTAGTCAAGTAATCAATAAGTATATCAAACTTCTACAGAGTCCTCAATATGTATAGGAACCTAAAAATAAATAACACCTTAAAAATTCAAATCGGAGATAAATTGTTCGTATTCTACACAGTAACCAAGTAGTCAAGTAATCAATAAGTATATCAAACTTCTACAGAGTCCCCAATATGTATAGGAACCTAAAAATAAATAACACCTTAAAAATTCAAATCGGAGATAAATTGTTCGTATTCTACACAGTAACCAAGTAGTCAAGTAATCAATAAGTATATCAAACTTCTACAGAGTCCCCAATATGTATAGGAACCTAAAAATAAATAACACCTTAAAAATTCAAATCGGAGCTAAATTGTTCGTATTCTACACAGTAACCAAGTAGTCAAGTAATCAATAAGTATATCAAACTTCTACAGAGTCCCCAATATGTATAGGAACCTAAAAATAAATAACACCTTAAAAATTCAAATCGGAGCTAAATTGTTCGTATTCTACACAGTAACCAAGTAGTCAAGTAATCAATAAGTATATCAAACTTCTACAGAGTCCCCAATATGTATAGGAACCTAAAAATAAATAACACCTTAAAAATTCAAATCGGAGCTAAATTGTTCGTATTCTACACAGTAACCAAGTAGTCAAGTAATCAATAAGTATATCAAACTTCTACAGAGTCCCCAATATGTATAGGAACCTAAAAATAAATAACACCTTAAAAATTCAAATCGGAGCTAAATTGTTCGTATTCTACACAGTAACCAAGTAGTCAAGTAATCAATAAGTATATCAAACTTCTACAGAGTCCCCAATATGTATAGGAACCTAAAAATAAATAACACCTTTAAAATTCAAATCGGAGATAAATTGTTCGTATTCTACACAGTAACCAAGTAGTCAAGTAATCAATAAGTATATCAAACTTCTACAGAGTCCCCAATATGTATAGGAACCTAAAAATAAATAACACCTTAAAAATTCAAATCGGAGCTAAATTGTTCGTATTCTACACAGTAACCAAGTAGTCAAGTAATCAATAAGTATATCAAACTTCTACAGAGTCCCCAATATGTATAGGAACCTAAAAATAAATAACACCTTTAAAAAAAAAATCGGAGATAAATTGTTCGTATTCTACACAGTAACCAAGTAGTCAAGTAATCAATAAGTATATCAAACTTCTACAGAGTCCTCAATATGTATAGGAACCTAAAAATAAATAACACCTTAAAAATTCAAATCGGAGATAAATTGTTCGTATTCTACACAGTAACCAAGTAGTCAAGTAATCAATAAGTATATCAAACTTCTACAGAGTCCTCAATATGTATAGGAACCTAAAAATAAATAACACCTTAAAAATTCAAATCGGAGATAAATTGTTCGTATTCTACACAGTAACCAAGTAGTCAAGTAATCAATAAGTATATCAAACTTCTACAGAGTCCCCAATATGTATAGGAACCTAAAAATAAATAACACCTTAAAAATTCAAATCGGAGATAAATTGTTCGTATTCTACACAGTAACCAAGTAGTCAAGTAATCAATAAGTATATCAAACTTCTACAGAGTCCCCAATATGTATAGGAACCTAAAAATAAATAACACCTTTAAAATTCAAATCGGAGATAAATTGTTCGTATTCTACACAGTAACCAAGTAGTCAAGTAATCAATAAGTATATCAAACTTCTACAGAGTCCCCAATATGTATAGGAACCTAAAAATAAATAACACCTTTAAAAATTCAAATCGGAGATAAATTGTTCGTATTCTACACAGTAACCAAGTAGTCAAGTAATCAATAAGTATATCAAACTTCTACAGAGTCCCCAATATGTATAGGAACCTAAAAATAAATAACACCTTTAAAATTCAAATCGGAGATAAATTGTTCGTATTCTACACAGTAACCAAGTAGTCAAGTAATCAATAAGTATATCAAACTTCTACAGAGTCCCCAATATGTATAGGAACCTAAAAATAAATAACACCTTTAAAATTCAAATCGGAGATAAATTGTTCGTATTCTACACAGTAACCAAGTAGTCAAGTAATCAATAAGTATATCAAACTTCTACAGAGTCCTCAATATGTATAGGAACCTAAAAATAAATAACACCTTAAAAATTCAAATCGGAGATAAATTGTTCGTATTCTACACAGTAACCAAGTAGTCAAGTAATCAATAAGTATATCAAACTTCTACAGAGTCCCCAATATGTATAGGAACCTAAAAATAAATAACACCTTAAAAATTCAAATCGGAGCTAAATTGTTCGTATTCTACACAGTAACCAAGTAGTCAAGTAATCAATAAGTATATCAAACTTCTACAGAGTCCCCAATATGTATAGGAACCTAAAAATAAATAACACCTTAAAAATTCAAATCGGAGATAAATTGTTCGTATTCTACACAGTAACCAAGTAGTCAAGTAATCAATAAGTATATCAAACTTCTACAGAGTCCCCAATATGTATAGGAACCTAAAAATAAATAACACCTTAAAAATTCTAATCGGAGATAAATTGTTCGTATTCTACACAGTAACCAAGTAGTCAAGTAATCAATAAGTATATCAAACTTCTACAGAGTCCCCAATATGTATAGGAACCTAAAAATAAATAACACCTTAAAAATTCAAATCGGAGATAAATTGTTCGTATTCTACACAGTAACCAAGTAGTCAAGTAATCAATAAGTATATCAAACTTCTACAGAGTCCTCAATATGTATAGGAACCTAAAAATAAATAACACCTTAAAAATTCAAATCGGAGATAAATTGTTCGTATTCTACACAGTAACCAAGTAGTCAAGTAATCAATAAGTATATCAAACTTCTACAGAGTCCCCAATATGTATAGGAACCTAAAAATAAATAACACCTTAAAAATTCAAATCGGAGATAAATTGTTCGTATTCTACACAGTAACCAAGTAGTCAAGTAATCAATAAGTATATCAAACTTCTACAGAGTCCCCAATATGTATAGGAACCTAAAAATAAATAACACCTTAAAAATTCAAATCGGAGCTAAATTGTTCGTATTCTACACAGTAACCAAGTAGTCAAGTAATCAATAAGTATATCAAACTTCTACAGAGTCCCCAATATGTATAGGAACCTAAAAATAAATAACACCTTAAAAATTCAAATCGGAGCTAAATTGTTCGTATTCTACACAGTAACCAAGTAGTCAAGTAATCAATAAGTATATCAAACTTCTACAGAGTCCCCAATATGTATAGGAACCTAAAAATAAATAACACCTTAAAAATTCAAATCGGAGATAAATTGTTCGTATTCTACACAGTAACCAAGTAGTCAAGTAATCAATAAGTATATCAAACTTCTACAGAGTCCCCAATATGTATAGGAACCTAAAAATAAATAACACCTTAAAAATTCAAATCGGAGATAAATTGTTCGTATTCTACACAGTAACCAAGTAGTCAAGTAATCAATAAGTATATCAAACTTCTACAGAGTCCCCAATATGTATAGGAACCTAAAAATAAATAACACCTTAAAAATTCAAATCGGAGATAAATTGTTCGTATTCTACACAGTAACCAAGTAGTCAAGTAATCAATAAGTATATCAAACTTCTACAGAGTCCCCAATATGTATAGGAACCTAAAAATAAATAACACCTTTAAAATTCAAATCGGAGATAAATTGTTCGTATTCTACACAGTAACCAAGTAGTCAAGTAATCAATAAGTATATCAAACTTCTACAGAGTCCCCAATATGTATAGGAACCTAAAAATAAATAACACCTTTAAAATTCAAATCGGAGATAAATTGTTCGTATTCTACACAGTAACCAAGTAGTCAAGTAATCAATAAGTATATCAAACTTCTACAGAGTCCTCAATATGTATAGGAACCTAAAAATAAATAACACCTTAAAAATTCAAATCGGAGATAAATTGTTCGTATTCTACACAGTAACCAAGTAGTCAAGTAATCAATAAGTATATCAAACTTCTACAGAGTCCCCAATATGTATAGGAACCTAAAAATAAATAACACCTTAAAAATTCAAATCGGAGATAAATTGTTCGTATTCTACACAGTAACCAAGTAGTCAAGTAATCAATAAGTATATCAAACTTCTACAGAGTCCTCAATATGTATAGGAACCTAAAAATAAATAACACCTTAAAAATTCAAATCGGAGATAAATTGTTCGTATTCTACACAGTAACCAAGTAGTCAAGTAATCAATAAGTATATCAAACTTCTACAGAGTCCCCAATATGTATAGGAACCTAAAAATAAATAACACCTTAAAAATTCAAATCGGAGCTAAATTGTTCGTATTCTACACAGTAACCAAGTAGTCAAGTAATCAATAAGTATATCAAACTTCTACAGAGTCCCCAATATGTATAGGAACCTAAAAATAAATAACACCTTAAAAATTCAAATCGGAGATAAATTGTTCGTATTCTACACAGTAACCAAGTAGTCAAGTAATCAATAAGTATATCAAACTTCTACAGAGTCCCCAATATGTATAGGAACCTAAAAATAAATAACACCTTTAAAAATTCAAATCGGAGATAAATTGTTCGTATTCTACACAGTAACCAAGTAGTCAAGTAATCAATAAGTATATCAAACTTCTACAGAGTCCCCAATATGTATAGGAACCTAAAAATAAATAACACCTTAAAAATTCAAATCGGAGATAAATTGTTCGTATTCTACACAGTAACCAAGTAGTCAAGTAATCAATAAGTATATCAAACTTCTACAGAGTCCCCAATATGTATAGGAACCTAAAAATAAATAACACCTTAAAAATTCAAATCGGAGATAAATTGTTCGTATTCTACACAGTAACCAAGTAGTCAAGTAATCAATAAGTATATCAAACTTCTACAGAGTCCCCAATATGTATAGGAACCTAAAAATAAATAACACCTTAAAAATTCAAATCGGAGATAAATTGTTCGTATTCTACACAGTAACCAAGTAGTCAAGTAATCAATAAGTATATCAAACTTCTACAGAGTCCCCAATATGTATAGGAACCTAAAAATAAATAACACCTTAAAAATTCAAATCGGAGCTAAATTGTTCGTATTCTACACAGTAACCAAGTAGTCAAGTAATCAATAAGTATATCAAACTTCTACAGAGTCCCCAATATGTATAGGAACCTAAAAATAAATAACACCTTAAAAATTCAAATCGGAGATAAATTGTTCGTATTCTACACAGTAACCAAGTAGTCAAGTAATCAATAAGTATATCAAACTTCTACAGAGTCCCCAATATGTATAGGAACCTAAAAATAAATAACACCTTAAAAATTCAAATCGGAGCTAAATTGTTCGTATTCTACACAGTAACCAAGTAGTCAAGTAATCAATAAGTATATCAAACTTCTACAGAGTCCCCAATATGTATAGGAACCTAAAAATAAATAACACCTTAAAAATTCAAATCGGAGCTAAATTGTTCGTATTCTACACAGTAACCAAGTAGTCAAGTAAATCAATAAAGTAATATCAAACTTCTACAGAGTCCCCCAATATGTATAGGAACCTAAAAATAAAATAACACCTTAAAAATTCAAATCGGAGATAAAATTGTTCGTATTCTACACAGGTAACCAAGTAGTCAAGTAATCAATAAGTATATCAAACTTCTCAGAGTCCCCAATATGTATAGGAACCTAAAAATAAATAACACCTTAAAAATTCAAATCGGAGATTAATTTGTTTCGTATTCTACACAGTAACCAAGTAGTCAAGTAATCAATAAGTATATCATACTTCTACAGAGTCCCCAATATGTAATAGGGAACCTAAAAATAAATAACACCTTAAAAATTCTAATCGGAGCTAAATTGTTCGTATTCTACACAGAAACCAAGTAGTCAAGTAATCAATAAGTATATCAAACTTCTACAAGGGTCCCCAATATGTATTAGGAACCTAAAAATAAAGTAACACCTTAAAAATTCAAATCGGAGCTAAATTGTTTCGTATTCTACACAGTAACCAAGTAGTCAAGTAATCAATAAGTATATCTAACTTCTACAGAGTCCCCAATATGTATAGGGAACCTAAAAATAAATAACACCTTTAAAAATTCAAAATCGGAGATAAATTGTTCGTATTCTACACAGTAACCAAGTAGTCAAGTAATCAATAAGTATATCAAACTTCTACAGAGTCCCAATATGTATAGGAACCTAAAAATAAATAACACCTTTAAAGATTCAAATCGGAGATAAATTGTTCGTATTCTACACAGTAACCAAGTAGTCAAGTAATCAATAAGTATATCAAACTTCTACAGAGTCCCCAATATGTATAGGAACCTAAAAATAAATAACACCTTAAAAATTCAAATCGGAGATAAATTGTTCGTATTCTACACAGTAACCAAGTAGTCAAGTAATCAATAAGTATATCAAACTTCTACAGAGTCCCCAATATGTATAGGAACCTAAAAATAAATAACACCTTTAAAATTCAAATCGGAGATAAATTGTTCGTATTCTACACAGTAACCAAGTAGTCAAGTAATCAATAAGTATATCAAACTTCTACAGAGTCCCCAATATGTATAGGAACCTAAAAATAAATAACACCTTAAAAATTCAAATCGGAGATAAATTGTTCGTATTCTACACAGTAACCAAGTAGTCAAGTAATCAATAAGTATATCAAACTTCTACAGAGTCCCCAATATGTATAGGAACCTAAAAATAAATAACACCTTTAAAATTCAAATCGGAGATAAATTGTTCGTATTCTACACAGTAACCAAGTAGTCAAGTAATCAATAAGTATATCAAACTTCTACAGAGTCCTCAATATGTATAGGAACCTAAAAATAAATAACACCTTTAAAATTCAAATCGGAGATAAATTGTTCGTATTCTACACAGTAACCAAGTAGTCAAGTAATCAATAAGTATATCAAACTTCTACAGAGTCCTCAATATGTATAGGAACCTAAAAATAAATAACACCTTAAAAAATCTAATCTGAGATAAACTGGTCTTATTAAATTTCATTTTTTGAAAGAATCCTTAATATTTAGAGAAATCTATAAATAAATAAGACTTCTTAAAGTCCAATCAGTGATAAGCATAGACCAGGGGTCTTTTAATTTAAAGAGCCACAAAATGTTTTTATTGCCAATAATAAGAAGAATATCCTCGCATTAATAAGTTGAATTGTTTAATTTTTGTCCAGGAAATTTAATAAATAACACCTTAAAAAATCTAATCTGAGATAAACTGGTCTTATTAAATTTCATTTTTTGAAAGAATCCTTAATATTTAGAGAAATCTATAAATAAATAAGACTTCTTAAAGTCCAATCAGTGATAAGCATAGACCAGGGGTCTTTTAATTTAAAGAGCCACAAAATGTTTTTATTGCCAATAATAAGAAGAATATCCTCGCATTAATAAGTTGAATTGTTTAATTTTTGTCCAGGAAATTTAAATCGATTGATATTTTTAGATGTTTTGCATCCAAATTGTAATCATTCCTTACATGTCAAAGGAAGTTAAATTTAGTCAAATACCGTGTTTTAACGTATATTCATGTAACCCTCTCTATTTCTTCATTATTACAGGACTTCTGATATTGATAATTACAAAAAATTATAAGAACAACTAATTTGAAAATAATTTAACTATTTTTATAAATGTTTTGCCTCTAAATTATAATCAATCCTTACACGGCGTTACCTTATTTTAAGCAAAATTTTCTGCCCCCTATTAACTATTTTTCTGCCGATGTATCTTTCCTATTTTTAAAATGAAAAACTTTCTGTCTAATTTGAATTTTCTTAATAAGGAACTAAAGAGTCGCAGATTCACATCCAAGAGCCGTCTGTATGTGACTCGCGAGCCGCTGGTGTTTGCCAACCCGTGGTATAAACCAATCTTAATCTATATCGAATTACACAGAGTCCTCAATATTTAGAAGACTCTAGCAATAAATGGGGCTATGAAAATTCCAATCAGAGATAAGCATAGACCAATCTTTTTCTATTTCAAATTATGACTTGAGAAAAAGGCCAATCACAGGCAGCTATACTTACGTTAAAACTCGATATTTGGATAATAGTAGCGCGTATAAGCGAACTTTCAATCAAATAAACGGCATTTTGCCAGGCACGGCCAAACTGAGACAAATTCGATCAATAAGCAAGAAGCTCCGTTTGTCCTCTCGAATATTCGCTATTTTTTAGCTTTTGGTAAAGATTTACAGTGATTGTCCATGTGGGAATAAGAAGAGAGTAGTGTAAAATATTTTCTATCAATTCTCTTATTGTTTTAAAACACTAAATCTCGATTACGAAAAAAATGCTCACAGAAGCTCTAATTTTAAATTCTTCCATCACTCCCTATTTTCTAAAAGAACCTCCCTCCCCCTCAATACATCACCTTCCATTTAGGTTGGCATTTATTACCTTTCAGCATGTCATGTTTGAAGAGGAAGTATTCTAACAAAACGAAACTGAAATCTTCATTTTTAGGGAGAGAAGAGGAAATGTAAGGTAATCAATTTAGCCGGGTTAGGGGCTAAAATCCATTAGTGTAGGTGATGAAACTGGAAACCGAGGTGTCCTGGACAAATGGATTCTGGACATCTCAATTACAAGAAGAAGATTCGCTTCCTGCCCTGATGTATTGGCTTCCATTTGGATGCCAACCAACCATCCGGATGTGATACATTAGATTGATGGTATGCACAGGAAGTTTTCATGATGGATGGAGTCTTCGAAGTGATTTCTGTGGATTCTTGAGAAAGTCTTCCAATTAGAATGATAATTTATCTTACAATATATTAACTAGCTACTGTAAAACCTGTCTTAAATGAGTAATGTCTTAAACGAATACCTGTCGTATAGGTTTAAAAACACATAGTACTATGGTCACCCAATTATATACTTTAACCTATATATAGGAAATGAAAGTAATAAAGCAAGTAGGTTTCTTTTATACATAAAACAAACCACTACTTTTTTTACTGAGATGAAAAGATATTGGGAGGGTTTGAGTAATCAGTGGTGAAATTTCCTAGCAGTTTCGCCAATTTAATCTATCAGACCGTTTCTTAGAGCTCTAATACTGCAGTGGACGATTCCTTTTATATATTCTACACTGAAAGGTGGAATCTTAGAAATGTTATTCAAGAAAACTATGGACATAAGCTTCTAGGACAGTAGAATTACATATAAATATTTGTATCAAGCAATACTCTTCCGCAAACAATAAGGATAAGGCTAGTTAACCATTAATCAATATAAATCAATAAGGCGCCATCTATATATGAAATGAAAGCATTTAATGACGAATGTTTCTTTTACATATAACCCTTTTTAACCTGTGTCAAGAGACAACCTGTGTTGATAACTTGAGTGTTCGCGCTCAAGATCTATTCTATCATCATACACTATGGAAGTAGAAGTCTTACCTCCAGAAAGAGTTGAAGATAATACGTAAAGTTTGGCTATAAAAAAAAACATTTTGTGGCGTTTAAATATGATTTAAGCTTGGGTTAAATTGAAATTATTTTCATTTTTAATAATTTTTTTCTATGTAATATTCCGTGCATTCTTCCATGTTCCGCAATATTCCACCAGTTCCTTCTGAACATAATACAATTTCAATTATGATTCAGGCATCTTAACCAATGTCAAGAGACAATCTGTGTCATCCTGACATTTTGTCTTGATAACTTGAATGATAGCTTAAGATCTCTTCTATTACCATACACTATAGAAGTAGAAGTCTTACCTCCAGAAAGAGTTGAAGAAAAAACGTGAAGTTTGGCTTTAAAAATTTCTTGTGGCATGTAAAGATGATTAAAGCTTGGATCAAATTGAAATTATTCTCATTTTTTATCATTCATTCTATGTAATACTCAATGCATTCCTGCCATGTTCCATTATATTCCATCAGTTTTTTCTGAACATAACAAACTTTCTACTATGATCCAGGTATTTTAACATATATCAAGAGACAAACTGTGTTGTTAACTTGAGTGTTAGCGCTTAAGATCTATTCTATCGTCATACACTATGGAGTAGAAGTCTTAACTCCAGAAAAAATTGAAGAAAAGCGTGAAGTTTGGCTTTAACAATTTTTGTGGAGTGTAGAGATGATTATGTCTTGGATCAAAAGGGTCTGAAATATTCAAATTTAAATTATTTTAATTTTTTTATTATTATTCATTCTATGTAATACTCTGTGAATTCCTGCCAAATTCCATGATATTCCACCAGTTTCTTCTAAACATAACACTTTCTATTTCTACTAGTGTATGTTTATATATAAATAACCAAAAATAACTGTTTAGAGTATTCGAATTCATTGTGTGCTGAACCTTTTTGGATTTAATAAAAAATTACACAATATAAATACTAAGTTTTAGTAAAAATCGAAATATTGACAAAGCACTCTCCTTATGGAAAATCTTTCATAATTTAATGTGTAATTGATTTTAAAATATTTATTAATTAAGAATCAAATATTCTTAGCAAGTAAAAAAAAGTGTTGTGATAATATTAGCTGACAGACCTTTAGATTCAGCGATGAAATATATACAAAAATGAACATTACCAATTTAAAGATTTTGCAAACAAATCAATATTTAACAAGGTGTGCGTGTTGTGAGTAAAATTATAATAATGTTTCTAATACTCTATTTGACGATCTAAATATAGAAGGTCAATTGGTAGATTTCTTGTCAGTATTTTGAATTTAAGTCCACTTCTTGTATTACAAATCGACAAGGATGATTTTTATGCGCAAAAAGTAGGTATTTCTTTTCTCATGCATTTAAATACACTAATAGAAATAGAGAGCTACTAAAAATTATAAGACGCCTCAACTCGTTTTATTTACATTAATTAAATAAAGCCTTTCTTCAGCTGACAAAAACGTATAAGCAATGCAATGGAGAAATATTTTAGAGCATTTTTGAAAAAGGAATTTAGGTAAATGATTTTTAAACTCTCTCCATTACCTTGTTTATACGAGTTTTTTTAAATGGAAAAGGGCTTGCCTGAGAGCTTCCTTTAATTAATGCAAATAAAAATATATATATTTGTAATTTGTCGAAATCTGTAATTAAGTAATAGAGAGCTTATTATATCAATATACGTTAATACACGGTATTTGACTCAAACTAACGCCTTGTGGCGTGTAAGGAATGAATGCTACACTTCGACTAATTGGCCATTTGAAACATGGTCTTCTGCTCCTTCTCATAAGGCCGTTACAAACAGTCTGATCAAAATGGACTGTGGCAATGAATCAAGTAAGCTGTAAGTCACCAGAACTGTGACACAATATCTCCGGGTCCAGGGAGGGAGAGAGAGAGTTTAGATAAAAAAAAAAGGTTTTACAGGGAAAAGAAAATTCAAATTAGACAGAAAGTTTTTCATTTTAAAAATCGGAAAGATACAGCGGCAGAAAAATAGTTAATAGGGGGCAGAAATTTTGCTTAAAATAAGGTAACGCCGTGTAAGGATTGATTATAATGTAGAGGCAAAACATTTATAAAAATAGTTAAATTATTTTCAAATTAGTTGTTCTTATATTTTTTGAAATTATCAATATCAGAAGTCCTGTAATAATGAAGAAATAGAGAGTGTTACATGAATATACGTTAAAACACGGTATTTGACTAAATTTAACTTTCTTTAACGTGTAAGGAATGATTACAATTTGGATGCAAAAAATCTAAAAATATTAATCGATTTAAATTTCCTGGACAAAAATTAAACAATTCAACATCTTTCTGTAGATGAGTTTCTTTTCATTTTTATCAAAGTAGTCCCAAGCTTTCGTGCATCTCTGTTATTTTACAGAAGACCATAAATAAACGAATAAAACGCCGTCTGATGCCAAATGAGACTGATTTAAAACTTGTATATACAATGCTTGTATAATGAAAAGAAACTCATTTACAGAAACCTATTTAATTGTTTAATTAACATTTGAAAATAGTTGAATTTGAATGATTTTCATTTCTATATTATTAGTTCTATGTAATAGGCTGTAGATTCGTGTCAAGTTTCATTCTATTCTATCAGTATATTTTCTGGCTTTCAACTTCCACTGTGTATAACGTAGAGCTAACCAGACAACGGCCAGACATGTTGGAAGATCACCCAAGAGAAGTGAAGCAAGTCCGTGAAATCGATTATGATCAAATGACTCAATCTTCCAAGGGCCACCTAAAGGCGCTGGTCAAATTACGAAAATTTATATAAAGCTCAGCTAATTATGGATGGTGATCATTAATTGCTGAAGTCATTAACGCCAATAGAGCCATAGTTTCTCAAGATGCCCCGGTAATTGCCTTCTATAAATTGATAGGGGGCCAGCTTCTGTAAGACCTCCTTGTCAATATTAGCACCCACGGTGGTTACTTCTAGGCTACAGGTGGTACTGGAAGATATTCTCTTGATGATCAAATAATTGATATTATTTGGAGTGATCTGACATAGATTCACCATTTGAATTACGTCATCCTTGTTTTTGGACGCGTTTATGATGCTGATTAAATACTTATTTCTCATGAAAATTAGGAAAATTGAAATAGTAGCCAAAATTGAAATTAAAAGAAAATCTTTGAGTAAAAAAAAAGATAGAAAACTCAATTGTAGAGGTATTATTCAAAGATGAAACTAAAGAAAATAGTGCTTATATTTGACTTGGTCAGTCTTCTTATATATGAAACTTGGAAAATGGCCAAGGAACTCGATAGAAGGTTAAGGGATTCGATCCTGGGTAGTAGTGGTCGAAAACCAACGGTTTAGACCATCCTTCCATCAACCCCCCAAGTTTCAATAGATTATAGTTGAAACTTAGTTTTTACTTTGATACAATAGGCGGGAAATCTATGTTGAAAAAGTAATATTATAAAATATTACTGACAATATAGATATTTTGTTGTGTTGTATGTTGAATAAATTAATAATAATTACCATATATAAATATAATTATTTACGAATTTATACCATATCTCCGATCCATAAGAAAGCATTGGCCTAAATATTGTTTAGTATAATGTAAGTCTCTTTTGGGCACTCAGACCCCAAGCTTTTCCGCAAATTGACAGTAGCAGATTTTTTAAATCGTTTTATTTTATTTAGTATAATATCTATCTGAGGATTGAAATTAAGTTATTTTTTTCTAAAATGATTTGTAAAAGTGATATATTTTAAATTATATAGCAACAAATATCTTTTAAGAAACTGATAATTTATATTATGCTGATTGTACATATTGCCAGACACTTCTTTCTTTTGTACACAGTTCTTTTTTCTCGTTTTTTTTTCTCTCTTTCTCATTGTTAATATCATATGACTATTTCATTCACGGCCTAATTATTGTATATATATGTATATAGACAAATGTAGAGGTATACATGTATGACAGCGCAAGTGTCCCTAGGGTGGCATAGCGCTTTAAATTGAAATAAAATAATTAAAAAAAAAAAAGATGGTAAAAAAGCATATATTTTATTAATCCAATATATGCCTTTTTATTATCTAAAGATTTAAATATGGGTTGCTCTATATTCAGAATAAATAATTTTATTATTTTAATGAATTATTTTTAACGCCTTGCCAAATGCTTTAATTTTTCATTTGTTTCTGACGAGTACAAAAGGTTTTTATCGAAATCTCGAGATAATAAAAAGATTTATTGGCCGAAGTATCTTTAATTCTAAGAATTATAAATGCTGGCCCCGGGCAACCCCTATCTTCATGACAATTTTTTCATGTTACATTATTTTCTGAAATTTCTTCTCTCTCTTGAGTGTGTAACGCTAGCCATCACCTCGACCTGCCCACTGTGGGAAAGAACTCTCGCAGTCCATCGGTGGCGGAGTCTTTCCCGCGGTGGGCGCCACCAATGAAGACTTTATATCTACTTTTTCTATATACAGTTACGAGCGTCATTCCTCATCTCCTAATCAACTCTGTCACCGTTTGCTTTTTTTTTTTTTGGAATGGCGCCCTCCTATTGGTTGGCTACGAACACGCCACCTTCCAAATCATGCCTCCCCCACTCGCTTTTTCGTTTTTGTAACTATTGTGTTGGAGCGGGTCGCTCCTTAAATAAATGCATATATTAGTTAATAACTAAATGGAATCCTCTCTTTCTTTTTCCCAGTATGAGACGCCTACGGAAGCCAACAGTACATAGACAGATAAAGCACATAGGCTATAGTTATTAACTAATATATGCATTCATTTAAGGCGCCAATTTATAATTGTAACAAATAGTATTTGAATAAAAACATTCAATCGGGTAAAACACGGGCGTTGCCCGGGTCATTCGGCTAGTATATATATATGTATATTTATCAATTTTATATTTATTTATTCATCTATTTATCCTTATTTAATATTATTTATTCTATATATTTGTTTTGTATTTAAACTTATATAACCTTATATGAAAGATGTAATAATGTAGTTTCAATCTCAATCTCTCTCTCTCTCTCTCTATTAATTTCAAAAATTAATTTTTCTTGCGAAATCAATAAAAATAATCTCATCAGGCTAGAAAAATACGTTTGAATACAACAAATATATTAATTTTGTATATTATCCCTTTCTTAAAAATATTTACTAAAGAGATCATAGAAATATTTTATATTATTTTTTTACCATTAACCTATTATGAAATTTTGAATCAAAGAAGTAGCTAGTGGTCTTCATATTGAAACGGAATTCATTATCTTTTGTAAAAAGATGGATAACGGATATCTTTTGATTCTTTAAAAGAAAATTCCAAATCTCTTCAATGGATAATTACAAGTTATTGCTCAATAACATGATCAATTTGATGTATTGGTGAGGCCTCTTGTTTCAGGTTTGGTCTTGTTATCGCTGTTATAAAATGCACCCTCTATATCGATTGCAATTAACGACACTAAATTATTCTGTTTATGTTCTAATATAACCTCCGTTATTTTTTCAAACATGTAATCGTTTATTTATTTATTATAAATCCATGCTGTCTATTGTTTAAAATATTATTTTCTTGATAAAATTGATAAATTTTATTTTTTAGTATTTTTCAAAAATCTTGGAGAGATTTGATATTAGAGATATAGGTCGGTAGCTTTTAGCAATTTCTAAATTTGTTTTGTTTGGTTTAGGAATTATTATGAGAGCTGCTCTTTTCCATTCATCAGGATAATATCCTTTTTGAATACATTTATTAAATAATTCATTAAGCAACGATACAATTTTGGAGAAAGCATATTTGATCATATTATTGCTGATGCTATCTATTCCAGGAGTCTTTTTACCATCAATATTGGAGATTAATTTCTTTATTTCTTCTACTTCTATATGTACTCTGCTTTTATTATTCATTTGTGGTTTGTATCTTCTTGATGATTGTTGACTGGAGTCGTCAACATTTTGATTGTCGTCTGGAATTAACTTGTTCATTAATTCGATCATCTTTTGTTTTTTATAATTTTTCTGGTGATTTATCAATAATCGGTTTTCCTTTTTGTTCTTTTGATGTTCTCAATTTATTAAAAATCTTAAATGCGTTTCCAAATGGTTTATTAGTAAAGTTTTCTTCTATAAAGAATCGCCAATCGATTCTTTTAGCTTTTTTATTGCATTATTGTATTTATTCCTAACTGATCTAAATATAGTATAACTAATTGTTCCATTATGATAATATAAATTTCCTATATAGTGGAAATACTCTTTCATTTTTTCCAGTTCGCTATTCCACCAGTTAATTCTAGAGAACTCTTTAAGATTTGTGGGCTTAACTTCCAAGGATTGGTAGGCAGCTTCTATTAATGGATTTGTGATTCCAATTATCACTTCTCATCAGTTTTCTGCTTTAGCTATTGCATTTTCCAATCGATGTATTTCTAATATTGATATGTTATCAGCATATATCGACCAGTTTGCATATTTTACCCTGAATTTCCATGTAGATTTTTGTTTATTGATAGAATAATTGTTTTTTGATCTTATTTCAAATACTATAGCAGCATGATCAAAAGTTTTAGATATTTCGGCAGTGTGCCAGTTCACTATTGAATTCAATTAATGTTTATTAGAAATAGTGAGATCTATTAAACTTGCATCCCGACAAGTGTTTTACTATCTAAATAGATTTATATATACTGGCCGAAGTATCTTTAATTCTAAGAACTAGAGCAGAACCTCCCTGTAAAGGACACCTAATTGCAGAGCCAATGTGTCCTTTATGGAAAGGTGTCCTCTTAGCGGAGAGTTTCTTAATAGTAAAAATGGTAATTTTTCGAATTAAAACTGTTCTTTGTAGAGAGGTATCCTCTAGCAGGAGTATCCTCTCATGGAGGTTCTACTGTATGAAATAAAAATTCAATTCGCTTGATTCTTAACTTTCTAATTAGAATGTCCAATTTTCCCAAACACAGCAGCTTCTTTGACAGAGCAGAGAGTCCACGAGGAGTTCACATATAAATTCTACTTTCTCCTTTCTTTCTTTGTTTTATTATCACTTCCTATCTTTTTAAACAAATAAAAAGAATAGTTTTTGGCATCGGATTCCCGTATTATATTTGAGTTTTTAGTTTATTAACAGGTAAAACGCAAAATAAATAATGATTCGAAAATTGACAAAACAATCTCTATAATAGGAAAAAGAACGTGTTACACCTCAAGGAAACCATGAAACTTAGTATGAAAAAATACTCAGACTATTATACATAGATTAAATTAAATAAAATTAGATTAAATTGCAAAACTATTTTTATACATTTTGCTTCCAAATTTAAAGCGTTATTTACATGATGCAAGAATTCACGAACACACATACAGCTTTATTAAGACCACCGATCTTATACAGATTCACCACAGGAAGGAATGATGCAAGAATTCCTTTTTTTTTAAATTCCTCTTCTGGGTGTAATTAACATTTGAAAGTTGTTACACTAGGATTGAGGTGTATTTGTATAACGCCTCTTGAATTCTGAACATCAGATGACAATAAAAAAACTATCTTCTAACATGGTGATTGTATTATCCATAGTTATTATAGCGGTGAATGCATCAGGCTTTCTGGAATAAGCTTTTCAAGGCCTGATATTTAAACCTTAACATTGATACAAGGGATTTATTTATTGGAGACTATAGCCGAATGACTCGGGCAACCCCCGGGTTTTACCCGATTAAATGTTTTTATTCAAATACTATTCGTTACAATTATAAATTGGCGCCGTGGATGTCACTCTTGTGAAACGTCCCGCTCCAAACTTTGTTTTTAAAATATATAAATAAAAATCTAAATTTTTACAACGATATTTGATAATTCTATTATTTTGATTTTCAAATACTATTCGTTACAATTATAAATTGGTGCCGTGGATTTCACTCTTGTGAAACGTCCCCCTACAAAATATGTATCTTTCAGATTTTTCTCTATGTCCTGTTAAAACACCATTTACATGTACATTAGGTCAACTGATATTACCTCCCATCTTCAACGCTAGAGGCGCTGTTTGCGAGCGAAAGGGCAAATTTGTAACGCAAATTTCAAATAACTCGAAGAATATTCGAGATAGAGGCTTGAAATTTTCACATTAAGTTCTTCCAAATTCTACTCTATATACTGTTAAAATTTCAGTCATATTAGTTACGTATTGTGGACGCGTATAGCCGACAAACATACATACATACACTGACTATTATATATATAGGGATAGTTGTTATTGCTTATACCTATGTACAACGTAGTGTAGAGGAAACTTAAAGTGTCGACATAATTAAAGAACATGTTTAAACGTTTCGACACACATTTGACCTTGAATATCATTTTTCCTGAATCAAAAATAAGCGTAAAGAATCACCTTGGTGGGTCGTTGACGCCCAACTTGCACCATACTGATGAGGGCCACAGCCTCAAAACACGTAAGCAATTTTTTTTTCTGTTAATTCAAAAAAAAAAAAAAAAATGGGGGGTCAATTTCTATTCATTAAAAAAAAGTTTATTTGATTTTTTTTTCATATAGATGATGCCCTGAAATGAAAAAAAAATTGAACTAGTTTGATGCTTATGATTCTTTTAAAAATAAACAAATTTCTACTGTCCTTACTGCAATGATAAAATATTGGGAGGGTCTGGCTCATCAGATGATGCTGTGCCAACAGAAGCATTTTGTCGTATGTTCAGAAGCTGCTATTACATTATGCATATCTGTCAAACAAGAAATATTATTTCCAGGTGATTTAATCTACCTAGTTTGACAACAGGATATAGACAGGAAAAATGTTTTCCTTGACTATATTTATTTCAGTGATTCCAACTCCAGAAAAAAATTTCCTCTTCTGAAAAATTACAGAAAGGCCCTCTGATTGGTAAATAATCCCTGAAAAAAGTTACATTCGCCCTCTTGAAATATCGCGCTTATTTTTCTATAATTTTTCAATGAAATCCAAAATATAACATATTATTGGTTATATTTACCTTATATACACTCATGGAAGAAGGTTGAACGTCTTTAATATAGCCGGGTGTCCATTTCTTAAAGAAGACAGAGGCAATTTTGTTCACAGTTGGTTATCTCGTGTATCTTCAATAAAGATAACTGTGTATCAAATATCTTTCAGTCTTCTTATTATTTCTTATATTCACACTGGGTGAAGTAGAATGCGTCTGCCTTTGTCATTAAGACTGGAAGCATTACTTAGCTATAAAAAAATAGCGCCTCTGACATGAGGAAAAGACGCCATGTGCAGCCGCTCCTAACATGGAGTACAAACGCTGCTCATTCTGTATCCCTGGATCAGGAGCCCTTACAGGGTACTATCAGCCGGGCCAGCTGAGCCCAGGTTTTTTAGTGAGCTTGTTACTGCTTCCCCTTCTTTCATCCGGGCTTGTGACTGGCAAAGGCTTTAATCCCGATATATATGGTAAAATGTACAACTTCCTTCTAAGATTTGTCCATGAATGTAGATTGTGTGTGATTTTACTATGTTTCTCAACATTTCATCATTTTTGTGTTATTGTGGCTATCAAAAGGGAAAAGAAAGATTAGGGAAATCTAGAATCTAGTAAAATATTTCAATTATAAGTGTACGAAATAGGGGGATGATTTACTCCATAAAATAATAAAATTATCTTTATATAAAAGGGCTTACCTGGATCTGTAAGAATTTTTTTTTCTTTACAGATCCAGGTACAGCCTTCTATATAAACTTAATTGATGGATCGCCTTTTGACTCAAATAAAATTATCGTAAGTTGAAAATAATAAGTCCACATAGAAAAGAAATGCAATGTAATGGGGCTCAATAATCTGATAGAATTTTCTGGAATTAAAAAATGTGAAGAGGTATTCAGATTAACGCGAACATAGTATTCCAAAATGGTTGAAATATCTATCATAGTTGGTATTACAAGGTATAATAAAATACAATAAAAGGTAATAAAAATGGGGATTATTTTAAATGGCTAAAACCACAGCATTGATAGCGCCAAACCAAGTTACAAAACTATATGATATTTTCAATTTCACAAACAATATGAACGATAGAGGTAAAAATAAATAAGTAAAAGATAAGCAAGGTAATGAATTAAAGATAAAGTATTCTTAATCATACAACTGGCTGTTACTGAAATCTTACACCAATAGATGTCAAACCCATCATCAACGATCCATTTCATTATCAGGAAAATGGTCTCGCGGATAGTAAAATGTCGCTTTGGATAAAAGATGATCTCTTTGGGAGTAAGATGGTCGCTGAGGATAAAAGATGATCTCTTTGGGAGTAAGATGGTCGCTGAGGATAAAAGATGGTCTCTCGGGTAATAAGATGGTCGCTGAGGCTAAAAGTTGGACTCTCGGGTAGTAAGATGCTCACTGAGGATAAAAGATGGTCTCTTTGGGAGTAAGATGGTCGCTGAGGATAAAAGATGGTCTCTCGGGTAATAAGATGGTCGCTGAGGATAAAAGATGGTCTCTCGGGTATTAAGATGGTCGCTGAGGATAAAAGATGGTCTCTCGGGTATTAAGATTGTCGCGGAGGATAAAAGATGGTCTCTCGGGTATTAAGATGGTCGCTGAGGATAAAAGATGGTCTCTCGGGTATTAAGATGGTCGCTGAGGATAAAAGATGGTCTCTCGGGTATTAAGATTGTCGCGGAGGATAAAAGATGGTCTCTCGGGTAGAAAGATGGCCACTGAGGATAAAAGATGGTCGCTCCTCGGATGAGATGCTTCTCATAGGTTTTTTTTTCATGTAAAAAATAAAGACGAAAAATGCGACAATATAAAAATTTCATCATTGAATAAACCATTTCGAGAAAAGCAAAGCTATAAGAAGCATACACAAAAACATATAAACAGTATTAACCTTGCACTAAATTTATAGGAAAAACTAAGGCAAGAAAAGTGTAATTCGCCATAAAATCTATAGCCATTCTCAGATAATACAACTAAAAGACAAAGAGAATGAGAAAAATTCTAAATTAGCGCTGAAGAGGCGAATTAGGAAATAGAAAAAATAGGCAAAAAATTGCAGGAAATCAAACAATTTGGGGGAAAGAGGTGGTCAGAGGTTTGTAGCCAGAAGGCCGATGGTCATCAGGAAGCTGCCGCTGATGACGAAAGCCGCTCGAGTTGAGCCTGTGATGGAAGATGACAGATGAGCAGGTTCACCAGCTCTAATTTAAGGCGACGCTCGCCCCAATTACACCAGCTACTGGTGACTACCGCCAATTAGCCAACAAATTTTCACACCATTTTCACTTAAAGATTTGCGCAAGCCATGAGCAACCTCGAGGTCGTTAGTGATTCTGTCCCAGCCCTCATTATGAGCGGCTTGTGGTGGTTCTGGAGACTAGGGAGAGAGAGTGGTGAAAAATGAACCATTGATGACTCTATCCAGTATTACATGTGAGCTTTCATCCACTAAACTGATACCACACCCATTGCTAATGATAGACGGGTGCTCTTTGGACGGTGTTTTCTGTAATGGTAGAAGATTTGCTTCTATAGCAATCGGAAAGAGTTGATAAACGATCTTTGACCGTGTCCTTTCATTATGGAAATCGAATCTTTCTCAATGACAGATGACATACAAATATTCCAACTAGCAGCTATATTCTAGCTACCAATAGGGCCCCATCTAAGATAAGAAATTTATAGGTAATATAATTCATATCATTACCTGACCTTTTCTACAATTAATATAGTATAATCAAAATTCTTATCAGCCAACCAAACAAATTGTGATCGGAATCCGTGATATATGAATTGTCATGTTTGATCCGTAAGCTTTTATTAAAATTCATAATATAGTGTTATAGTAGAAGTGTATATATTATATTGATTGGTTGTGTTTTATATGTGTTTTATATAGGTCAACCGCAAAAATGATGGATGGCTGTGTAAAAGCTCTGATGAAATACCTACGGCCATACATACCGAATTTCCAGCATCATTGATGGTTCTTGGTGTTGTTAGAGGTGAAGGTGATATGATGTCTCCACATTTGTTTACTCCAGGTGCCAGAATCAATGCCGTTGCTTACACCGAGGTGTTAGCTACAGTTGTCAAGCCTTGGATAGCTACTGTAGTACGTGGGCGGCCGTATGTTTTCAAGAAGACCATCACCATCTCATACAGCCAGAACAACCCAAGAATGGATGACCGAGAATCTTCACGACCATGCCACACCTAAACGTTTGGTCCCCCAGCTCACCAGATGTAAATCCGCTGGACTATTACATGTGGGGCGTAGTTGAGAGGGACACCAATAGTCATTCCCATAGCAATGTTGCAGGCCACAGAGCTGCTATAGTGGATGCAATGACAAACATTCCTAAGATCCATCTCATTACTGCCTGAGGTCGTTTTCGACAAAGTATAGAAGCTGTTATTGCCGCTGATAGCGGGTTCATTGAATTATGTCGTCCTTTAAGTCTATGCTCATCTATATAAAATTTTAATATCTAATATTTTAAATGCTCTTTTCCCTTTGTCTATTCAAATTTTTCCATGTACATCATTTTGTTCTCAAATACGAGGGTTGTCTGTTAAATAAGTTCCACAGAGGTTTTTCATACAGAAAAACAGGTTTATTTGCCCTGAACTATACATTTTCGAAAATGTCAGACTTTTTTTCATTTTTCTACATATTCCCCGTTTCGTTCGACGCATTTTTGCATTCGGGACACCCACTTATGGAACCCAGAATCAAAGACTCTGCCGCCTGGCCGCGTAGAAAGCCTAAAACCGCTTCTTCCAAACTCGTCATCGTCCTGGAATTGGGTTCCACCCAGGTTTTTCTTCAACTCGGGGAAGAAATGGAAGTCACTAGGAGCTACGTCCGGGCTGTAAGGTGGGTGTGACACCAATTCCCATCCAAATTCTTCGATGAGGGCAGTGGTTTGATGGGCGGTGTGCGGCCGAGCGTTGTCGTGGTGGAAACGCACCCCTTTGGTTAACATCCCTCTCCTCTTGTTCTGAATCACGCGTCGAAGTTGTTTCAAGATCTCACAGTACCAGTTGGAATTGATTGTTGTACCCCGACGCATAAAGTCACACAACAATAGGCCCTTTCGGCCCCAAAAGACGGTAGCGATAAGTTTCCCGGCAGAAAGTGTTTGTTTAAACTTTAGAGGTTTCGGCGAAGAAGTGTGCTTCCACTGCTTGGATTGCTCCTTTGTCTCCGGTGTGGTGTAGTGTACTCAGGTAACATCACCAGTAACGATCGAATCCAAGAATTCCTCTCCGTCAGTTTTGTGGCAATCGAGAAATTTCTGGGCCGCATCAACCCACTGCCGTTTATGGTCTTCAGTCAGCATTTTCGGAACCCATATTGCGCAGACCTTTGAATACCCTAAATGTTCACGCAAATTCTTGTCGATGGTGGTTTTACTGACATCAGGAACCAAATCGCTGAGCTTCCGCACAGTAACCCGTCAATCTTCAAGCATTGTCGCTTCGACTTTGGCAATGGTTTCGTCCGAAACCGATGGCCGTCCAGCACGCGGTTCATCGTGGACGTCTGTTCGGTCGTTTTTAAATTCTCTGACTCATCTGCGCACCATCCCGGAACTCATACACCCTTCTCCATACACTTGACAGAGTTCAGTATGAATGTCCTTCGCCGAATTCTTCTTTGCGGCCAAAAAGCGAATTACTGACCGTAATTCACAGCTGGCGGGAGACACGAGGGGAAGCTCCATCACTAACGGCTGCTCAGCCAAAACTAAGCTTACCAGCGACGTGTCCTTGGTGTGAAATTGGAGTGGGGAGAACAAGCTACGAGCCCGTGCAGTCGGCTCGAGCCTAAAAGCGATCCTCATGACAGTGGTGCCCCGTGGAACTTATTTAACGGACAACCCTCGTAGCTTCCGCATCCTGTACATATATATCTGTGTTATATATTCTTTATCTATTGATATACCTTTCAAATAAAAATAAAATAATGGGAAATAGAAATTGTCTGTTAACTTAGAGTGGCGTGTAATGAATGATTAAATATTGAATGCAAAACGTCTAAAAATAAATAAATATATAACAACAACAAAAGGCTTTACGACCTTTTAGCCCTATACAAATTCTCTAAGCAGAAATGTAGGATACATGCAGGAATAATAGTAATAGTACCTTAATGGTAATATGATATTTATATACAGGAAAAAAAAAAGACAATCAAGCTTATAAATAGATTAGTCTAAGTAAAATGGAGGAAAATAAATTTTTTATACATGGATTTACCACGTATTCTCAGTAAATGAAGATAAAAAAAAAGCAAAAGCTAACCACAATCAATATTGAGATAATGAAATTTATACACAAGAAAACCTAATTAAGACAATTAAGCTAATAAACAGATTTGAAAGGGTAAATCCGAAGAAATTAAAAAAGATACAAAATAAAAGAATGAAAAAAAACAATGGAATTTACATATGATACATGCACTAAGAATTTTCGTCTTCATAAAAATATAAATTGTTTTGAAAATAGAGCAATCCATATTTAATTCATTAGATAATAAAAAGGCATATATTGGATTTAATAAAAGATTTATTTGCCAATATTTCGTTTGGCTGAACGCCAAATCTTTATCAAGGCGTTACATTTTTTTTTTGTATAAACAAAACTCTGTTTATACAAACGTTTGTCTATTTATACAAAAATGTGTTTGTTTATACAAAAATGTAATGCCTTGATAAAAGTTTGGCGTTCAGCCAATCGAAATATTGGCAAATAAATAATTTATTAAATCCAATAGATGCCTTTTTATTATCTAAAAAAAATAAATATAAATTATTTTATTGAAAAAAAAAAAGTCCTATGTGATAACATGTATATTCATGCTAAGTTTCAAGATACTCCACTAGTTCCTTCTATGTTTAGCACTTTTAATTTCTACTTGTGTGGGGCTTATCAGGATTGGATTCTATCGGTGGATGTCCCAGCCACTTCACGAGGGGGCATCCAGTGGGTGGAGCAGTCCAGATAGGTCTGGTCGCCCGAGCGGAACTTTCTAATGGAAACGTCCAAGGGAGCGGCCCAATCCCATCTGGTGTTGGATGATTGGGCTTCAGGGCACTGGCGTCAGCTATTACATGAAGGCTTTTACTCCTCGTCCTGGATATGGATGGCCCAGTTCTCTAAATAGATAGTAGCTTTCTCTTATCATATCTCTTAAATTTCCTTTTATTGATTCGTAGTATTAGCATTTTTGGTCACATTCTTCATTGATTTTAAATACAAGGTAATAAGAACAAATAAATAGTGTGCGACGTTTCGGTAACAGCGTTGTTACCATCTTCAGACAAAAGTACTGAATCAGAAATTATACCACAGCATGTTTTAAATAGTTACTGTTGTCAAGTGTGTAAACAAGAATTATGTTGTGGTATAATTTCTCATTCAATACTTTTGTCTGAAGATGATAACAACGCTGTTAACGAAACATCACACACTAATTATATATTTGGATTAGATCTTATTACCTTGTACCGCTGAACAAGCGTGTACTTTGTGTTCTTTTTTTTTTTTAAGTAGACAGAAGCAATTTTGTTCACACTTTGATTATCTCGTATTTTCAATAAAGATTACTGTGTATCAAATATCAGAGTTATTGATTGAAACTCGATATATATGCTGAAAGGAAACTGAAAGAAGTTTTGTCACCATGAGTATATATATGATACATCATAAATTGATACCATTTATGATGGAAGGCTTTCATGAAATACCATTTCACCTTGTTCTGAGTAATTCACCTCTTTGTATCTTCTAATTCCAGGCTCTCTCTCTCTCTCTCTCTCTCTCTCTCTCTCTCTCTCTATCATAGTGCTGCAAGACAAACTCTTCCTAGCCTACCTCTCTCGTTGATCAACAAGCTACATTCCTACAGTCTCCGATTGATCTTTATAATACGTGGATAGTTATATTTTGCCCTGATTACTTCATTTAGAAATTTATAGAACACTATGCGCTAATTTGGTCTTCTTAAAAACACCAAACTTTGCAACGAAACGTGGTACCAGGGTTCCCTCATCTCTCTATATATATTTTTTCCCGTGCAATAAAATTTCTGTAAAAATTATAATTCTTATAAAAATATAAATTGATATCAACAAATGTTTCAGATTGTTGGCACTTTAATATTGAATTGTTACCAAAATGTGACATTGTTATTGTTGCATCATGGCTAATGAACCTATTTTATTTTAATTTGTAATATTATTTTTCATATATTTTAAATTCAAAATTATATTTTATATTTATTTATTTATTTTATTAAACAGAATATATGTATTATAAACAGCATATATGTATTATAGAATCATCATTTGTATTTAGGTACACGTGTGACTTCACTGCTCTCTTTGATGTGAGAAATAAATAAATTATTCTGGAGGCTACTTAAAGTAGAATTATCTCATTATTCCCTTATATAAATTTGTAGGATGGTTGAAACACGCTCTGGTAAGATACAAGACCCAGCACAGGAGAGAATCAAGGTTGAAGAGTCTGCCAAGCCGCAACCTGGTGCAACAATATACATACTTGAACATCAAAGTACCCACAGGATTATTTTATATTGTAAAAAGCATGGACTCAAAAAATGAGAAAAATGTGGGTAGATTCTATTTTAGGCGTATTTGTTTACCTTTTGTGACGAGTTAAAAAGATAGTATAAGATAAAAAAGAGTAAATAAACATATTTTAACAACTTTGTAGATACACGACCTCTTCCATGAGCGATTATTTTGAAATATCCTTATCCAACCTCTAATAAGAGACCACCTTCAGAAGCGACCAAGAGTCTCCTTGTTTTTAGGTAGTTTCTCATGGGAGGAAGTTCCATTGCATTATGCAAATTTAAAAAATGCATGCATTCTATTACAAAATAGATATTCAGAAATTGTCATCTGTCCAACCTATAACTTTCATTATTTCTAACAAATCACAAGAGAATATATTTGACATTATAGCTGACGGTAAGCTGTTTTATTCTGAAGACAACCTTAACCATCATTCTATTCAATATAACAAAATATATATTTAGAACTTGTCATCTGTACACCCTATTACCTCCATTATTTCTAACAAATCAAGATAATATTTGGCATTATAGCCGAAGGCAAAACAAAGCTGCTTTGTTCTGAAGAGAACTTTAGCATTAACCATCATTATATTCAATATAACAAAATAGATATTTAGAAATTGTCATCTGTACATTCTATAACATTCATTATTTTTAACAAATCAAGATAATATTTGATCATAAAGATGGACAGGCTACCTAATTCATAGTTCTTCACAAATTAAGTAAATCTTTTTTATTGTCTCGACGTTTCGACAAAAATCTATTGTTCTCGTCAGTAGCGAACAAAAATCAAAACATTTGGCAAAGCGTTAAAAATTATTCTAAGGCTGCAAGGGCGTTTTCACGCGATATTTGATATTAGAGCTAATGACAAAAACAAAGCTGTTTGTTATATAGACAACCTTAACCCACACAGAATGGCCAACAGGTGGCGTCACCACATTACTGACCTAAATCTGGTAGTCTGTGGAAGCTAACAGATGGCGTATGTTTTTTTGTGGCCATTTTTATGAAGAAGTTTTTTTTTCTCCATTTATTAAATTGCTTCTACTCTCCTCCCGCCTCCTTCTTCTTCTTGCAAGGTGTCTGCCAAGACGGGAAGGTATAGGCATTTCTTGAGTTGAGTTGTTAGAGCTGTGTACACACATTATCCAATTATCTAACCTAATATTCTCGAATGATGCATAACACCTAGGTCAATTTTCGAAAAATAAATTCCTATGTCATCTAATTATCAGTAATTTCATTGTACATATATATATGTTATGTAAAAATAGTATTTTATTTCAAATATATTTCATAGATAAAATTACTCTCTTAAATCGACCACCAGAGGTCGCCGTTTTCCTATATAAACTATATTGTTGTCGTTTCCTGATGGCCGGCTCAAATCTTTTGTAATTATGTAAATAGGTTTTTCATTTTTTTATTCTTATGCCTTAAATTAGACAATATTTTCTCAGATTATTGATTTTGTGTTTTGTAAGCTTATTTAGAGCAAACTAGCAAATAATGATTTAAACAGTTTTATTGTTTCTGCCACGACTGCAATATCGCATGCTCATGAATTCCGAGATCAAGCGAATGATCAATAAATCTATATAAAACCTTCTAAAATCACAAGAAAGGAAATATCTTTATATAGCTAACCAAAATGAATGATTTTTGAGCCCCGATGGACGCATAAAGTGGAATATATATAAAGCGAATCGCAAGAAAATCTTTTTACAACATATATATACCCTTTTGTTGACAAGAATTAGTTAATTAAAAAAAAATTGTCTTTGCTTTCCAAAATTGATTATGTGTATGCTTTTATATCGTGTTTTCTTTTATATTCCTTTTGTTAGCACGTTTTCTTTGAAGTTTCTTTTAGAAAGAACGAGCTGACTCAATTCGATTCAATTCGATTTATTTCAAACAACAAAAGATAATTACATTACGATTTAATGCGATTTAGTTGTATTTATAACACAAAAGAAAACAGAAGAAGAAAAAAACAACAACAAAAATAATGATGATAAGTAACAATAAAATTCTATGAATATGAATTATAATTAATTAATAAAATACAATAATAATAATAATAATAAAAATAAAACCTAACATATAGATTACTATAATAATGATAATAAAAAACCTAACACCTTTAATGAAAAAATTAAAAACTGTGTTGTAATAATCTATATGCGGTTAACTATACCTTAATTCATTGTTTTTTTACAGCACATGCATACTCTTGTGGAAAGTGTGGCACCCAGAATGAACTGGAGGAATGCATTAATGTACAAAGGTTATTACATAGATCACATGTTTAAAAAATGGACTTTATTATTTTAGATGTTTAAAAAACCCAATTTTAATCATTATAATAACGAATAGATTCAAAAAGGATAAGTTTCTTTATTTGAAAAATCAATTTGAGCTTTCGGGCGCAAGCTGCCCTTCTACAGGAATAATAGATACAATTTAAACAGTTGATTGTGCATTACTTATTGACCCAACTCTGAATTTATCCTATTTCGTTGAAATTTAGACTCCGTATAGAATTAGGTCTGGAAGGAATAGTCACAATTCCGGAATATGCAAATTTTAATCATTCATTAGACGTAACACGAAATTGATTTAAGCCAAATTCCTTGCCTTTATTCATCCATTCTGGTTGTAATATTTTATACTTCCATTAGTGTCGAAAATTGCTTATAGGTTATTGAATTTTTAGAAATCTAAAACAAAACATGCTGAATAGACAACACGTCAATTCTTAAATCAAATATATTAAAAGTAAAGCATTTTTTAAATCCATTCTATCATCAGACCAAATCCTAGAGATTTGTATGCCGTATTGCCAATCACTTTTGTCTAGTGGCATTACCCAGCGTTTTCCAAAGTTAGATCCAACATTGACCATAGGGCATTGAAATTCCAATAATATAGAAATTTTGGTATGTGGAGACTTGAATTATGCTTCAAAAATTGTTTTTAATATATATATTTATTTTGGTCGTTGAGGTACAGCTTGCACCACGCTGATGAGGGCCAATAGCCCGAAACGTGTCCGTGGTTAGTTTTTCTTGATTAATCAAGAATGGGTATTTGGCCAATTCTGGAATATTTAGAAATCAACGAGAATAGTTGATATTTATTCCGATAGATGGAGCAAGCCATCAGCAACTTTCAGTTGCACGATAAGGAGATGCCTTTTTCTTAATATATATTTATGTTGCCTTGCACTTTGGAAATTTATTTCTTTGTGAAGTGTTATACTAACTGCTCGAAATCTATATAGAAAAGTTTGTTCGTTCTACAAACTTTTCAATAATACAAGAAAGAACGCTGGACCAAATGTGTACATAGGGAAGGTGGATATATTGAATGATATAGAGCTAATAGTTAGGTATTTATATATACAAAGCTTCATCTTTATGGTTTGTCAAATAAAACTATTATTGATGATTGTGCATTACTTATTGACCCAACCCTGGATTTATTCTATTTCGTTGAAATTTAGACACCGTATAGAATTAGGTCTGGAAGGATTAGTCACAACTCCGAAATATGCAAATATTTTCGCTAATGGGCTAATTTCCAGGGATTTCCAAAATATTTGAGCTATTGGGGTGGAACAATATATAACTGGTTTTGGCACCTGATAATGTGAAGAGACGGTTGATAAAAGGCATTTAGTTTTTGGGTTTATTTTGACGTAAACGGTAACTTTTCTAGATCATTATATATCCTCCCCAGCAACATTTCCATCGTTATAGAGCTAGTAGGAATTATGGCCAGAGTTTTATCAACGGAATTAGCTCATTAGCTCACTACGAGAGATACACTCAAGAGTTGAAGAAGCAAAAATGGAATTCAGCTCAAAATAACTTATTGTGGCGTATAATGAATGATTAGATTATGGTTTCAAAACGATTAAAACAGCTTAAATTGATTAATTATTATTTTTATCACTTGGTTTTATGTAATAGCCTGTAGATTCACGCCAAATTGCATCAATTCCTACGAGGTATGGCTCGCTCTCTTTTTCAGTAGTATACTATACAGTGAAAACCCTTCTAGGTGTAATACTTTCAGTAGTATACTACAGTGACCTACTAGATGTAGTACTCCCAATAGTATACTTCCTAGTGAACCCTTCTATATTTAATACATCCAATATATATATAGTATACTATACAGTGAACCCTTCTAGATTCCAATAGTATACTACACAGTGAAATACCCTTCTAGATTCCAATAGTATACTACACAGTAAAATACCCTTCTAGATTCCAATAGTATACTACACAGTGAAATACCCTTCTAGATTCCAATAGTATACTACACAGTGAAATACCCTTCTAGATTCCAATAGTATACACACAGTGAACCCTATTAGATGTAATACATATCTAGTAGTAAACTAAACAGTGAACCCTTCTAGATGTAATACACATCCAATAGTACACTACACAGTGAACCGTTCTAGATTCCAATAGTATACTACACAGTGAACCCTACTAGAGGTAATACAGTAGTATACTACACAGTGAACCCTTCTAGATTCCAATAGTATACTACACAGTGAACCCTACTAGATTCCAATAGTATACTACACAGTGAAATACCCTTCTAGATTCCAATAGTATACTACACAGTGAACCCTACTAGACGTAATACAGTAGTATACTACACAGTGAACCCTTCTAGATTCCAATAGTATACTACACAGTGAACCCTTCTAGATTCCAATAGTATATTACACAGTGAACCCTACTATATTCCAATAGTATACTACACAGTAAACCCTTCTAGATTCCAATAGTATACTACACAGTAAACCCTTCTAGATTCCAATAGTATACTATGCAGTGAACCCTTCTAGATTCCAATAGTATACTATACAGTGAACCGGTCTAGATTCCAATAGTATACTATGCAGTGAACCCTTCTAGATTCCAATAGTATACTATACAGTGAACCGTTCTAGATTCCAATAGTATACTACACAGAGAAATACCCTTCTAGATTCCAATAGTATACTACACAGTGAAATAACCTTCTAGATTCCAATAGTATTCTACACAGTGAAATAACCTTCTAGATTCCAATAGTATACACACAGTGAACCCTACTAGATGTAATACATATCTAGTAGTAAACTAAACAGTGAACCCTTCTAGATGTAATACACATCCAATAGTACACTACACAGTGAACCGTTCTAGATTCCAATAGTATACTACACAGTGAACCCTTCTAGATTCCAATAGTATACTACACAGTGAACCCTTCTAGATTCCAATAGTATACTATACAGTGAGCCCTTCTAGATTCCAATAGTATACTACACAGTGAAATACCCTTCTAGATTCCAATAGTATACTGCACAGTGAAATACCCTTCTAGATTCCAATAGTATACTACACAGTGAAATACCCTTCTAGATTCCAATAGTATACTACACAGTGAAATACCCTTCTAGATTCCAATAGTATACTACACAGTGAAATACCCTTCTAGATTCCAATAGTATACTACACAGTGAAATACCCTTCTAGATTCCAATAGTATACTACACAGTGAAATACCTTTCTAGATTCCAATAGTATACTACACAGTGAAATACCCTTCAAGATTCCAATAGTATACTACACAGTGAAATACCCTTCTAGATTCCAATAGTATACTACACAGTGAATTACCCTTCTAGATTCCAATAGTATACTACACAGTGAAATGCCCTTCTAGATTCCAATAGTATACTACACAGTGAAATACCCTTCTAGATTCCAATAGTATACTACACAGTGAAATACCCTTCTAGATTCCAATAGTATACTACACAGTGAAATACCCTTCTAGATTCCAATAGTATACTACACAGTGAAATACCCTTCTAGATTCCAATAGTATACTACACAGTGAAATACCCTTCTAGATTCCAATAGTATACTACACAGTAAAATAACCTTCTAGATTCCAATATTATACACACAGTGAACCCTACTAGATGTAATACATATCTAGTAGTAAACTAAACAGTGAACCCTTCTAGATGTAATACACATCCAATAGTACACTACACAGTGAACCGTTCTAGATTCCAATAGTATACTACACAGTGAACCCTACTAGACGTAATACAGTAGTATACTACACAGTTAACCCTTCTAGATTCCAATAGTATACTACACAGTGAACCCTATTAGATTCCAATAGTATACTACACAGTGAAATACCCTTCTAGATTCCAATAGTATACTACACAGTGAACCCTACTAGACGTAATACAGTAGTATACTACACAGTGAACCCTACTAGACGTAATACAGTAGTATACTACACAGTGAACCCTTCTAGATTCCAATAGTATACTACACAGTGAACCCTTCTAGATTCCAATAGTATATTACACAGTGAACCCTACTATATTCCAATAGTATACTACACAGTAAACCCTTCTAGATTCCAATAGTATACTACACAGTGAACCCTTCTAGATTCCAATAGTATACTATGCAGTGAACCCTTCTAGATTCCAATAGTATACTATACAGTGAACCGGTCTAGATTCCAATAGTATACTATGCAGTAAACCCTTCTAGATTCCAATAGTATACTATACAGTGAACCGTTCTAGATTCCAATAGTATACTACACAGAGAAATACCCTTCTAGATTCCAATAGTATACTACACAGTGAAAAAACCTTCTAGATTCCAATAGTATACTACACAGTGAAATAACCTTCTAGATTCCAATAGTATACACACAGTGAACCCTACTAGATGTAATACATATCTAGTAGTAAACTAAACAGTGAACCCTTCTAGATGTAATACACATCCAATAGTACACTACACAGTGAACCGTTCTAGATTCCAATAGTATACTACACAGTGAACCCTTCTAGATTCCAATAGTATACTACACAGTGAACCCTTCTAGATTCCAATAGTATACTATACAGTGAGCCCTTCTAGATTCCAATAGTATACTACACAGTGAAATACCCTTCTAGATTCCAATAGTATACTACACAGTGAAATACCCTTCTAGATTCCAATAGTATACTACACAGTGAAATACCCTTCTAGATTCCAATAGTATACTACACAGTGAAATAACCTTCTAGATTCCAATAGTATTCTACACAGTGAAATAACCTTCTAGATTCCAATAGTATACGACACAGTGCAATACCCTTCTAGATTCCAATAGTATACTACACAGTGAAATACCCTTCTAGATTCCAATAGTATACTACACAGTGAAATACCCTTCTAGATTCCAATAGTATACTACACAGTGAAATAACCTTCTAGATTCCAATAGTATACTACACAGTGAAATAACCTTCTAGATTCCAATAGTATTCTACACAGTGAAATAACCTTCTAGATTCCAATAGTATACACACAGTGAAATAACCTTCTAGATTCCAATAGTATACTACACAGTGAAATACCCTTCTAGATTCCAATAGTATACACACAGTGAACCCTACTAGATGTAATACATATCTAGTAGTAAACTAAACAGTGAACCCTTCTAGATGTAATACACATCCAATAGTACACTACACAGTGAACCGTTCTAGATTCCAAATTGTATACTACACAGTGAACCCTACTAGACGTAATACAGTAGTATACTACACAGTGAACCCTTCTAGATTCCAATAGTATACTACACAGTGAACCCTACTAGATTCCAATAGTATACTACACAGTGAAATACCCTTCTAGATTCCAATAGTATACTACACAGTGAACCCTACTAGATTCCAATAGTATACTACACAGTGAAATACCCTTCTAGATTCCAATAATATACTACACAGTGAACCCTACTAGATTCCAATAGTATACTACACAGTGAAATACCCTTCTAGATTCCAATAGTATACTACACAGTGAACCCTTCTAGATTCCAATAGTATACTACACAGTGAAATACCCTTCTAGATTCCAATAGTATACTACACAGTGAAATACCCTTCTAGATTCCAATAGTATACTACACAGTGAAATACCCTTCTAGATTCCAATAGTATACTACACAGTGAAATACCCTTCTAGATTCCAATAGTATACTACACAGTGAAATAACCTTCTAGATTCCAATAGTATACTACACAGTGAAATAACCTTCTAGATTCCAATAGTATTCTACACAGTGAAATAACCTTCTAGATTCCAATAGTATACACACAGTGAACCCTACTAGATGTAATACATATCTAGTAGTAAACTAAACAGTGAACCCTTCTAGATGTAATACACATCCAATAGTACACTACACAGTGAACCGTTCTAGATTCCAAATTGTATACTACACAGTGAACCCTACTAGACGTAATACAGTAGTATACTACACAGTGAACCCTTCTAGATTCCAATAGTATACTACACAGTGAACCCTACTAGACGTAATACAGTAGTATACTACACAGTGAACCCTACTAGACGTAATACAGTAGTATACTACACAGTGAACCCTTCTAGATTCCAATAGTATACTACACAGTGAAATACCCTTCTAGATTCCAATAGTATACTACACAGTGAACCCTTCTAGATTCCAATAGTATACTACACAGTGAACCCTACTAGATTCCAATAGTATACTACACAGTGAAATACCCTTCTAGATTCCAATAATATACTACACAGTGAACCCTACTAGATTCCAATAGTATACTACACAGTGAAATACCCTTCTAGATTCCAATAGTATACTACACAGTGAACCCTACTAGATTCCAATAGTATACTACACAGTGAAATACCCTTCTAGATTCCAATAGTATACTACACAGTGAACCCTACTAGACGTAATACAGTAGTATACTACACAGTGAACCCTTCTAGATTCCAATAGTATACTACACAGTGAACCCTACTAGATTCCAATAGTATACTACACAGTGAAATACCCTTCTAGATTCCAATAGTATACTACACAGTGAACCCTACTAGATTCCAATAGTATACTACACAGTGAAATACCCTTCTAGATTCCAATAGTATACTACACAGTGAACCCTACTATATTCCAATTATATACTACACAGTGAACCCTTCTAGATTCCAATAGTATACTACACAGTGAACCCTTCTAGATTCCAATAGTATACTATGCAGTGAACCCTTCTAGATTCCAATAGTATACTATACAGTAAACCGGTCTAGATTCCAATAGTATACTATGCAGTGAACCCTTCTAGATTCCAATAGTATACTATACAGTGAACCGTTCTAGATTCCAATAGTATACACACAGTGAACCCTACTAGATGTAATACATATCTAGTAGTAAACTAAACAGTGAACCCTTCTAGATGTAATACACATTCAATAGTATACTACACAGTGAATCCTTCTAGATTCTAATAGTATACTATACAGTGAACCGTTCTAGATTCCAATAGTATACTATACAGTGAACCCTTCTAGATTCCAATAGTATACTACACAGTGAACCCTACTAGACATAATACAGTAATATACTACACAGTAACCACAACAATGGCGTACTACCATCCCGGAAGAAGTACTGTAAGAAGTGGACTGGCGTAGTCCCCGGTAGCTATAGGGAGGGTGGGGATCCTCCCTAATTGACCGCCGCTACAATTGACTCTACCGCCGTCAGCTGGGACGCGCGTGCAGTGGCACGTGGCACCAGCTGCCACCAGCCCGGGACTTATTAACGGCCCGTCCTGGATGATAACGGAGACGATAGCTGCTCTTACATACTCCCATCTATCCTATCTCCTCATCTTTATATTGCCCATATTGGCTGAATACATGTCTAGACATAGTCCAGAGATCTAAGAAGATGCCCATTGTATGTTTATACTGAACACACCAGTGAAATTCGAATTTTTCACGCTCAGAAGGAGTTGAAGAAGAAACATAGAATTTGGCTCAAATTAACTTTTTGCGTATAAGAAACCATTAAAGTTTGTTTGCAAAACGTCCAAAAATGATTAGCTTTATAAAATTGATTATTAAATTGTTGTATAAAAAATAAAACTATAAAGATAGAAATTTTATTTTCGATATAAAGCAAATTTCTACTATTTGAAAAATAAATATTTGTGCTCTTTATAATTTTGTATCTAGAGATTTTACGTTATAGACTTAGACTTGAATTGTTTTTGTAACAGCCTGTATACGTTGATGTCAAGTTTCTTTCTATTACACCAGTTCTTTCTGGTTGTAAAATTTCTTATTTACAATAGTGTATAAAACAGATTCTCTATATACCCCATCACTGGATGGTCAGTGTAGTGTTTATACATTTATCTACAAGTAACGCCTGGGTTGTCTGAATTGTAATTGCAGGTTTATACAAGACCTAGATCTTTAGGAAAACAACGAATATTTTTTTATACAGAGTTTAACGAATGATTCTTTATTTTACCCTGTACTAGATGGTCAATCTAGTGTTTATACATTGGTCTACAAGTAACGCCTGGGTTGTCTGAATTGTAAGTGCAGGTTTATACAAGACCTAGATATTTAGGAAGAGAACGAATATTTGTTTATACAGAGTTTAACGAATGATTCTTTATTTTACCCTGTACTAGATGGTCAATCTAGTGTTTATACATTGGTCTACAAGTAACGCCTGGGTTGTCTGAATTGTAAGTGCAGGTTTATACAAGACCTAGATCTTTAGGAAAACAACGAATATTTGTTTATACAGAGTTTAACGAATGATTCTTTATTTTACCCTGTACTAGATGGTCAGTCTAGTGTTTATACATTGGTCTACAAGTAACGCCTGGGTTGTCTGAATTGTAATTGCAGGTTTATACAAGACCTAGATATTTAGGAAAACAACGAATATTTGTTTATACAGAGTTTAACGAATGATTCTTTATTTTACCCTGTACTAGATGGTCAATCTAGTGTTTATACATTGGTCTACAAGTAACGCCTGGGTTGTCTGAATTGTAAGTGCAGGTTTATACAAGACCTAGATATTTAGGAAGAGAACGAATATTTGTTTATACAGAGTTTAACGAATGATTCTTTATTTTACCCTGTACTAGATGGTCAATCTAGTGTTTATACATTGGTCTACAAGTAACGCCTGGGTTGTCTGAATTGTAATTGCAGGTTTATACAGACCTAGATCTTTAGGAAGAGAACGGATATTTGTTTATACAGAGTTTAACGAATGATTCTTTATTTTACCCTGTACTAGATGGTCAGTCTAGTGTTTATACATTGGTCTACAAGTAACGCCTGGGTTGTCTGAATTGTAAGTGCAGGTTTATACAAGACCTAGATATTTAGGAAGAGAACGAATATTTGTTTATACAGAGTTTAACGAATGATTCTTTATTTTACCCTGTACTAGATGGTCAGTCTAGTGTTTATACATTGGTCTACAAGTAACGCCTGGGTTGTCTGAATTGTAAGTGCAGGTTTATACAAGACCTAGATATTTAGGAAGAGAACGAATATTTGTTTATACAGAGTTTAACGAATGATTCTTTATTTTACCCTGTACTAGATGGTCAGTCTAGTGTTTATACATTGGTCTACAAGTAACGCCTGGGTTGTCTGAATTGTAAGTGCAGGTTTATACAAGACCTAGATATTTAGGAAGAGAACGAATATTTGTTTATACAGAGTTTAACGAATGATTCTTTATTTTACCCTGTACTAGATGGTCAGTCTAGTGTTTATACATTGGTCTACAAGTAACGCCTGGGTTGTCTGAATTGTAAGTGCAGGTTTATACAAGACCTAGATATTTAGGAAGAGAACGAATATTTGTTTATACAGAGTTTAACGAATGATTCTTTATTTTACCCTGTACTAGATGGTCAGTCTAGTGTTTATACATTGGTCTACAAGTAACGCCTGGGTTGTCTGAATTGTAAGTGCAGGTTTATACAAGACCTAGATATTTAGGAAGAGAACGAATATTTGTTTATACAGAGTTTAACGAATGATTCTTTATTTTACCCTGTACTAGATGGTCAGTCTAGTGTTTATACATTGGTCTACAAGTAACGCCTGGGTTGTCTGAATTGTAAGTGCAGGTTTATACAGACCTAGATCTTTAGGAAGAGAACGAATATTTGTTTATACAGAGTTTAACGAATGATTCTTTATTTTACCCTGTACTAGATGGTCAGTCTAGTGTTTATACATTGGTCTACAAGTAACGCCTGGGTTGTCTGAATTGTAATTGCAGGTTTATACAAGACCTAGATATTTAGGAAGAGAACGAATATTTGTTTATACAGAGTTTAACGAATGATTCTTTATTTTACCCTGTACTAGATGGTCAGTCTAGTGTTTATACATTGGTCTACAAGTAACGCCTGGGTTGTCTGAATTGTAGTAGGAGCTGATATGTGTTGTGTAGATAGACCTCGACGGCTCTCTATTTATAAAGTACACCTATCCCCCGATTTACACGGTACTTGTTTTACACGTTTTCACTTTTACACGGTTTTCCAAATAAGTTTTTTTTTTGTTTTATCGCACTATACTAAAATGCGATATTCTACGCTATACTACCTGTTCGTGTTCGTTTAAAAAAAAAACAAAAAAAGGGTGATCGATAGAAAGGAAACCAATGGGGGAAATAAATGCACAGAAACACAGTATAATAAAAGGATTTATTTTAAAAAATTAAAAACAAAAGGGATAAAAACTATTATACTATTATTATGGGTAAAAACAAGAAAAATGGTTAAGCTAAATTATACTTATATCTAAGGGATTATGTATAAAAAACAATAAACAAGGTTAAGCAAAAGAGAAAGTAAAAAAATTAACTAATCTCAGGGAAGGGAGATAAAAATAAATGGCGGGGGGGTGTCGAGCGTTTGTTTACACAGTACCTCTGGAGTGGCAGCACCGTCGCAGGCTTTTCTTGTCTTGTGCGATGTCCAATTGTCGCGCGTTGGTTGTCTAATTGTCACGACTCGTTGGTTGTCTAAGACGTCCTTTTCCGTCCTCAAGTTGCTGCTTGAGGGATACTCCAATGCGTCCTTTCCCGTCCACGAAACTCTGCTCGTGGGATTTTCTTCGACGTCTCTCCGTCCACGAAACTCTGCTCGTGGGATTTTCTTCGACGTCGTTCCGTCCACAAGACGCTGCTTGTAGGATTTTCTTGGCGTGTCTGCTCCGCCTGGCAAGGGAACTCAACTTTCCCCTCCGCTTCTAACAAGGAAATCCTGCCAACTGACCAAAAAAAGAATGTAACATGACGCTCCGTCGTCTCCGCCCGCGCCGACCTTTGCCCTCGGTCGGTCCAAGCTGGGGCTATCTATAGATATAGATGTCTTGCCCGTTGTCTCCCTTCACCTAAGACCTTCTTTCTATGTACAAAGTAAAAGAACGGTAAAATAGTTTTAACATTCTCCCACAAAATTTTGCTCTGAAAGAAGTCAAAATTAAGTATAAGACAAAAGAGCATATATATACACAATACACACAAGAGTAGGTATGCCTATTACATTACATAAAATACACCTAAAAGAATACACATATTACACCCTTTTTTTTTTCATACAGGTACTTTCACTAGTCCTTCGAGTCATACCTTGCAGGCTTTCTGATTACCCTACCATATCTATTTCTAGAGTCCCTGGATTCAATGTTGGGCCTATTTCCAAAAAATGCATCAGATTGGGGTTCGGTATTTGAATTGTCCTTTTGAATCGTCTCAACATTCGAGGATATTTCAAGAGAGTGTAAACGTTGTAGAGCCCTGATCAAGGTTCCTGTGGATGTTTTAACATGGGCCACTCTCACTATTCCATCTTTTCCTGGTATGAGATTTACTATTCGCCCTTTAGGCCAAAACATTCTTTTAAGATTTTCTTGCCCGATCAGTACAACGTCTCCTACTTTCAACTGTCTTCTATCAATATTTTCGGATTTCTGAATCAGCGCGCCTAAATATTCCTTTAAGAATCTCTGCTTCAATTCTCTCTTCAGTTGACCTAACTCTCTGTATCTAGTGTGCAACATTTCTGGCTTTAACTTTTCAAATTCAGGAAAGCTAGACTCTGGACCATTTCGTAAAAACTCATTAGGAGTTAACGGTTTTAGATCATTGTCGTCTTCAGAGACATAAGTGAGGGGTCGATTATTAATGATAGATTCGATTTCACAAAGGGCAGTCTGCAGTTGTACATATTTCAGCTTCCTGTGACCTAGCATCTTTATCAACATTTCCTTTATTGTCCTAACCATTCTTTCCCAAAATCCTCCCCACCAAGGAGCGGAAGGAGGGATAAAAATCCATTGTATCCTTTTAATTGAGGTTTCCCTTTCAATTCTAGTCCAATCCAATCTCTTGAATATTCTATTAAGTTTTGCGAAATTGGTGCCATTGTCGCTATATATTTTCTCAGGGCGCCCTCTCCGACAAATAAACCTATAGAGGGCCATCATGAAGACTCCTGTCTCTAAACTCTTCACCAACTCCAGATGAATAGCGCGATAGACGGCGCAAGTAAAGGCGGCTACCCACACTTTCCCACCTTCTTTCAAATGAAGAGGGCCTAATAAATCAACTCCTGTAATTTGGAAGGGTTTGCCCAGTCCAATTCTGTTTTCTGGCAAAGCTGCCATTGGTCTTCGCAGAGACTTTTCTTTAAGTCTCCTGCAAGCAATGCACTTACTGATAATTTTCTTTATCGTTTTCCTTCCCCTGATTATCCAAAATTTCTCTCTCAGCTTTGATAAAATGAATTGCACGCCTACATGTCCATTCTTCAGGTGCACTTCCCATATAAGTTGCTCTACGAAGGGATGGTCGCCTGGTAGAATGATAGGAGTTTTAAATTCTTCTGGGACCTGTCCATGTAAAAGTTTGCTTTCTACACACCAAAGTCCGTCAGTGTTTTTTAATATTTTAAAACTCTTGGTTGCATTCGATTTCTCTATGGAGACTTTCTCCTGAATCAATCGGATAAGCTTTTTTTCTGCCAAGTCTAATTCTGAAACTTTCAAAGGTCCTGTTTCAGTTGACTGTTTTTTAAGTTTCCCTAAAAATCTTAAAACATAGGACATTACCCTGATGTTGAGAGAGTAATTAGACCTCCTTGTCAGTAACCAGTCTTTATAATCGATGTTCAAATTAATGTTGGTTTTCATAATGTTTTCTTCAACATTTATTTCTTTTCGATTTATCGAGAACTCTGAATTGGGCCAGAATTCTTTAGGTTTTTTCAACCATTCGGGGCCCTCCCACCATCTGCTTTGCACAAACTGGCTTGGAGGGCAACCTCGAGACAGAAGATCGGCCGGGTTCAACTGACTAGGAACGAACCTCCAATCGTTCAAATTGGTAGTGGCCTGTATTTCTCTGACTCGGTTTCTCACGAAAACTCTCCACTCAATTTCTTTCTTTATCCAACTTAGCGCGGTAGTAGAGTCAGACCAAAGAGTTGTTTTACATTTTCTCTTCAAGGCAGCTTGGATTGCATTGGCTAGTCTAGCTCCTAGTACCATGGCCATTAATTCCAAGCGAGGGATCGTAATACTCTTCATAGGAGCTAATCTGACTTTGCTCCAAATCAAAGTTAGAGTATTTTCTCGTCCCGTTTCGCTCCTCAAATAGGCTACAGCTCCATAGCCTATTTGACTAGCGTCACAAAAGATATGAACTTCTGTAGGGAAAATGAGATCATTCCACATATATCTCGGTATCTTTATTAACTCTATTAATTTTAATTGATCCAACCAGGTTCGAAATTCCTGGGCCATACTTTCGGGTAGTGGTGTATCCCAACCTAGTTTCAGTCCCCATGATCGCTGCAGTAACAACTTTGGTGGCAAGAATACTGGAGCGCAAAATCCAAGTGGATCAAATATCCGCTGAACCATGGACAGTACCAGCCTTTTCGTTAATTTGGGTTGAAGACTCAAAATGTCAGGGAGTTCGCATTTTAATGAATCTTCTATTTTATTCCAAACAACACCCAATATTTTTGTACAAGTCCCCTTTTCAGGGTTTTCCTCCAGAGAATATTCCCACTCTCGTAAGTCCATTTTAGCCCTGTCCATAATTTCAATTGCGGCCTTTTGAAATTCCTGCACTTCCTGCTTTGTTTCCAGAGAGGTAATACAATTGTCCATGTAGAAGGATTGAGCTAAAATCTTTGCCCATTGAACAAGTGGGCCTCTTATTGATTGAAGATGGTATTCTATTACGGCGTTCAGCACAAAAGGACTACAGTTTAAGCCAAATACAAGTCTCTTATGCCTGTAAGCTATTAGTTCTCTATCGCTCTCCTTTTCCCACCAAAGGAATCTAAGATAGTTCCGTTCAGATTCTTCAATCGCCACCATCTGGAATGCTTTTCTTATATCTGCCGTGACTCCAAATTTATTTTCCCGAAATCTTATCATCATTTCAGGGATTCTTTCCAATAAATTCGGTCCCTTTTCTAAACATTGATTCAAAGATAGTCCATTATGACCTAGACAAGAAGCATCGAAAACCGGACGTATGGGCGTCGTTTTAGATTCCATCTTGTACACAGGGCGGTGAGGTAAATAATAGCCTCTTCTCTCGAGAGGATTTTCCTCGACTCTTTCAATGAGTCCTTCAGTCAGCCAGTCTCTAAAGATCTGACTATATTCGGTCAACTTATTCTGTGAGGTCATTTTCTTAGTGCTTATATCTAACCTTTTTATCGCTATGTCAAGATTGCTGGGGATTGACTCCTTTTCTACCTTCCAAGGTAGACCTACAGAATATCTCTGATCACTTTGTCCTTGAATTTTTGTTATAAACTTTTCTTTTATTTCCTGGTATCTGGTCTCTTTGCAGCAAGTTTCAACAGGATCCCTAATGCCTAGTACTTCTAGATCCCACAAATCCTTTAAATCGCATCGCGTTGTTAGCAGATTCAAAGTCTGCTGCACATTGTCATTGCTATCAATAATTGGCGAATTGCCCATTAGTGTCCAACCTAATTTCGTTTCCACCGCAGTTAAATCTGCTTCAACTTGAACTATTTTTCCTGTCAAAATCATACCTAGATAGTTAGCGCCAATCAATATGTCAATCTCTTGTCCTTTAAAATTGTCCTGAGACAATATTATGCCCTTAATCTTCAATTTTTCTAACCAGTCTCCTTTTGGCAAAGGTGGTATGGCGTCGCAAATTTTACGTTGATCCAGCGCCTCAATATGGATCACATCTCTTTTATTACCTAAATTCTCCAATTCTAACATAAATTTACCGTGCTTTTCTTCACCACTCTTATTACCTCCAAAAAGACTTTTAGCTATAGTTATTTCGCCTTTTCTTTCTATTCCTATACTCCAGACTAACGACTGTTTGATATACGAAAACTGACTTCCACTGTCGAGGAGAACTCTAACCCTTCTAGAGGCATTTGGGCCTCTTAACAGTGCTACCGTGGTCATCAGCAAGACCTGACCTGTGCAGGCTTGACTAGAAAGCGATGCAATGGGTTCAGTTGCATTTTCTTTTAGATTTTCTCTTCCTGGTTTCGTTAGCCGGTTAGAAGAATTTCCTTCACATAAAACTTCCAAGTGGTTTCTCCCACAGTTTTTGCACTCCAATTGTTCTCGGCACTGACTCTGTATGTGTCCCTTTCTTAAGCATTTGAAACATAGATGGGCACTACGTATTTTATCATTTCTCTCTCCCGGAGACATTTTCATTATGGAGCGGCATTGATGACTCGCATGATTTGTTCTTTCACAAAAGAAGCATTTTATATTAGTTCGCCCTCCGAACAGACTAGACACAGTGGCGGATCTGAAATTGTTCCTTGTTCTGGTTCCATCATTGTAAGACCTTTTATAGGGTTCCTCCTGCTTAAAGCCTTTTTCCACAAATTTCAGCCGTTGAGCACTCCTTACTTCGGCTTTTAGAAAGTCCAATAATAACCTGAGCCTTTCTTGAGCTCCTCCAACCCCTTTATCTGACTCTTCCCGTTTTGCTAACTCCATACCATAACCTGAAGAAGGATGCCTGTGCCATATTTTCAAAATATCCGAAGGTAATGAAGACTCGACAAGAGGGTATAAAAAAATACCCGACAACTGGGGATCAATGCCCAATGTCTCTAACGACCGGAGGTGACTGCTCAGTTCGTCGTACAGACTGCTTAAATTTCTATTTTCTTTCTTTACATTAGATATAACCGAATTCAATAGACGTCTGACATATAGTTCTGTCAGTATATTCGGGTCACCGAATCGCTCCTGTAGGGCTTGTACTGCCAAAACATAGTTGGCGCCTGTAACGGGATAGCTTGCTACAACACGATAGGCTTCTGAATTTGGTACAATTGCTTGACGCAAATATAAAAACCGGTCGCTATCGGATAAATTCTTATTTTCGTGAATTTTCGAAAACTGCGCCCACCAAGGCAACCAACCTTCCAGAGAGCCGTCATAGCTTTTTAGGGCTAACTCTGGTAATTTCACATTTATTACAGTGTCCTCGCTAGCAATCGGGATTGTTTCTTCTTTATCGGGATTCCGTAGTACACTGACTTTCTGTTGAATATCAAACTTTTCCTCTTCATATTTATCGCATTCTTGCCATTCCCTATCAATACTTTCCTCTGTAATCCCTTCTTTCACTACCAATAAAGCCTGATATTTTTCGTTTAGATCTACAAGTTTCGTGTAATAAGACTCTAGTCTATTAAACTTAGAATAAATATCATTCTTATCAATTTGAGACTTTTCAAATTCCCCATTTATTTCATTAATAATTCTAGTGAAAGTACCTCTTATGGCTTTTCTGCGCTTTTTAATTGCATCCATTTCCTCCATATCTCCTTTAAATCGATCACGTCCGGCTCACCAAAATGTTCGTGTTCGTTTAAAAAAAAACAAAAAAAGGGTGATCGATAGAAAGGAAACCAATGGGGGAAATAAATGCACAGAAACACAGTATAATAAAAGGATTTATTTTAAAAAATTAAAAACAAAAGGGATAAAAACTATTATACTATTATTATGGGTAAAAACAAGAAAAATGGTTAAGCTAAATTATACTTATATCTAAGGGATTATGTATAAAAAACAATAAACAAGGTTAAGCAAAAGAGAAAGTAAAAAAATTAACTAATCTCAGGGAAGGGAGATAAAAATAAATGGCGGGGGGGTGTCGAGCGTTTGTTTACACAGTACCTCTGGAGTGGCAGCACCGTCGCAGGCTTTTCTTGTCTTGTGCGATGTCCAATTGTCGCGCGTTGGTTGTCTAATTGTCACGACTCGTTGGTTGTCTAAGACGTCCTTTTCCGTCCTCAAGTTGCTGCTTGAGGGATACTCCAATGCGTCCTTTCCCGTCCACGAAACTCTGCTCGTGGGATTTTCTTCGACGTCTCTCCGTCCACGAAACTCTGCTCGTGGGATTTTCTTCGACGTCGTTCCGTCCACAAGACGCTGCTTGTAGGATTTTCTTGGCGTGTCTGCTCCGCCTGGCAAGGGAACTCAACTTTCCCCTCCGCTTCTAACAAGGGAATCCTGCCAACTGACCAAAAAAAGAATGTAACATGACGCTCCGTCGTCTCCGCCCGCGCCGACCTTTGCCCTCGGTCGGTCCAAGCTGGGGCTATCTATAGATATAGATGTCTTGCTCGTTGTCTCCCTTCACCTAAGACCTTCTTTCTATGTACAAAGTAAAAGAACGGTAAAATAGTTTTAACACTACCTATGTTGAAAAGAATATTGGGAGGCTATGATTCATGAGGGGGCGAACACCTATTCAGATTTGACAGTTTAATATACACCTATCCCTCGATTTACACGTTTTTCTCAGGAACGTATCTACCGTGTAAATCGGGGGATAGGTGTATATATAACAATCGGTGAATGTTTGTCTTCAATAGGAATGGACGATATGTTACCCGCTTTTCTATGAGGGAGTGGTTTTCTACTGAATCGTCAGTAGTGTGTTCACGTAATGATCTACTGTCATTGCCGCCGAGAAATTTGGAATTGTAATAAGAAATTCATAGAAAGCTGAGAATTTCAGTATAAGCTAATTTAGAAAGTTATTGCCTATCCTTTCATATTTACATTGGCTCATCATTGTAGCTGAGATTGTCTGTATCTTAAATTTAAAGAAGGACTCTGTGGAGAGATGAAAATGCACACAACTCTGTAGTTGTTGTCGTGTCCAATGAAGAGCCTCAGATGTCTTCATTCATCTCTATCACAGCACTCGCAATGTCCTCTATCTTGGATGTGTAAAGCTGCTGCTCTGAGTCCATGTCAATTATCTGCAAGGCTGTGGCTATTTCTGGGCATGAGAATATGTGGGTAGGTGTTAGTTCCATACCAGTACCTGTAACTCTGTAGAAAAAAAAAGCCTAAAATCCATTGTTTTATTTTGTTTTTGAAAGCATTGGACAGGCTTTCGTGGAGACTTCAGCCTGTTTGATCTGAAGTAAAATGAAGAATGACTATATTCGTAGGATGAATTAGATTAGTTTTGAAGTTGATGCAATATTTCGAGCCAAGTAGCTCTAATAAGAGCTAACAAAGATTGGAAATTTAATTGAAAATTAAAAATAAAAAGGTATTGAATAAATATGTATATTACCTAATACAGTCGAAGTCTTGGATAATTCGAAGCCCAAGAGACCAAAAAAAAAATCGAATTATCCAAATATTCGAATTAAAAACGGAAATTCTATTTATAGGAAATTCTAGGGATCAAGATAAATATTTGAATTGAAGACGTTTTTGAATTAAAAATGTTTGAACTATCTAAGTTCTACTGTATTAGATATTCCTCTGTGAAATCAAAATATATGGGAATCCTATTTATATATGTAAACTAGACGAATGACCCGGCTTCGCCCGGGAATTCAGGAGTACATAAAAACGAATAAACGCCGTTAAGATGCTAATAATATGTACATTTGAATATTAGGAGAGATTTTGCATATTGCTTGATATTAGAATATTTTATTAAGTTAGTTTGTATTTTTTGCATATTGACTATTGTTTGTTTAATTTTAAAAATTATCATATTGACTGTAACTTTTATTTATTATATAAAAAAAAAACAAAGGCCAGAACAAAAATTAATAACAAATACGAAAGCCATTGTTTACATACAGTAACGCTAATTATGTAAAGTTTTTTTTTTTTTAATTGCATTGTGTGCACTTACCGTAACTTAGTAATATAAATTTCTCTCTCAATACTTTTGTGAAAAAAAGTGACACTCGTATAAAAAGATATTTAAAAAAAAGTGAGCAAGCAACTTGAAAAGAAATGCAGAACGCTCATTGGTCGGTTAATTGGCCTCGTGTTGCTACTTCGCCTCGTATTTACTCCGCGTAAAAAAAAAGTTCTTCAAATGAAAAAAAGAAATAGCCAAAAATACTAATCAAAATGTAGTCGAAATTTTCTTCAGGTTTATAAAAAGCGACATGCAAAATTGGGTACCAATTGGTTCAGTAGTTTTTGAGTTTATCGCGAAACAGACAGACATTGACTTTTGAGATTATTCTCTCTTTCAAAAATTAAGAATCAAATTCAAATAGTTTTAGATTATGCTTTATTTAGTTTCTGCCCAATGCTGCTACTACGATGCGAAATATATTGCGAGGGCCTGGCTCATCATTGGCGAACCCTCCTTAAAGCTTTGCCAGTTTAATCTAACAGACTATGCTATACTACTGTATTGAGCTGTTATGCTTCTATAGCCGGATTTTAAGAGAATTTCTTGGAGAATTTATTTGAGGAATCAATGGGTATAAACTATTAAGGACAATAGAAGCATTGTTTTTCCACAAACAATATCATACTGCCCCTACTACGGTGGAGTGTACTCGGCAGAGAACCTCAGCACAATAAGTGCCATACACGCATGCAGCTTTATTAAGAACACCGGTCTTATACAGATTCACCACAGGAGAAGGAAGCATAAATAGAGCTCCTATACTCCAGGCATCGCAGAACCCAACAGCCTCCAGGTCCGACATATGTCCAGTGGCCACACCGTACATACGCCTAGGTTAGCGTATCACTGAAAAGGCGAGCATGAAATCAGCCAGGTTATAGTCTTTGCTTTTCCCATTCAAATGGACCACGACATTCGACGACTCTATTAATCTTCTCCGAACGGTGACTGTGGTTTTGTAGATTCATAAAAACTCATGGTCTCTCTTAGAGATGGTCTTTATCAGAAATTCCATTCTATATCAAGTCTTCATATTTGGATTTAATGAAGTGATCACTCAAACACTTCATTGTTCTTCAAATGGTTTGTTCTTTGACGGCTTTATCCCAATAATATATATATATTAGAGAAATGAGCCATAACTTAGAAAGAGTATAATATTTTACATTTCACAATATAGGAAAAATATCTTGGAATCTGTTCAATCGATTGTGAAGATGTTAGAAAGAATAAATATTCTCGCATAGTAATGTTCTGATTACTAGGGATGAAGGTAAGTGAAGTTGTGGGGACCTGAGGGTAGGAATTCTGCGAAGGGAAATCCCGAGGCTACAGTGGGCGGGAACTGTGATAATGACCGATTGACCGCCTCAACTTGGAGTTCGCCAGCATGAGAGAGGCGAATACTTTCTTTTAAATTTACTTTCACCACAACCTTCATGTTGGTTATTTCCTCTCTATATCCCTCTTTCTCAAATTGTAATGGCAATAATGAAAGCAGCACAACTAGAGGATGAAGTACTTATTTGTACCATTATTTATTTTTTTTTTATCTAGGGGTTATTTGTAACGTAAAATTATTGTTCTCAGGATATTAAAGTAGACTGGCGTTTGGCAAATCAGCATTGAAGAAATTAAAAACTATATAGAGAAACAAAAAACACTTAATGCTTCCAATATTAGACGTATGTATGCACTTGTAGGCCTCATAGTCGCACAAGGAAGCAGATTTTGAATCCTTACCAAAGTCATGAAAGAAACTGTTAACGCAATGTATTAGGGAAGAAATAAACCTATATATGTAAAGTTATAAAGTTATATATTAGTTTAGTTTTATTATACTAACAAAAGTATTGAATGAAAACAAAATCAAAACTAGAGAAGGCGTTTTCTCAGCGGTAAACAAACTCCCATGATACTCTGCGAAGCGATGGCAGTTGCCGAAGTGGTCATCAGCGTCTAATCCAACAGACAGCGCCTTTGAGATGATTCTTTTGGAATAAAGCTGTTCGAAGACAAACAAAAAAAGGAGAAAACTGATCAGAAATGTCTTAAACTTCAAGTAATGGAAGAATGAGTAAACTACCTTTATTTTTTCTTTTTTTGTGGACTACCTATACCACTAGAGAGATCGTTTAAAAAGTGAGAAAAATAGTACACATGTGATATTGTACTGGGATAAGGTTTATAAATTAAGAAAATATAAAAGGTATCTCCTTGAGGTTTAACTGAAAGTTGCTGGTGGCTTGCGCCATCTATCAGAATAAATATCAAATATTCCTTCATTTTTATTATTCCAGAATTGGCCAAATAACCATTCTTTCTCTGATTAATCAAAAATGGGTATTTGGCCAATTCTGGAATAATTAAAAACCAACGAATAATCGATATTTATTCCGATAGATGGAGCAAGCCACCAGCAACTTTCAGTTGCACGATAAGGAGATACCTTTTTAATTTTCTTAGTTTAAAAAGTGTTTAAGATTTCAGTATAAACCATTTACTAGTTGTAAAAGTTTGTTTGATAAAGAATATAGCTACACATTAACTGATTTATTCACTTCCCGACATTTTCGGGACGATTCTCTGTTACCTTTCTAACAGGAAAATGAGTTCTTGAATCTAGCTTCCCATCTAAATTAGAAAATCGTGTATTTAATTAGAAGCTAGACTCCAAGAACTCGCTCCTCTGACGAAGGCGATAGTAATTCGCCGAAACAACAGGAAATAAAAAACTCAAGAACAATTCTAATGTGAGATTATTTTATAAATATTTTTTACAAACTTATAATACAATATAATGCGGCTAATGATTGTTGAACGACGTTTAACAAATTTCACCGCACATTTTTCTTTTGAACGAAAAATCGTCATTTATTTTAAAGAGAAATAATGACTATTTATATCTTTAGGGATGAAGTATGAAAGGATTAATTGTAAAGAGTAATGATGAAAGGAAAAATAAAATTTTCCAGTTCCCATCCCTGAACACTTTTATTTTTCATCCTTACTCTTTACAATTCATTCTTTCATAATGCATCCCTAAGGATAAAAATAATCGTTATTTCTCCTTAAAATAAATTACGAATTTTGGCTCAAAAGAAACATTTGCGGTCAAATTTATCAAACGTCATTCCACAATTTTTTACTAATAATTATCACAAAGGTCAATTACATTCGACAATCCCTAAATATTTTTCCGGGCCGTAATTTGAAGGGACATTTATTTTCCTTCTCTAGGTCTTGATTACGTTACACATGTGCCTAATCTAGGAATTTAAATAACTTATTTCGTACTTTGAGTCAAAAGGTTATCCATTAAATATTTTTATATAAAAAAAGCGTGCCTGGATCTGTAAAGAAAAAAAACAACAACAATTTTTTCTCAAAATAATACTAGAGAGATTGCTCCCTCTTTTTCAATTTATTGCACATTAAACTTGATTCACAAATTCTTGTAGATCATATAAAAACAATTTTGTCATTGATCAAAAATAATTAATGATAACTAGCGGATGTACCCGGCTTCGCCCGGGTTTTACCCGAGTAAAGGTTTGTCTAACGAATCTCTCGATAAAGTGAACATTTTTACCCGGTCCCTTGAAAAATACTCGATAGGTTGAATAAAATCAATATTAATTGGTTCCCTCGGTAATTGGAAGTTAAAGGAATATAGTATCTTGCCTTGGATTTGTATCATTATTCTTGTCTCAAATAAATTGCCGTGTCATCCTGAATTTTGTCTTTCCTAATTTTCTACATTACAAAATCATCGTATCATCATGATAATATTTAGAGCAGATTGTTGAATTATAACAGATAAATTAGAATATTTATCTTGATTATTTTTAGGCGAAAAGTTATTTCAAAAATTTTATTTCTAGAAACCTTCCCAGTACTATTCTAAATAACTTCCCAAAGTTTCATGGCGTTCCAATGAGTGGTTTGGTCAGGCATAAAGGACAGACAGACAGACATATATTCATTTTTATATATATAGATAATACATCATTTTATTATCATTAATTATTTTTGACCAATGACAAAGTTGTTTTCATGTCATCTACAGGAATTTGTAAATCAAGTTTACTGTGCAATAAATTAATAAAAAGGGAGCAATCTCTCGAATTTTTCACATATAAAACTTGTTTCTGTATATACATTGCTTTTGAACCGATTGTCATCATAAATGCAAAACCAATAACAATGATTTTTTATTCATCATCTAACAATCTAGCACCAATTGTCTTCTATATATATATGGCCTAACTTGTGTCTCACCTCACAAATCAAAATATTTAAAGACAAAGAAGGAAAGTCAAATATTTTTGATTTACCAACAAAATACTAAATATTAATAAATATAATATAATGCGGCTTGTGATTGTAAAACGACATTCAAAAATTATCCCGCAGTTTCTATTTTTTAGTTTCTTTTGAACGAAAAATCAAAATTTATTCCAAGCGGAACACTGTGGGTTCGATTCCCATCCCTGGACACTTTATTTTTCCGTTTATCATTACTCTTCACAATTCACCCTTTCATACCTCATCCCTAAGGTTGGAAATAATCGTTGTTTCTCTTTAGAATAAATTTTGATTTTTCGTTCAAAAGAAACTAATGCGGGATAATTTTCAAATGTCGTTTTCAAAATCCTAAATGATAGAGATATGGTGATGCTATGAATTTCAGATTAAAATACCAGAAAAGCCTTAAGGCGAAATTTCACCATAAATTATTTTTCTTGTTTCGATTAATTTTCCTCAATATACAGTACAGAAATACAATAGAACCTCCCAGTAAAGGACACCTAATTTCAGAGCCGACATTCTCTTTAGGGAGAGGTGTCTTGTTACCGGAGAGTGTTAGAATATAAAAATAGTAATTTTACAAATGAAAACTGTCCTTTGTAGAGAGGTGTCCGCTATCAGGAGTGTCCTCTCATGGATATTCTACTGCATTTCAGAAGATTTATCTATTTATATTCAAAGTGAGATCAGATTTGAAGTATGGTCCATTGATAGGCCCTAATACAGAAAATGTTGAAGATCCTCGCATGAAAAAATCTCAATTCAAACAAAAATAAATAAATACGAAACTCTTGTCAGAGAAATTTGATGAAAAAAAATTGAAAGCAAATGATAGTACATTATTATTTTTATGTATTTTACCCAGAATTAAACTAACATTTAAAATATATAAGAAACACACAGTGAAGAATTGAACAATATATAATACGAATTGAATTCAGAAGAGAAAAGAATCCAAATAGAAAAACTGGATTGAAAAGAAACAACGTAAATTCCTTACTTCAAACTGCTGTCCAACATTCAAAACCTCATTCTGGAAGGCTGCAAACCACAAAAAAAGAATAGGTATTTCTGAAATATACTTGCTACAGATTTCATAACACAATCTATAATAAAGATTCTATCCTGCTTTTACAATTTGACAAAATCAATAAGTAATCTAGGGCTTAGTTTCTTTTTGCAATTCTTTTATTTCTCGATATTTCGGGCTAATACTGGGTCTCCGTGTTGAAGGCCGTGTTAGCCCGAAATCTTTCGAGAATTGAAAGAATTGTAAAAATAAACTAAGCCCTACATTCCTTATTGATTTTGTCAAACAATACAATCTGTAAAACACTTGGAATTCCATCAGCCAATGTGTTTGCAAACTGTACGAAGAACAAGCAGAAAAAGAGCATATGCTATCGTATTAATATGTAAATATATTAATTCCATTCCTATCAATAATTCCTAACTATGTTCAACCCAACTTCCATAACGTTCAATTTTTTACTGGACATGGTGACTTCAACACATATTTGTTTAGAATTGGCAAAATTGGTTCACCTGCATGCACTTGTGGAAACGAACAACAAACCCCTGAACACCTTCTGATAAACTGTCCATTAACTTCTGATCTAAGGGAAGAAAACCAACTTTACCTGACTAATACAAAACAAGCTGCTTACAATAAAGACCAATACATCTAGTTTAATAGATTCTCCAGGATGTATATTTCAAGGCGAAAGTGTTGACTGTACATATTTCAAGCTACTACTTATAATTACTATATGTAAAATTTGACATCGAAAGTTTAATTTTCATGATTCCCAATGTTCAGTTGTATTAATTGTATATAATTTAAAATATACACGCAATTATCCAAATTGTGGATATGGCGTGTCTCTCCCAACTGTTAAATAAAATAAATAAATTCCTAACTGTTTCTATGTGGTATAGTCACTTTTTTTGCCCTTATTATGTGGAATTTCTCATTAAAAAGATTTAAACGAACAAGAATCTAATATAGAATGTATTACTAACGCCAACTAAGCGCAAGCAATCAGCAACTTTCAGTTGCACGATAAGGAGATGCCTTTTTTCATAAAGTATTACTAACCATTAGTAAATAACCTTCAAAGAGACTAAAAACTATATTTTCACTCCTTTTCAACATCAAATTAAATGTTGAACAATCCCTAAAAGAGCTTAGTTGTCTTGTAAGGTCAGTTGTTCATCTCCATTTCTTCATTCTTTGATCCTTTTGGTCTTCCAGGAATTGCTGCCCCCCATTCGAGTTAAACTATCGATGAAAGGTGCGGCTAAAAAACAAAACAAAAAACTTATAAAATCATACAGAGAATCCAATCAATCATCTACGGGGCCATTTAGAACATCAAATAGTTCATTAGAGTGTTTATCTTTCTCCCCATCTACCTCTGATTAAAGTGGCACGAAAACAATTAGCACCTAAATGGATAAGGGCATGAGGCTGAAAATTTTTATTTCCTCCAAATTGTTTCAAGCTACCGTATTCCAAGGTGTTTAATCTTCCTGAAGGTTGGAGAGATTGTGAAATCCTCAATTTATGATTAATACGGTTTAGGATGTGGTGAACAAAAGCTTGCATTGTCACGGATAAAATTGTTTTGTGAAAAAATATTTTCGCGTTTATCATTTTGTTCTTTGAATGAATTTTACTGAGGTTTTTAATAGATATGCAAAATATATTATACAATATCATATATATTTTCTTTAAGATATTTGAACTATTCTTAATGTTAGTTTATAATGAAAACAATTGTTTTATTATTATAATATTTATATATTGTAGCAAGGTATTTATTGTTTTATTAAAAGAGTATCATTTTTTATGTTTATATTTTTTTACTCTGTAAACTTTCCTCATTGCTTATCTTTTGTTTATCATTTATAGTTTGTTCTTGCCTTAAATAAACTGTTGTGATTCTCACCCAGGAGACCTGGGTTTGATTCCCGGCGTGGGAACCAAAAATATTCTCCAGAAATCCGGGTTACCTCAAGAGAACTGTTTCTTCCTGAAGTTTGTTTTTCCTAATTTTCCACTTGACAATATAAAAACCTATAGGTCAATCAATATATAGTTTGGTAATAAAATAATACAACAGCTTTCTGGAGATGAGTTTCTCTTTATAAAAACAATCTCAAGCTTTAGGGCATCTCTGCCCTTCTACAGGCGTACAAAAACGAATAATAAACGCCGTAATAATAAACAACGGCGTTTATTATCATTCGTTTTATATACTCCTGTAGACGCGCAGAAATACCTGAAAGCTTAAGATTGCTTTTATGAAGAGAAACTCATCTCCAGAAACTTGTTGTATTATTTTAACCTATATTTATAAATCAAGTAAATAGTTTAATATATTGCCACGTAGAAAATAAATTAAACAGGAGAAGTCGAGAGATGTTAAAATTAAATATACGTAGTTTGATTCTTAGTAAGAGAGCCTAGATCCACTCAGAAGACACGATCGAATAAATAACTCCATACCAACAACAATTATACAAAACAGCCTGCTTTGCATAAAACAACAAAAATAAATAAATAAAATAAAAACGAGATAAATAAGGAAGCATTCACATATAAAATAAATACACAATATTAAAACGTAAGGTTGGTAAGGATGGTATTCATACACCAAAAAAAGAGGCATCTTTAAATTTGCATTATAGCAATGCACTTTGTTTATAACCCAAGTAAAATACGTAAAGGTGGTGATAAATAAGGAGCCACAGCGCACCAGTTTTGACAAATTTATACAAAAGCCGACTTATGTACCATCGTTTCAGGCTATGGTTCTCATCAGTATGGAGGCAACTTCGATTTCATAACATCCTATGGAACGAGTTATAATATCGGCTGAAAATGCTGAAAGATGGTTAAACTAAGGAAGCGGAAGATGTGATAAAGCAAAATGTGTGCATTGTTCTAATGCTTATTTAAAAAGAGAGGTTCTCCTTTTGGTACCTTAATATCATCCTCCCGCAAGCTTTTGTTGTTGTTTCTTATCCCTTTGTGTAAAGATTACACGAATTCCATGAGTTCATGATCTCATAGAATATGGTATAGGGGTGCAGCTTTCGTTGATCATGGCATCATGATCCAGGCACACTTTGTTGAAAGTCTGACTTTGCCTGTAGTTTGAGGCCGTTCCTAATATTGAAGCCTTTGCTACTAACTCTAACATGAGTATAGACACAGCTCCTCCGTATCTCTGGAGTGGGACCATTGCTGAGGTCTATCAACCGGATCAGTTGAACTCATGTTGTATTCGAACCTGAAAATCGGCCCTGCCACTTCATTAGCTTAAACGCCATTTTGGCCAATTCACCCGATTCCATTATTTGTCTCATAGGATATTATAAAATAGAAGCAGATCTTGTGCCGATGAGGGACAAAGCCCGACACCATAGTATACATGTTGGCTTTAGTCTGAATTTGCTAAAACTGGTTTGTAATGACTCATTCTTTATTACCAACTTCAAGTTTTCACTGAAGTGATAAACAAAATGAATTGCTCCAATGCATATTTAATGGAAGAGATGTCTCTTTTGGTACACTTAGTTTAATATTATGAAAAAGGCATCTACTTATCGTGCAACTGAAAGTTGCTGATGGCTTGCGCCATCTAATTCACCACTATCCCAGTACAATGTCGCATTTATACTATTTTTTCATAGTTTAATATGAATGCCTCTTTTCGAACGACTCTAGCCACGGTACATATTTATTTTAAAAACATCATAATTCTTATTTTATCTTTTTATTTTTTTATAAATTTCAATCTTTATGTAAGAAGAATAGTATTTCTAGTATTTGAAAACGAATTCAAACTTTTTCTACACACCAAATGCTTCTAATAGGCATCGATATACAAGAGTAAAGTCTCCACCAACATAGAAAGTATTGGAGCACTGAAGAAATGCTCTCCACCAGGTGGAAGAGACCTGTAGTATAGATCCAGTATAGATCGGGGTAAATATCCAACTCTACCTGAGTAGAACAGTCACTTGCTCTTGAAGTTTGAACCGGTTTCTAAGGCGGATGAAGCTACCTCTAGGACTACGGCTTATATGTGTAGACGGCTAGGGGAACCCATCACATTATTTACCCAAGGAAAATTCATAATAGATGAATCAATTAGACTAACACCTTACCATCAGACTATATCTATATTTCGACCGCCTTTGAGATGTATTTGATTAAGGAGCCACAACAATCTTGGAACTCCTGTGATATTTACATGCTATGACAATTACAGAAAAGAGTAAGTCGCTTGTTATTGTATTATTAAAAAATAAATTATAGAATCTTCTTGATTAACTCTTTCTCAGCTCAAAATGTGAACATATGGACATGGTAGAGGAGATAAACTATTAGGTCATTTCTGAAAAATGATTAATATACTGATATATCCCGTAAAAATGTACACGATTAGTGTGAATAATCCTGAAAATCGATTTGTATTCTTTCTCTTCTCTCCCATGGCCATGCGTTCACGGTATTAGCTGATAAAAGTTCTTGCTCTCTCTTGAAATATATTTAATTTCCTTTCTGTTACAAAGCAAAGTTGCAGGGTCACCAGTGTTTGGACTGATTCACGTGAAATAATAATTTCACGGACAGCCGTTCCCAGATTTATCAGCACATGGCAGAAACACAGCATACATTTGATTTCACAGACACCCAATGTATTTACAGTAACATACGCGGAAAATATCAACGACTGGTCCTGGAGGCTTTAGTTTCCAATAAAATTCCGAGTCTTAATAGAAAAATTGAACTACCCCAGCAGTACATAGCTTTTTGTAATAGCATGGATCCCGCATAAGGAATTTTAACCTCAAGTGTATTCCCGATTTATGTATATATTTTATTTATTTTAAACTTATTTTAAACTTGATTTCTATATATTTTACCTTTTAGCTTAACTTTGTTTTATTCCGTTTTATACAAATTTCTCACTCATTCTTTAGATATGTTAATACATACTTTATTCTATTGTAAAAATATTAAAATCTTCCTTTATTGGGTATATATATCTCTCCGCACATTTTCTTGGATTACCTGAAGAAAGGCGTTTTGCTTGAAAGCTTGTATGTTCAATAAAAAGAAACTCACCACGTTATATTTTTCGTTTTCTCTTTTAAAATACAAGTAGTATTTCATGGACAAAGGTAATATTTCAATTGTATGAAGTTGTATCTACAAATTATTTGAAGGGACTCCTCTTCAATGAAGTCTCCAGATGACTTAATAAAGAAACTGTACCCCATTCAGCCGATGAAATGAATCCAACCGTTCGGCTATAGGACAATTGTACGGAAGGACAATGCGGCGTCATGATCCCGCCTACAATGGCACCGGGTCTTCCTTTGTCATCTCATCTGAACCAACATCTCACCGCTCGATACAATAAACGTCAATGGTCATAAGGTATTCCACCTCATTGCCTTGAGTTCCGTTATTATCTGACCGTAAATTTGGACATCTTCAGATCTCTACTAGTTGAATAGAGATATCTCTTTGTGTGTCGTATATACAGAAAGTATTTGGGGCTAGATGATAGGATTACATTTTGGAACGATATCTTTGATATTCTTAATAGATTTGTAATATTCGATAAAAGATCTGTTAATGGAGAAAGACCAAAGAGGCTATAATAACGGTATCAAATCTGAAAAATAAATGTCTCAAATAAGATTTATTTTCATGAAGCTAAAAGTTGCCTGTGGCCGGCATTCTTAGTTCTTAAAATTGAAGATACTTCTGCCAGTAAGTCTTTTTATTATCTCGACGTTTCGATAAAAATCTTTTGTCCTGTCAGGAGCAAATAAAAATTAAAGCATTTGTGGCAAGGCGTTAAAAATGATTTTAACGTCCTTGCAACCTTAGAATAATTTTTAACGCCTTACTAAATGCTTTAATTTTTATTTTATCCTGACGAGGACAAAAGATTTTTATCGAAACGTCGAGATAATAGAAAGATTCACTGGCCGAAGTATCTTCAATTTAAAGAACTATGAATGCCGGCCAGGCAGCTTCTATCTTCATGAAAATAAATCTCATTTGGGACATTTATTTTTCAGATTTGATGCCGTTATTATAGCCTTTCTGACATATCTGAATTAACAGATATTTCAGCAATTACACATTAACCTTTATTTAAGACACACAAGATAACCAAGTGTGAACAAATTTGCCTCTGTCTCCTTCAAAAAAATAAAATAAAAAAAACAGACGACCTTTAGTTTGGTCTCTATGAGTATTTTTACTATTAATTAAATATGTAGCGATTAACAAAATGAAAGAAGACAAGTTTCTTTAATTATTTCGACGACGCAAGCTTTCGGGCAAAAGCCCTTCAACAGGCAAGATAAAGATAGTGTCGTTTTATCTTGCCTGTTGAAGAGCTTTTGCCCGAAAGCTTGTGTCGTCGAAATAATTAAAGAAACTTGTCTTCTTTCATTTTGTTAATCGCTACATATGTTGCTAAGAAGAATCTTCTATATCTAATTAATTAAATAGTTTATCTTACCTCTGTGATGTGAACGGCTATCTTTAGGAGATATCAGATATTTTAAAGTTTTAGGTCTGTTTCTCAATGAAGATTTTACTCGATGCTCATCTTCTTATTTGTATTAAAGAAAAGAAGAAACAAAATGATGTGAATAATTTTATAATATTGTGTATGACGATTATGAAGCCGAAGAACTGTTAAAGAATAATTAATATTTATTTACAAAGTTTAGTTTTTACGACCAAAATATCTATCACAATGCTATCTACATATAGGTAAAAATCAGGAATAATTATGCAATTTCTAATAGAGAAATTTGCGTATTTGTCTTAAAGAAAGTTAAAGAATGAGTTAATTAAAAGGTTCCTTACAATATATATATATATATATATATATGTTTTTATTTATTTATTTATTAATCAAGTCCCGAGGCGCGATATTGAAATATTTGCGCCTAATACAGAGGAAACAAACAAAAAAAAAATTAAAACTTATAATTAAAAATATTTAAAAATTTACATGTATTAATCGACAGAGTTCATAAAATTTATATAGACAAAGTGACTGATGTAAGAGAGTTAAATCATTTAGATCAAGGAACAAACGATGTCTCACTATTACAACATATTGATATATCTATACAGGGTTACTGAAATATTGCCTTCAAAACCCTTTCAAATATCTCAGTCAAAAACTAATTTTGTGGAATCCAATAGCATACCTGATAACTCACATTATGGAAACAATTTTTTCAAGCAAAAAAGCGAAGTTGTTTATACAGCAGTCCTGGATGTGATAGATTTCACCGTGTGATGGTTGATATTGGCCGACTCTCGCTGCAGAGCATTCTTCAGACACTCCAAACTTTTGTGGGTAGAATATGATCTATTTTGTGTTCCACATAATTCCACCTACTGAGTAATCCATCGGGTTAAGATCCGGGAAGGTAAAAGTCAAAATGTATTTGACCACGAACTCAGGAAAATAATTCTTGCAGGAAGCGATCGCCGTTTGGGAGCAGTGAACGGGAGCTCATTCTTATTGGAACACGAGATAGCGACCGATGAGGTGTTGTCTAGCATATGGAAGCAAAGAGTTCTCAGTATGACGTCTTAGAAATCTATTTCACATTTGTTCAATGAAAACCTGCGTGCACTTACCTTCAGAAGTGATTTTGGTCCAGTTCATGAAAGACTTCGAAAACTGGGGCTTCGTGTAAACGACGTTTTCTTGTTGCCTGAAGGTAGCAGCTGACGGTTGTTTGGACAACTGTAACATCTCTTCGTCCTTCCATACGATGTCGGAGAGGCGGTCATCTCGGGTCACAAGAGAAACTTCTTTGTCTCGTCTAGTCGATTCTCCATTGCAGCTTTAGAAAGGGATTGCATGGGTCAAAGTCAATACCTGCAATATCCCAGGTTAGATTTGACGATAGTCAGGTGTCAAATTTGTCAAAAACCTGTCAACTATTTTAGACTCAAAGGCCTTCTCGTTCCTGAAGGGTTGTACGGACTATACTGTTATTCAGACCGAAATCCTCGGTATTATTCGAATAACAACTGAACAAGCATTAAAAAAAGCGCAAATCTTAAATACCTATTATTACAGTCACTTAAAACACTTAAAAAATTCAATAACAACAGAACTTGTGATGAGTGATAACTCACAATTACTCCTCTGGTAATTAAAAGATTTTTGCGCAAATAAGACTCCTATGGGTGTTCATTCCAGAGAACCGTTCAAAGCGCTGGAAGACTGATTGTCCTTTAACTTGTGATTTGTGAAATAGCAGAATACAAGATGAAATCATGCATATACTATTTAGTTACCTTTGCTTGGAGAAACAGTAGAGAATTCTTGGGCGACTTATCCTTGTCTCAACTCGATAGTCAACAAATATATAACAATAATGTTTGATCAAGGTCTCCACATTGGTTTAATTCTACAAGGCTGCAGTCAGAGCGTTCGGTGGAAAATAATGAAATCGCAAAATGATGTGGTTTATTTGGATGAGGAAAGCGAAGACTAGAAGCAGCTGATTCCACACTCGTCTTTTCAGTGATAGGCTAACCTTGACATATGCATGGTGTGGCCACTGGACATGCGTCGGACCTGTAGGCTGTTGTTGGGTTCTGTGTTTCCTGGAGTATTGGAGCTCTATCTGTGCTTCCTACCTGCGGTGAATCTGTATAAGACCGGTGGTTTTAATAAAGGTGTATGTGTGTTTGACGATACTCTATATTCGTTTCCTAGATTGAGAGGTCAGAAACGTTGATATTCATGCTTATATTTTCTTCTTGATGATTCTCCATGTTTCAAAGTGTTGGCCATCCTTTGCCAGTTGAATTTGGAAACACTACAAATAGCTCTTTTCCAAGTATTGTTTCACAATAATCTTAACGACATTGACCTTCAGTTGGCAAGCGATGTCTGCAGGGGAAACACCTTCGTCGACCAATCGTAGCGAAATGAAGTGAAGGGCGCATATTTTCAACGTTAGTATTTCTTGAAAACAAAGATATTTCGGCCAGTAAATATTTTTATTACCTCGACGTTTCGACAAAAATCGTTTGTCCTCGTCAGGAGCAAACAAAAATTAAAACATTTGGCAAGGAGAATAATTTTTAACGCCTTGCAAAATGTTTTAATTTTTGTTTGCTCCTGATGAGGACAAGAGATTTTTGTCGAAACGTCGAGGTAATAAAAAGATTTACTGGCCGAAGTATCTTTATTTCCAAGAAATATTGTAGGGAAGAAATCAAGTCTTTGTATAACTGGAGATGTGAAAGTATTTATTGATAACGTTACCACGACCAGTCAACAAATATTAACAACTCAACAAAACTATCTACAGCTAGAGAATATCGAGCAAGAAAGTTAGGCAACTAAATGATGATTTTCAAATATAAAATAATAAATCTGTTTCAAATATTTTCGTTGAATAATTAAATTAAATAATAAGATATAAATTATTTTTCCGCCACAATATGAATGCCGGCCAGGCAGCCTCTATCTTTAACGTTAATATCTCTGTTTTCCTGGCCCACTGTTTATTAACATGAGAGTTGAGAAACACTACGAATCCATTCGCATATGCGTTTTAAAACCTATTCAGACAATAACTAAAGAAGTTAATACTTTACAGCCACCCTGTATAAGATTATTACTTCTATTAATTCTCGCTACTTTGTGGAAATTATAGAAATTGGTTTTACATAAATGTAAGAAAATTTTATTTTCTAAAAGTCTCTTCATATAGATTTTTAGAAGAAAACAAATCAAAAGCACAATATGTAAAGAAATATTCTGATACTTATTACTTCATTTATTCTCGCTACTTTGTGAAAATTCTAGAAATTGGTTTTACATAAATTTAAGAAAATTTGATTTTCTAAAAGTCTCTTTATCAGAGATTTTTATAAGAAGACAAATCAAAAGCACAATATATAATGAAATTTTCTGATATCTACTTATATAATTGCCTTATTCTGTCTGTGTGAAGTTCACTGTGTGAAGTTCACGGATAGATTTTGGTCAGAATGGATAAAATAAAAAAAGTGTCAAGGGATGGGAATCGAACCCACGACCTTCCGCTTACCGGGCAGATGCCATGACCACTAGGCCACATGACCACAATTTATAATTGTAACAAATAGTATTTGAATTCAATATAATTAATCTCCAGATTTATGCTTTAATATATAAAATACCGAAAGAATTGGGTAATGTATAATATTAAGTACCAAAAGAGGAATCTCTTACTTCATTTATGCCTCAGAACACAATGTATTATCCTATCACCTCAGTAAAATCAACTAGCGGTGTTATGAAATAGTCCACAACACCAGTTCTGGAAAATTCAGACAAAAGGCCAACCTGTATACCATGGTTTCAGGCTATGACCCTCATCAGTACAATGGCGGCTTCGATTTCATAACATCCCACGAAAGGAGTTATGAAATCCGTCGAATTTACCAAAAATTGTTAAACGTAATGCCTTGTTCCGATGCATAAATAAAGGGAGAGTTTTGGTATCCTCCCGCAACTTTGTATTATATAAGAATACTAGCCGAATGACCCGGGCAACGCCCGTGTTTTACCCGATTGAATGTTTTGATTCAAATACTATTTGTTACAATTATGAATTGGCGCCTTAAATAATTGCATATGCTAGTTAATAACTATAGCCTATGTGCTTTATCTGTCTATGTACTGTTGGCTTCCGTAGGCGTCTCTTACTGGGAAAAAGAAAGTAAGGATTCCATTTGGTTATTATCTAATATATGCATTTATTTAGGGAACGACCCGCTCCAACACAATAGTTACAAAGACGAAATAGAGAGGGGGGCAAAGGTGGCGTGACCGTAGCCAACCAATAGGAGGGCGCCATTCCAAAAAAAAGCAAACGGTGACAGAGATGAAGAATGACGCTCGTAACTGTATATAGAATTTTATTACGCACTAGATCAAGAAACGATATAATATTTTTTCCTATCGTAAATATTATATTAAGTTAATTTATATAATATAATTTTTCGTTCTGTAAAAAGAATCATTTGCGAGAAAATTTGTTAAGCGTCGTACTATATATATATGTGTGTTTATAGATTTTGTAATAGTTTGCCATCAGGCGGAGTTTTATTCGATATTTAGGTTCTTCTGTAGAAAGGCAGAGATTCCCGAAATCTTGAAACTGCGTTAATAAAATGAAATAAACTTATCTTCAGAATCCTGTTTAATTGTTTAATTAAATATATACAGCGCTTTTTTTGAAATATTTGTCTGTGTCTATATTTTGTTTTGTTTTACATTTATGCTAATTACATTCTCATATTCTCATGTTATTGCCTTACATTGTGATTATATTATTCATATTGTCTTTTAAAATAAAATACTTTATGTACATACATATACATAATTGTTGTTCCTTAAAATTATAAAATATTTTCATTAATATTGTTTTCAAATAAATTTATTCATTATTCCATAGAAATGTAGTTTTCTTACTCATCAGTAGTACATAAGTACAACCCCCGGATACCACGAATTCAATTCGTCTAATACGAATTCGGTTTATACGAATTCTTTTAAGACGAAAAGGGTATTTCGTTCTCCCGTTGAGTTCGTCTTAACGAGGGATTACTGTATTAATTATTTATTCATCGAAGAAGATAATTAAGTATAGAGAGATGAGAGAGTCCTAAATGAACAACCTGAATGAGTTTTGCTCCCAACTTGTGTCTTCAGGCCTCTTTCATTCAGCTTTTGTTTTGAGGGCCGTGGAGTGAAAAATGAACTCCTGAAATCTTCATCAGCTCTGTGGAGCCAAGACAAATGGATTGAAGAGTTATCATTAGTGTGGCTGCAGACTTCTTTTAAGATCCCAACTCGATCAAATTCTTCTTTTTTTTCTAATTCGCGGCCTTATAATACGTATGTTCCAACTTAATTCAACTCTTTTAAAAGGAGTATATCAGGAGCTTTGAGAAATGAAAAGGATTTGACGTATGAAGTTGAAAAAAAAACCTCAATGGTGAATTGGAAATCTCAATTTTGGAATTCCTGAAAGCTCAATATGTGATATTTGACTTTTTTTTTTATTTTTTCTACAATTTTATTTATAGATTTGTGTGTATTCTGTTTTTATTACTTTAGTACATGTATGCTATATATTTTTTAATTAATTTGCAATATATAAAGGAATTCACATGGATAGTAAGTTCACAAAAATTGAATCCCAAAAGAAGATGGACGTCCATCCTCGTAAAAAAAAATATATATATTTTTTGAAATAAATATTAATATTCTAAAATAAACCATTTTATCATTCGATGTATTCAAAATTAATTGCTCTATTTCTATTTCTCTTCTCTGTTTAATTTGGCGAAACCGCTGAGGTGGTTCACCACTGAATCAATAATTTGTATCATTGCTGTAAGGTCCATAGAGATTTATATTTGACATGTGAAAAAGAAACACATTGCAACAAAAATAAGTATTACAAACTTTAAAAGTAACTTTCTTTTTGAAATCTAGCTGTTTTTAATGGGAATGAAAATTTAGTAAGAGAAGTTTTGTAAGATAGTGAAGTTGATACTAGGTAATACTGGATCACGCGCGCGGGCACTGCATCATCTGTGGAGATATGAAAAATAAAACTTACAAAAAAAAGACCTAAACATTAAGAAAAATCACAAATATAAGAAAATTAGCTGAGGGAGAAGAGTTTCTTTTTTAATCACGATAATACAAGGTTTCAGGCGTAGCAGCCCTTCGACAGGTATATCCACGTTACTAAAACTTAGATTATTAAACAAATGCATATATATATATAAAGGGAGAGAGACAATTTGACAATAAAGATACCTCTATTGACTACTTGTTAATATAGTTCAAAGTGCACAGTCTGCACTATTTATAAGAAATTAACAATAATGAAGATTATGATTTATTGAAAAAAAAGATACTTCGGCTATTAAATCTTTTTATTACCTCGACGTTTCGACAAAAATCGTTTGTCCTCGTCAGGAGCAACCAAAAATTAAAACATTTGGCAAGGCGTTAAAAATTATTCTAAGGTTCCAAGGGATAAAATAAGATTATGATTATAAAACGAAAAATAAAAATATGCTGTGTACAATGACTATGTACATGGCGTCTTAGCCACCGCTGCAGAGCTTGGTGGAAGAATGCCAGAGGGTCTCCAGCGGTACCACGTATTTCGCGATCTACGAAGAAAACATAGAATACAGTTTTCGCCGCTGAGGATATGATGATGGCATGGTCCTCGAGGCTATGCTTGATCAAAATAAGGGTAGAATTCACATAGACACCAAATAAATGTCGAGGATTTAAGAAAAATAGCGATACTAGGTGATGATGTATGTGCTCCATCGGTCTATGGCTCCGACCCCCGGTCACCCATTGGAAGGTAATTAGGCGTGCCACGTCAGATTATCGCCCACTTCCGCGGGCTGGGAACGGATTTGTCCCCCGGTTTCGGAGGACGCCCAGTTTGGTCGGTCCCACACTTCGCTGGTGCACGTCGGCTTCCGGATTTCTGGACTCCTGATGGCTTTCTTGGAAATACGCAGTTTATACACCAGGTAGTTTACTAAGAGGTAGTAGAAACAAGGGATTGAAGTCAAACCGAATTAAATTCACACTATTCAAAGAGAGGACAAGTTACAATTTAAACAATTTTATTGATTCTTCTAATAAATTATCACAGAAAGAAAAATTAAGATCAAATAAAGGATATAATAAAGTATTAAATAAAGAGTAGATAAAATGTAAAGAAATATATATAGTTGTAAATGTACAAATGTCTTCAGCAAGGGAGGCTTCCCCACCTCGTGAGAGTTCTCCTCCAGACAAGGTCTTCTTAAACACTCCTCAGTTACACGCCGAGGAAGTAGTAACGAATTTATTAATTATAACTTACAATAATGACGTATACACTCATGGACAAAACTTGAGAAAGTATAAAGTCTTTGATATCCCTGGCCATCTGCTTTTTTAAAGGAGACAGAGATAATTTTGTGGAAAAAAAGTACAAATGTGATATTGTACTGGGATAAGGTGCATAAATTATGCAAAAGGCATCTCCTTATCGTGCAACTGAAAGTTTCTGATGGCTTGCTTTCAGTTCAACGATAAAGAGATGCCTTTTCTCTTTCTGAATTTATGCACCTTATCCCAGTACAATATCACATTTTTACTATTTTTTAAATTATAAAATATGTTTATGCTATATTAATATTCTTTATATTTCGTTTATATAAGAGCATTTAAATACCTATTTTAGCTTTGATTATTATATGTTGGTTTATATAATTTTATATGTTAAATTATAGTTGCAGAGACGATTTTAATGAAATTTGACCATTTAATAAATTATTGGTCATAGAAGATTATTAAAGTTAGCTACGTTAATCATTAGGGATTTTGGCAAGAAAACGAGAAAAGAGGGAACTGATGGGGATTCGGTCGATTACAAAACTAAAAAGTGATTTTTATTAAAAAATTATTTTCCTGCGAAATCTGGTAAAAGATGATTTATTTTGGAAAGGTAACTGAAAGGATTTTTCAATCAGGCAATCATTATCAGCTAATCCATCAAAGGACCACCTTACAGGATGGACACCGCTGGGTCATAAATAAAGATCTGACGTTTGATAATATGGCGTCTGGACAAGATGACATTGTTCCAGGACAATTACTTCTATTCCCTTTATATAGATGTATACGCTTCAGAATACCTGTGATAGCTAAATATATATATATAAGTCATTAGATAATAAAAATGCATATATTGGATTTAATAAAATATTTATTTTGCCAATATTTCGGCTGGCTGAACGCCAACCTTTATTGATAAAATATTTGACAAATTTTATAAATGTTTAGATATCAAATGTCAAAGTAAAGCCACAGCTATTCGCAACATTCAATCAAAAAAATTAAACACTTGGCAACAAAAAACACAACCCCAATCTCACCAAAATACTGTTATTAATCTTTCTAATCAATCAATTACACCCGAAATTACGACACTTCTATCAAAAGGCTTGAACTTCGTACCTTCCAAAAAAATTGATATTCCTAAAACTCTAGCTGCTATAGAAAATTCGATAAAACAATTATCAGATAATAATAAGGCTTGGTGTATACAAAGATGTAATGCCTCGATAAAGGTTGGCGTTCAGCCAGCCGAAATATTGGCAAAATAAATATTTTATTAAATCCAATATATGCCTTTTATTATCTAATGAATTAAATATGGATTGCTCTATTTTCAAAACGATATATAAGTCAGTAGGAATGAAACTCCCGCCGGGTTTAACTTTGATAAGACCCGGTCCGGTACCAATCTCTTTCCATCCTGGTTGAACTATTATGGTTTCCATTAATACAAGACAAACAAATTTGACTCCATTTTACACTAAAAAATATATATTATTAAAAGTTTTATCAACACGAAAATAAAACATAAAATTAAAAAAAATATTACTTTCAAAAAAAAAAAAAATTTTTTTCTTTTTAACTTTAAATGTTTGATAAAAATATAACATGGTTCTGTCTTTGCTCTTTTTCTTATCCTAATATCTTCAATTCTTCCTTTTATTTCTATGTTCTGCTTCTATGACACGTAACTGCCGAGGCAACAGCGTGAACTTGTTATTACCCTATGTTGTTACTTAAATAAATAAAAAAAACTTTTTGATACCTTAAAAGTAATATTTTTATAATTTGTTTTTAATTATAATTACTCATTCTCTAATACAACTATCTTTCATATAAATTATATTTATTTGTACTCATATATATATTATATAATCTAAAATACATTTTTTTTTAAACATATATTTCATTTTCATTCATTGACTGTTATATATTTTTGACCATAGATTCAGAACATACCACTTAAAATATTATTGTTGTAAATATATTTATAGTTAACCCTACCTTTTTATAAAAAAATCACGATTATAGAATTCATTATATAAATTCTATATTCCTGTGATAAATAATTTTATGTGTAATTTTACTTCAAGTAATTCAAAATAAAATCTACTTGAAAGGTAAATAATTATCTTTACTTTTTACGACTGCACCTCTTTTCAACAATCAAGCACAAAATTAATTCTAACACAATATATATATAATATTTATATATAATATATATAAATACAAAGCAATAACGCGCCATCTATATATAACAAATGAAGACATTAAGACGGGAATGTTTCTTTTCACAAATAAATCAAACTTCTACTGTCCTTACTGGGATGAAAAAATACTGGAGGGCTTGGTTCATCAGTGGTGAACCCTTCCAGCGGTTTCGTCAATTTAATTTACCAGACCGCATCTTTAGAGCTCTAATGCTGTATTGGATCATTCTACTTTTATATGCTACACTGAGGGGTAGAATCTTAGAAATGGTATTTTATCAAACTATGCACATAAGCTTTTAGGACAGTAGAAATAGTATATGTATTTATTTTTTTATTTTTTGAATAGAGAAAGCGATAAATAGATTTTTAATTAAAAAGGCATATTTTGGATCAAAATATCATTTATTTTACCAATATTTCAGTTGGCTGAACGCCAACCTTTTTCAAGGTATTATATATGAATATAGGCAAAAAATATGTTTTAAAACTTAATTCTATTGAGACGTAATGTGGCGCTGAGGTTTTTGTTGACACACATTAATATGTTATAATACCTTGAAAAAGGTTGGCGTTCAGCCAACTGATATATTGGTAAAATGAATTATATTTTGATCCAATATATGCCTTTTCAGTTAAAATTATATATACAATAACAAACACCATATATACATGTTATATTAAAATATTATTTTATTTAAAATTATATTTCATAGAATCAAATATTCTGTTAAATCGACCGCCAGATGTCACGCTTCCCCTATAAAAACTCATTGTTGTTGTTTCCTGATGGCCGGCTCAAACCTTTTGTAATTATGTAAATAAGTTTTTAATTTTTTTTATTCTTACCCCTTAAATCAGGCAATATTTTCTCAGATTATTTATTTTGTGTTTTATACGCTAAATTAAAGCAATAATGATCTGAACTACTTTCGAGATTTTAACCACGACTGCATTACCCTAGCATAATCCTCAAGATAATCACAAAAATCAACAGAAATCTCATTATTTTTATAATATACATATATACATGTTATATTCAATTTAATTTTTTATAATATATAAATATTTTGTCAAATTTGATCAAAAAACAAGAAGCTTTTTCAAAATTATTATTTTAATTCTGTTATATATAGTTTTGTTTTTTTTCTTTTGGGTTGGTTAAATGTGTTTTTTTAAACTCATTTGCCAAAAATATAATATTATATAGTTAATTTTTTTTAATAGAATAAGCATATTTTCTTATAATTGTTATTTCATTCTTCTTTCTTTTGTAAGTAAAATTTGCATTCGACAATCTAAACATTACTTAATAATTTATTACTTTTTTTATTCGCTCACCACGAAGATATATATTGCGTTAGAATTTTTTTTTTTTTTTGTGTTTTGTTGTTGAAAAGAGGTGCAGTCGTGAAAAAGTAGCGATAATTATTCACCTTTCAAGTAGATTTTACTTTGAATTATTTTAAGTAAAATTACACATAAAATTATTTATCACAGGAATATAGAATTTATATAATGAATTCTATAATCGTGATTTTAATTTAAAAAGGTAGGGTTAACTATACATATTTTACAACAATAATAATTAAAAAGTCGTAGGTTCCGAATCTATGGTCAAAAAATATATAACAGTCAATGAATGAAAATGAAATATATGTTTAAAATATATATATATATATATACAATTATTATTATACACTCTGTGTAGAACAATTAGTTAAAGACAAATATTAAACTAATAAGCTAATATATTAAATACGATAAGGAACGCTTATATGAAGCAGAGAATTTGCAACGGTCTATATGTAGGGCTGTGAAGAAATGTCTGTGATCTTGAAAGGACACCCAGTAGTATCGAAATGAAGAAAGGATGTGTAAAAAGTTTAGTGCTTGTGTTAAGCAATCGTTATATTAAATAAAATATTTAAACACTATAATTATAAAATGAATGAAGCTTCCAGGGTTAAGTTCCTTGTACAACCTTTTAATTTCAAACTTTCGAACTTGTCTGTCCTTCACCAGGGGTATCACTTTAACAACTTAATAATAAATACATTTTTATATATACACGTTATTATATACATATTTTAAATACCTACTATATACTGAGAGAAAAGTATATTACATTATTTCTGTTTGAAAATCAAAATTTTTTGAAAAAAAATGGTCTATATGTATTAATATAACTGGATACGCTCCAAGAAAACCTGACTTATCTATATATGTTTTGTTATTAAATTGAAAGAAGATATGAAAACCTACATATCCATTGCATGCTTCACGTTATAGTATAATGTCCGAATAAACTAGTGGAAATAGAAAGTGTTAAACTTAGAATATATTGGTGTTATATCAGGAAACTTTGCATGAATGTACTAGGTAGACATTATATCGACCAAATATATTTATAATACAATATAATGCGGCTTATGATTGTAAAACGAAGTTTGACAATTATACCGCAAATGTTTCTTTTGAACGAAAAATCGAAATTTATTTTAAGTAGAAATAACATTTTTTTTTCCTTAAAATAAATTTCGATATTTCGTTCAAAAGAAACATTTGTGGTATAATTGTCAAGCTTCGTTCTACAAATGCTATTTAAAGTGAAAAAATAGTTTCGCTAATTACACTGATAGACAAAACTTAAGGAAGTTGTACCTTATAGCATATATATATCGGGATTCAGAAAATAACTCTGAGAGATACTAAGGTACAACTTCCTTAAGTTTTGTCTATCAGTGTTATTATACGTTTTACTTTTTAAAACATTAATAATTCATTACACACCACAAGAAGTTAATTTGAGCCAAATTCCATGTTTATTATCAAATTCTTCTGGCTTTAACAGTTTCCATTTCTACTAGTGTAGAGGGGAAAACATGAAAAGACATACGAATGTATGGGTTAACAAGCACCCAAAGGTTAACAACCACGGGAGCTAATCAAGGAAGGTTCGGATAAATAGAGAGTTGGTATTGGATTGAGAGGAAATCCTTTGAGAGAGAGTCACGCACCGCTCCTGGGTGCTTCATCATCCCGCTGCATTCATCCTGTGAACCGCAGTTCGACTCCCTTCTCACTCATTCGATAAATTGGGGAAGTCTTCTTGCAATCCTTCTACACACTCATGGCACTTCTTCTATGGCCTTCATGTAGCTTCTTTCATTCACATTATATCTGCCCCTTCATTTTTTGTTGTCAATTTACATTCAGCCAATACCTTCTTATAGCTTCGATTAACACTCGGTATTTATGTGGCTTCAATTTTATTCGGCTTTTCATATTTTCATGTAGGTGTGAAGTATCTTTCAACTACGCTTGACATTCGTGTAGCTTATTTTATTTACATTTGGGCCTTCCGAAAATTGGTTGATTCTATTTACACTTAATATTCGTGTGGCTTATTTTATTTACATTTGGCCTTCAGAATTAGTTGATTCTATTTACACTTGGCAATCGTGTGATTTATTTTATTTCCACTTGGCTTTCATGGAAAATGACCTAGGGTATTTCAAATGAATATCTAGACGACCAAGGGAGAAATTACCAAGGAATATGTCTTAAGGTCGTGTAACAAGAGAACCAGATAGTCGGAGGTGGAAAGACCGAAAAAGATGGCTTAAGGTCGTTCAAGAATAAAGATAGACGACCAAGGTAAAATAACCAAAAGATTATCTAAGGCCGTGAAAAGGAGAACTAAACGACCAGGGAAGATGTCCTAAGGCCGTGAAAAAGGAGAACTAGACGATCAGGGGAGAAAGGAGCAGGGAAGATGTCCTAAGGCCGTGAAAAAGGAAAACTAGACGACCTGGGGAGGAAGAAACAGGGAAGATGTCCTAAGGACGTGAAAAAGGAGAACTAGACGACCAGGGGAGAAAGGAGCAGGGAAGATGTCCTGAGGCCATGAAAAAGGAGAACTAGACGACCAGGGGAGAAAGGAGCAGGGAAGATGTCCTAAGGCCGTGAAAAAGGAGAACTAGACGACATGGTGAGAAAGGAGCATGGAAGATGTCCTAAGGCCGTGAAAAACGAGAACTAGACGACCAGGGGAGAAAGAAACAGGGAAGATGACCTAAGGCTGTTAAAAAGGAAAACTAGACGACCAGGGGAGAAAGAAACAGGGAAGATGTCCTAAGGACGTGAAAAAGGAGAACTAGACGACCAGGGGAGAAATGAGCAGGGAAGATGTCCTAAGGCCGTGAAAAAGAAGAACTAGACGACATGGTGAAAAAGGAGCAGGGAAGATGTCCTGAGGCTGCTAAAAAGGAAAACTAGACGGCAGGGGAGAAAGGAGCAGGGAAGATGTCCTAAGGCCGTGAAAAAGGAGAACTAGACGACATGGTGAGAAAGGAGCATGGAAGATGTCCTAAGGCCGTGAAAAACGAGAACTAGACGACCAGGGGAGAAAGAAACAGGGAAGATGACCTAAGGCTGTTAAAAAGGAAAACTAGACGACCAGGGGAGAAAGAAACAGGGAAGATGTCCTAAGGACGTGAAAAAGGAGAACTAGACGACCAGGGGAGAAAGGAGCAGGGAAGATGTCCTAAGGCCGTGAAAAAGAAGAACTAGACGACATGGTGAGAAAGGAGCAGGGAAGATGTCCTGAGGCTGCTAAAAAGGAAAACTAGACGACCAGGGGAGAAAGGAGCAGGGAAGATGTCCTAAGCCTATTAAAAAGGAGAACTAGACGACCAGGGGAGAAAGGAGCAGGGAAGATGACCTAAGGCTGTTAAAAAGGAGAACTAGACGAGTAGAGAAGATGTCCTAAGGCCGTGAAAAAGGAAAACTAGACGACCAGGGGAGAAAGGAGCAGGGAAGATGACCCAGAGGTCAAGAGAGAAAGCCGGCCATCCGCGACCAAGAGGGCACGTGGCAGTCATGGTCGAGCGATGCGACCATCGTTACGGCGTGTTTTGCCCTCTTCTAATTGGAGTTGTCACTTCTCGGAAGAAAGAACATGTCTTCAGCATAAGCCGCTTCAATTCGGGTGGTCACAAAGAGATTGTGCGCAATTACTCCAGCGATACCTCGACTCCATTACTGTTTTTTTTTCTTTTGTTTTTTACCCGGACTCGGCCTTGTCATTACCAGAAGTCTTGCCGAGATTTTTTAAGCTAAAAATTTTAGCTTCTATTGGAATTTGCCCTTTTAAATGACATAATAAAAATGTTGATGATGTCTCGCAACATTTAACGTGATGTCGGGCACGTGGATGAACTGACGATTCACCTTTTTGCCTCCGTTTCCAATTGTGACCATTTGTCACACTAGATACTTAAATCTCTACCTTAATAGCGCATTGACATTGAAGTGTGAAAAGCATTCTTTTTTTTTTCACTTATACAGATAATATTACAAAAGAAGGAATCGCCTGAAAAATATATATTTATTTACAAGTAAATTCATAGAGCGCAATAATCTTATGAAAATATTCACAGAAAGGCAAATTTGTATCATTCAATTTCTTTGAAAGGTAGTGAAGACGAAAAAACGAGATTTTTAAAAAAGAACATTTTAAAACTATGTGTAGAGAGGGAATAGAAGGGGCATTGTAATGTTTAAAAGATAGAATAATATTATCTGTGAAGAAGGAACAAGAGTTAACGTGTTTCTTTTATTAATGCTGTAAATTCGGCAAGCTTTCGGAGTTTGACGTCCATCGACAGGCAACTTTCCAAGAAACTGAAGAAACTGAGAGCATTATCACTCAACTTCCTTCCAAATCTAGATATTTTAAAACAAGATAGATAAGTACAATCTATATGGAATCCTCGATATAGCCTTTAAAAAAAATGATGCAGTTTGTGTGTCCAATGCAATAGGTTGAATATTAATTTGGTCAAGATACTGAGAATTTGCCACTGATAAGCCAGTATTTCTCTTTCTTCAATATAATTTATTCATATTTATTCAATATTGTATTTAAACCTATATATATAATTTTATATTGAAAATAATGAAGGCATATCCTGACCAGGAGCACATATGTTTTTTAAATGGAAGAGCGCCATCTAGTAGAACAGAAATCAACTAAACATTGATTTAGCCTGTTCCCTGATATTTGGCCAACCCATTTTCTTGATAAATGAAGAAAAGCCATCCACGAACGGGTTTCGCGCTGTTAGCGTGGAGTAGGACTTTGTAATAAAGTAGTTTCAACGTCTCTCTCTCTCTCTCTCTATACCACATTGAAAACGCCGGTTCTCGTCCGATCACCGAAGTTAAGCAATGTCGGGCCCGGTCAGTACTTGGGAGGGTGACCACCTGGGAACACCGGGTGCTGTAGGCTATTACCTTTTCTAACCACCCGACCTGCAGGGCTGGCTTTTCGGTCAAGGGCTGGATGACGACGCCCTCGCCATCCTCGCGTCTGCCAAGTCATCAATTTACAGGTTATTTCTGAGCCTTGAGATGAGGGGAGAACGTGACTTACTGTCTGGAGGAGAACTCTCCGTCGTTGGGGGAATCTCCTCGACTGTACATAACTGTATATATTTTACTCTTTTACTTTATCCCTCTTTTTATAATTATTATATAATACCACCATTGACTTGTGTATGAGGTCAATAAAATATTTTTAAATCTCAAAATCTCTCTCTCTCTCTCCTACTTTCTCTTGAGGTGAGGGGAGAACCCCCTTACTGTCTGGAGGAGGACTCTTTGTCGTTTGGGGAAGACTTTATTTAGCTGTATATAGTTTACTCTTTTATTTTACTGTTTTTTTCTAATTATCTCTCTTTTATATATATACAGTTAAACCTGTCTATAGCGCCCCCTCTAAATAGCGCCTTCCTCTCTATAGCGCTCGATTTTAAATACGTAGTACGATGCGATTTACATTAAAAGTGATCTGTCTATAACACCCCCTCTCTATAGCACCCTATTTTGGTGAGACTCAAGAGGGGGCACTATAGACAGGTTTAACTGTATATCAATTTTAATTTAAAAGGCATATTTTGAATCAAAATATCATTTATTTTACCAATATTTCAGTTGGCTAAATGCCAACCTTTATCTAGGTATTATAACATATGAATGTGTTTAAAAAAGATGCATATATTGGATTATAATTATTTTATTGTTCCAATATTTCGAGGGGCAACTCGCCTATCTTTATCGAGGATGTTTGTATTTTCACTAAAACATGCGAGCACGCGTACACCACTCTTGTTCTACAAAGCCAATGAAAGAATTGTATCTTTGATTTAAACATTGCACTTAGTATATATACAGCTAACAATTATATTTAATATTATAGAGTACCATTTTATCTATGAAAGAGAAAGAGATTTATATACAACAGTGTAATTGTAAATAATTGTGTGTATACATATTATTCTAAATTAATGAAAATTTTGAAAGCAAAATAAATGAGTAGATTAAAAGTATATATATAGTTATTTATAAATAATTAAGATATGAATTCTTTATAAACCTCTGAAAAATCAATTTTTCTGTTTATACTCTGTTTATCTTCGGCAGAAGCCCAACTTTCGAAAAACAGTCTACAATGCTTTTCTGTTATATTTTTGTATATAATTGTGGCCTGTTTGAAATATGGTATATGGCTATTGTTTAGGGAGTGGCCTACTAGTAGGGATAATGGTTTGTAGTTTTTTAAAGCTGCTTTATGCTGATTGATACGATCTTTAAGCGATTTACCTGTTTCTCCAATGTAAGTAGCTTGACATGTGTGTCAACAACAAACTCACATCAATGCTACTAATGACTTAACTGACTCAACAATTGACTTAACCTGACTACCATTGGACAAACAATTGAAACTCACTGGGTTAAAGGTCGCCAAGATGGTACATTGAGCTCAAGACAGAGATGACTGGCGTCGCATCGTGTTTGGGATGTAATACGTACAGTGGGCCACAACGTTCGATCGTGAATAAAATTATATTACTACTATTGACTTGTGTATGAGGTCATTAAAATAGTTTTAAATCTCAAATTTCTCTCATTCTTTCTTAATTAATATTTCTCCATAAAAAATAAAGCCTATAGAAGTTGTTTCCTTTTCTAAAAAGCTATATTTTTTCGTCAAAGACATTTCAGTTATTTATAGATAGAATACGTTTTGAGAGATGGAAAAACATTTAATTAAAAATGAATAAAATTAATCAAAGCCTATCATGAAAATTAACCTTCATGCTTCTGTTACATTTTAATTTATACTGAATAGAACTTCTATATTTTTCTTCTATACATTTTTTTCTAGATAAATATTCCATAAAAGCCTTATTATATTGTAACATAGAAAATCAGGAAAGTCAAACTTCAGAAAGGTTCAGCAATTTATTTAAGGCAAGAAGAAACTATGAATGATAAACAAAAGATAAGCAACGAAGGAAGTTTACAGAATAGCGAAATATAAACAGAAAAATGATATTCTATTAATAAAATAATAAATACTTTGCTACACTATTATGCACGAAAAAGAGTCATAGAATTTGAGTTAGATAAATAAATATGAAAATTACATGTATGTTAGAAATTTAAAAAAAGACGTCGTTTTGTCATTGAACAAAAAACGAAAAACATGAACGCTTTGTATAAATGTCTATATTAGGAATTGATGAAAAAAGGAAGAGGTTTTTTTTATGAGAGGGTTTCAGGGGTCAAAAAATCAATGGTGAGGTTCCATCCAACCCCTCGATAGCCCGAGGTGATAGGGTTGTAAATCCGTTGGTGGTCCCATTCTACGATGGGAGTTATATTCAAATTAAATTGTCCCTTTCCTGGATTCTTCCCCAATTCCCAGTCATTTGGATGCCATGATTGCAGACCACTACTGGTCTTGTATAGAGAATTACGCCCATAAGTTACTTTCATCATCCTAGTACGTATTAGAAGTGCAGCGATTAGCGTAATTACGGTCTAGGAGATGACTTTGTTTATTATCCCAGAATTACAATATGTGTGGCCCCCAACATTCATCCATTGTTGAGGCCATTGTCTGAATATTCAAACAGATCCCTTGTTGAATATATTTTATTGTGAGGGTCAATGTTAGTTTATCAATACGAAGTGGAAACTATAGGATGCTACCTGACTTGAGAGTGGGGTTTTTACGTTTGAGTTTAAATTATTATTGAATTATTTACTCAAAATTTTTTAGAGATTACTATAAAATTTAAGGTAACCTCTTTTAATTCACCTTCGGTTATTGGGAGCTTAAGCTTAGCGAAGAAAATAATTTCAATCAAGCCTGAAACTTTGAGAGGTCTTTACATAAATTATACTAATAATTATCGAATTTACTTAATAAATTAATTAGTAATAATTTTTAATGAATATAAATACTTTTATAAAACACACTTCAGATTATTAAATATATTATTAGAAATATTAAGGGTTTGAAAAGAAAAAAATACGTGTGTGAAATTTGGCTCAAATTTACTTCCTGTGGAGCATAATAATTAACTAAATTTTGGATTCACAAATTTTTTCGGTGTAATAGCCTGTACATTTGTAACAATTTTCATGATATTTTATCAACTTTCCTTCTAAGAGTAACCATAAAATGAAGGAGGAAATTTTAGCCATCACGCGAGAGATTTATACACTGAAGGAACTAGTGTAAAATTATGTCCTGGTATGAACATACATTCATGGCCAAAACCTAAAGAAAAGAAACGTCTTTGCTATCGCCGGTTGTATGTTTTTTTTTTTAAGGAGACAGATGCAATTTTGTTTACACTTGGTTATCTCGTGTGTCTTCAATAAAGGTCACTGTATATCAAATATACTTCAGAGTTATTGTCTGAATTCCGATATAAATGCTAAAAGGTACAACTTCCTTAAGTTGTTGGGTGTGTCCATGAGGGTAGATTATAAATAATTGAAAATGGAAATGAATATAATATACTATTTTTGGAAGTTTTGCATCAAATTTTAATTATGCATTATATATGCCACAAGAAGTTTCTTTGAGCCTTATTCCTTGTTTTTTTTTTCAACTTCTTAGATGTACCACTTTCTATTTGTCCATGGATAGATTCTGAAATCTCATTAGACAATTGTGTTCTATATATAGCAGAGGACTCTGCCATTAATGTGAGGTGTAGACAAGGGGCTAATACAGCCTATGATTAATAGTGTTTTAAAACTGGAAGATCTTATTAAAAAGCCATTCCATTGCATTGTAGTACATCAAGCGATAGATTGACCAATTTCTCAATTCCATCCTTTGTTCCGCCGATTGAACCAAGATTAATCAATTGTCTCCAGAACCCCACAAAACAATTCCCATCAAATCCAAGCAACAATGTCCCGCGTAATTACGGCGCGAAGAGTGGCGTAAAATCAATCTAAGACTACCTGCTTTGTGTCATTTACAATGGACCATTCAACCGCAAATTTTCCGGAGCGAGGTTTCGAGAAGGAGTACTGGTGTCAGAAAGGTGACTAATCGATTCTCTTTTGGGCTCCATTCTTCCTGAGTCTTTTGTAGAACCATCCCCCGGTTGGGCATTCACCAAACATAAACACTTCAACGCTTCGCTGGTTCCTGCGTCTTCCGACCGCAGTGAGGTGGTTAACCCAGACACCTGCCACACACCGCTGGACTTCTACCCACAGACAGCCTCAGCAACTCCTTTTAAAACTACTTCATTGATTACAATATATTTTTATCTAGAAGAATCTGTCCTAAGATTGGTAAACATCCTTAATCAGGCTTCTACAAGATGGTCGAACCATAGTCATATTCTTCAATGATGGCAAGATGTATCTTGAATTTTATCTTCAGTTAGTCCACAAATGTAGTACGAGGTGGTCCTCTTGATCTGGTTCCTTCAATGTCTCCTTCAATCAGTCTTTTAAGGAGGCTATCATGCCTTAGTTCGTGGTCTATTCAATTAAATTTCTGATTTCTTATTATTTTAACGAGGCATCTCTTCTCTATTGGTTCCGATAATGTATTGTCATTTGTTACATGACCTGTCCAAGGTATTGTCAGCAAGCCTCCAACTTCGCATCTCAATAGCTTCCAACAATCTGACGTTTTTCCTGACGGCTTCCATGTTTCGTTCCCGTATAAATGCTATATGGTCCAGAATAATATCTTCAAAATTCATTTGCGTAGCAGCTTTTAATCCGACATAAAGAAACAGTCTCAAGTCTTCATATACTATGTTTCATTGTCGAATCTACACTAATTCCTGTCAAATAGTTGACCTGACTGATAGAAGCGGGCATCGTAGTATTGCCTGAATGGATAACATTAGGTTGAGAAAGAAGAAAATAGTAATACAACAGATATTTGGGCTAGTGTAGGCAGAGGACCAATCAGGAAAGAGGATGACACGGATAGAGATAAGAAAGACAAAGAGGCCGACCGTCTGAGGGTCTCTTGTCGCCAGACTAGACACCTCTTCTGGCCCGATAAGACACTTGCTGCTGCGACATCTCACGTGCCGATAACATCCATCGCCGCCACACTTGTTTGTAGGATCGGCTTCTTTGTCGAGATATGTGGGGATTGTCTAGTCCACGGCTTAGGTGTTCCACGTGACTTCAACATCGAAATTGAGTAAAATGTCATTTCACTAAGCTAATACCTTGTATTCTAAGTCATATTGGAATTTCAAGAGATTTAGAAAAACCAGGTTCGTTTGCCAAATTAGTAGTTTTATCAAAGAATGTCTAATCACTTGGAATGTAGAAAGTATTCTGATGAACTAACAACCATCAAAAAAACTCTGCTTCAATCAATAAATGGAAACTCCCAATGATCCACGACAGGCTCAACAAACCCGGAACAATCTTCAGATTTTATCTAAACAGATATGGCCTAACCCTGGTTTCCAGATTGGAAACGAGCCAATATAAAATCCATTGAATTAAACTACAAGCTTCAATCAGGTATTCCATCTTCTATCGTTGTTTGTATTATATCTTATATCGCGATATTCTATCGTGTTAATTGCTTCTATCAAAGTATTATCAAGTTTTCTAAAAAGAGATTAATCTAATCTCTTATATGGTGTACAAAAATTTATAAATTATTCGCTAAACTAATACCTTGTATTCTAAGTCATATTGGAACTCAGAAAGGAACTGGTAGAATACCATGAAACTTTTAATATAATTGCACAGACTATTAGATAGAATTGATGATTGTAAAATTAAAATTGTTTAAATGTAACTATATTATAGGCGTTTTGCTTCCAAATTTAATCATTCATTACACGCTACAAGACGTTCATTTGAACCAAATTATACGTTTTCTTCAACTTACTCTGGGAATAAGACTTTGTATTTTCACTGATGTTTATATATTACTTACAATCTTTTCACAATTTGACACCGAACTACGGGGTTGTCAGAATTTGAATCAATACCTTCACCGATTTAAAGTTCGGCCATTATTTGAGGACTTCTACCAGGTTCTGAGGTGGCGATATGGAGTGGTATTCTATCAAATATTGATTTGATACAAAATATCCACTCATGGACAAAACTTAAGGGAGTTGTACCTTTTAGCATGTATATCGGGATTCAGACAATACCTCTGAAATATACACTCATGGACAAAACTTAAGGAAGTTTCACCTTTCAGCATGTATATCGGAACAATAGCTCTTAAAGATATACTCATGGACCAAACTTAAGGAGGTTGTAACTTTTAGCTGTATATCAGACAATAACTCTAAAAGATATACTCATGGTTAAATTTTGAGGAAGTTCTACCTTTATTCATGTATATCGGGATTCAGACAATAACTCTGAAAGACACACCCATTGACAAAACTAAAGGAAGTTGTATTTTTAGCATGTTATCGGAATTCAGACAACAACTCTAAAATATACACTCATGGACCAAACTTAAGGAAGTTGTACATTTTAGCATGTATTTCAGACAATCTAATTCTGAAAGATGCACTTATGAACAAACCTTAAGGAGGTTGTATATTTTAGTATGTATATCGGGACTCAGACAATTACTCTGAAAGATATCACAGTGACCTTTATTGAAGACACACGAGATATAAGGTGTGAACAAAATTGCCTCTGTCTCGTCCAAAAAAAAAAAAAAAAAAAAGACCGGGACATTGGTGACTTTCCACTTCCTTAAGTTTTATCCGTGAGTTTGAATCAATCCAAATATAGGCGATATACACTGGTGGAAATAGAGAGTGATAAACCTAGAATGAATTGAAAAAAACATAGAATTTGGCGCAATTTTACTTCTTGTGGCGTATAATAAAATTTAAAAATTCAGGCTGTGCAAGATTCGACATGTTTCTGTGGATTGGGGGAACAAACTTCAATACATCTCTTGCTAGAGTGCCCTGTCTTTCAAGATTACAGAGTCAACAACGGTTTAATAGCTTTAGGCCCTAGTGATTTAATTTCAAGGACACATATATAAAATTTAATTTCCTTTGTAAATATATTTTGGATTTCATTAAGAAAAATGGTCTTTGATGTAACGATCTCAAGGAAATATTGGACATATCTTGTGATTGTAAACAATATATAGGTGTATGCGTGTATATGTGTGTATATATGTATATATTTTTAAATTTAATGATCTAACTGTGAATAAAATTAAAAGAATATCTCTTTTTATGTAAATAATATTTATGAATCTTTCTAAGTCGCTTTCTGTGTATCTTTCCATGTTGAATATTTTCTTTGTTATATTTGTATGTACATTTAGCGCAAGTGTCCCTAGGTGGACATAGCGTTTTGAATTGAAGTAAATAAATAAATGATTAAATTTTTAGGAGAAAAACGTCGAAAAAGAGTTAATTTTGTTCAAATTATGTTCATACTCTAATCATTAGGTTTATGCAAATTTGTGCATTCATGCCAAAGTATCATGATATCTTACCCGTTCCTTCTGAGTATTCCTACTAGTGTACAAATAGGTATGCAATTTGAAAACAAACATTTTGGTCTTAAATATAATTAATTTATATAATTAAATTATTTTGATAGCTGAAAAGCTAAATCTTAAATCCGTTTTGGTCTTAAATGTGCTAAGTTTTCATTTTTTAATTAGGCTAAATTTACTTATTAGACTAAATTAGACAAAATTTACTATTAATAGAATCTGTATACAAACCCTCAATATAGGAATTAGAAATGTCAAAAGTTGGAGAGATCGCCGAAAGCTCTCCCTACCGCCATCTCCCGTATGATTTTTAAACTAAAATTTCAGAAAAGTCTTTGTGACACTATTCTTATATATTTATACGTTTAATTATTACATCTTTTTATTATCTATATAAATATAATTATTATATTAAAATGATCTCATTGTTTTTAATATATGTTTAGAATTATAATATAGAGTTACAAAATACTAAATTTTATTAACATCATGAAACGCGATATCCCAAACTCAGGGATATTTGCGTCGATACCTCTCTTTACATCACAACAAATCGGCTATATACAATCCTGTTCAATTCATTATTTTACATAATTAACCAATGAAAATTGTCCGAAGAGAAAAACAAACAACAAAGCAAAACACACAAAGCAAGCATCGCAATCTTTTCCTTCTAAGTTTTCTCTTCTCTCTCCCTCTCCCTTTTCCAATTTAAAAGAAAGTTGTAAATAAATTTGCAAAATTGATCAAAACTTTTACACCTTTCTTTATCGTCTACAAATTCATCAAGCTGTCCAATACGACCAAATTTGTTTTCCCTAATATAGAGTTGAAAATATGGTTTGAATGGGTTTTTACAACTTGATATAACGTCGATATTTTGTGACACCGCTTTTTCTACTGTTCAATATTAGTAGTACTTGGTGTAATATGAATACTATAGTATTACAACACATTAGTTAGTATTAATAGTTACTTATTAGTTACTGTCCGAGAAAAAATATATAGCTATAGAATTATTTAATTTTCATAAAGCGTTAGAGAACAAGGTAACCTATAAGAACTAAAATTACAGAACAATTTCTATCCATAGTTAATTTGTATATTTATGTTGAATACTTTGATTTCCTTTTCATTTTCCCTTCTCTCCTTTGTTTTTTTTTTTTGTTTTTTTTTTACCTTTTCTCCATGAAAATGATGTATGGCGAGTTCTTACAGGACGGAATTGTCCTAATAAGCAGTTGTTGTTGTTGTTTATTAGTTACTCGTAGTCATTGATAGAAGTAATTGACAGTTGTTGTTTCTTATCCCCTTGTGTAAAGATTACTCTAATTCCATGAGTTCATGCTCCTCGAGCTGTTTTATGATAAGCAGCGGCCTCCCAAAGGTCCTGTTTAGTACATCAAATGCAAGCCAAAATGTGTTCTGGAGCTGCATGTGTCAAGCTATTTGGTATTAGTTAGTGGTAGCTATCAGTAGTTTCAGTAATGGTTAGTAATATAAGTTATACTGGAAGTATTAATAGTAGTTTGCAGTAGTGTTAATAGTGGCGGAATTTGCAGTAGTTAGTAATATTGTCACGGTAGAGCTAACGAGTATTACAAAAGTTTAAGTAAAAATAGTTTATTTATAAAATGCAAAACTATATCTAAAAATTTATTTACAAGTAATAATATATAAGAATCGTAAGGAGTGATGACTAAGCAAATATTAATGATGATATACCACAGAATATTTAAAATAATTATTCAGTGACAATATTATTTAACAAACTCAATTAGCAACCCCGTGTCTCTTTTAAACTATTTTTTTTTTATTATTTCTAAAGCTCTTTCAGGCCAATATTCCCTTCAACAGGAGACCTAGAAATACCACTTCTAGTCAATACATACAATATTTCATATTGAAGTGAATTTAGTAAAGGATGCAAAGTTTTTAAACAAGTATCTCCCACCTTTCTAAAATCAAATTTGAAATGATTTTAAAATGTCTTTACTAAGGCTAAAGCGCTTTGGTGATAAAACATCTCTCCACATTGCTGATTGTTGGCAGTTGTACAATTTAATCCTTAGTTTTTCTTTATTGCTTAGTTAATTTAGCCTTAGGTCAGCACAACCTAATGAAGCCATAAAACATCACTGCGAACATTTAAATTACACTAGAAAAATGAGTATAAACCAACTTAGCACTCTCTTAACACTGAAGTGGATACTAAGCATATTATCAACCAGCAGGTTTTTCTGTACACTTCCAGCCAATAATTGTGTAGAAGTTGAAAATATCCCTAAACACTCATAACTATCACTCTATAACTAATAACACTAACTCATATTCATGTCTTTACAATTTAAAAAAAATAATAAGAAGAAATCCAGGGACAGGTCTCTTTTAACTATTGGCTGGAAGGACTCTTCTGTTGAAGGACATGTTGGCCCCCGAAAGCTTGAGAAATAAAGAGATAGTTAAGATAAACTTGACCATGGATTGCTCATTGATTTTGTTAAATTGTAAAGGCTGGGATGAATAAGAGTTATTTGTATTCGTTATAGAGTAATAGTGACCAATGTTACTATTTACGGGTTAACACAAAATACAATAGACTAGGGCCTAAAGTAAAAGTAACTAAACACAAAAGCGTGCACTCAAAAATACAACAAAAAAGATATAAATAAACTTAAAATTGGTTAAATAAAATTTTTAAAAAAAGCAGTACTTATCTTTATTGCTGCTTAGGTAGGGATCGGACCGGGGTTACACAGGGAATGCGAAGAGATCACCAGACACGGATAAAATACGAAGTGAACGCTATAAGCGTCTCTACACAAACCCCTTTTATATACAAACATGGCCACATTCGTCCAATGAGAAGGCGGGAGAGATTGGTTCACTATCAAGCCACATTTTTACCACTAAAATCTGAAGTAAGATTTTAAAAATGAAAATATTTGCAATATAATTTGACAATAGTTACCAATATTTATAGTGATAGTTACCTTTTCTATACAACTCTATAAATTCTATAGGGATTTGTGTGAAACAATTGGTCTGTTGATAAGCTAACGCTAGAAATATTGGTATTTCATATTTATAAAGAAATTGATTGCAATTATCCTTATTGATATATTTGTGTTTCATACTTTTGTGAAATTATTTGAATAATATTTAGTTATACCAGTGTAGTTAGCAGTAATAATAGTGTAATGATAGAGTAGTTAGTGTGGTAACTAGTAATTTGAAGCCTTTATCAATGTGAAAAGTGAGACGATATGGCGAAGATATGTTAGCAGCTCTATATAGCTTCTGTGGAAGAGCGTCAACCTCAAAGCTTGCTTCATTTCTAAGCTAAAGACACATGCTTCGCCCAACAACCTATTGTATTTATGTTAAGAAATATCGTTTTAAGAAAGGTTTAAAGAAGGCGTTTCCTTATTGTGTATTGACAACAGAGTATTGTTGTTATTGACTTGTTGTTTATTTATTCATCATCATCATAGATGTGTATATAAGCGAGACAAAAAAAAAAAGAACTATCATCCGACGACCTGGACCCAATGGCTAGCTGACAGCCAAACACCCAACAACTGCCCTCCTGTAAGGTTCGGGGGGCCACTCCAGCATTACAACTCGCCATGTGTAAATAATCTGGACAAGGTGACTCGCGAGATGTGCTCGAATGTAACACCTGCAAATTGAGATGAAATTAAAAAATAAAAAACGATCATCTTTTGTCACCTGCTTACCTCTCCTAGATCCCACATGCCATAGAGGATATAACAATATTTATATTAAGAAAAATCGTTTTAAGAAAGCTTTATAGAAGGAGTTACCAATTTACAAACTTAAGGATATTGTATTTTTAGCATGTATATTGGGATTCAGACAATAACTCTCTGAAAGATATTTGATATACAGTAAAATGTATTGAAGATACAAGGAATAGCCAAGTGTGAAAAAAAATTGCCCCTGTCTCCTTCAAAAAATAAAAAAAAGACGACTGTTATAATTTACATTATGTATACTAGAGGTGACAACCACTCATTGTCCGGTTGAAAGAATTTATTTCACCATCAAATAGTTCTCTTTTATACAGCGAGGAGTTTTACATATTGAAAGATCGCCATGGATTTGCATAGCGTTGAAAGATAAAATAATATTTACATGAAAATAGTTACAACATATCAAATAGACAAAATTCATAGTATATGATAATCCATCACATATCACAACACGTTTCCCCTTCCTCAAAACCCAAGCCTTTGTGGTTTCTTCAGCTCTCTACCGAACCTAGAGAACCGGGGCATTACAGATGAGTTCTCAGAGGGCACAGCCATCCCATCACGTGGTTGTTGCTGTATTGGAGTTGTAGATGGTCCTGCGACTGGCTCCTCTTCAGTAGTTCTCTGCCAACTGCTGGAGTCCGCCGCTACTGGAGACGATTCACCTGAGAACGAGGTCCCCAAGGAGGGCGATTCCCCTTTTCCGGATGGTCCATTTTTTGGTCTTAGAAATTGTTGATTTCTGAGGAATTCCCTTCCAGATGGTGTTTCGACTTTGAAACTTTGAGGCGAATTCCCGTGAGCTGTAATCTTCACTGGTGTCCATGCCTGTTTTGGAGACAGTTGGCACCAGGCCTCCTCTCCCACGCTGACTTTAGGGTAGATTTTACTGCTTCTGTCGTAATACCTTTTCATCGAATTTTGTCTTCTTTTCTTTGCATTCTCTATATGTCTTTGATTGGTTTTGCACGGGCCATATAGCGGGGTGATTCTTGGGATGAGGCAGCGGAGACTTCTAGACAAACATAGTTGTGCCGGGGACGGTAGGTCATTCTTTGGAGTATTTCTGTAGGTCAGCAGGGCCAGATATGCGTCGGATCCTTGATCTTTACATTTGTTCAATAAAGTCTTTATTGTTTGGATATTCCTTTCTGCCAGTCCATTGGATCTATGAAGGTGTGGACTTGAGAAAATTTGCCTTATGCCCCATTTTGTACAAAAGTCTGTCATTATCTCTGAGTGGAACGGGGGTCCATTGTCGGACATAATAGTTTCCGGGATTCCAAATCGTGCAAATGTCTCTCTTAATTTGTTTCTGACATTGGTCGCAGTAGGCGGGTTTAATGCATAAACCTCCGGGTAACCACTAAATCTGTCCACAATTAATAAATGAGGCTTTCTTTCAATATAAAATATGTCCATAGAGACTGTCTGCCAGGGATAATCCGGAATTGGAAATGATCTTAACGTCTCCCGTGTTTTAGATTTCTGGTATTTTTGACAGATGTCACAATTTTTAACTCTCTCAGCTATGTCCATGGACATTCCTGGCCAGAAAAGAGATTCACGTGCCAAACCCTGAATTGCTGATATCCCTTGATGAGATTTATGTAATAATTCGAGCATGTAGTTTATTTGTGTTCCAGGAACTACTATTGCCGATCCGACACATAATAACTCATTCCATAGGTAAATACGGTGTCTAAAATCATAATAGGGTTTTACATCTTCATCTACATCTTTTTTGCTTATTGGCCACCCTTCAATAACGTAGTGGATTATTTTTAACAGCGTTGTATCTTCTCGGGTATCCTTCTGTAGAGTAATCAGTTTTTCGTCCGAGATATTGGCAGATATTAATTTGATCATTCTTCTGTCCTCGAGAAAGGGAGTTGGGAGTTCGTCTATGGGATGAGTATCCCTGGATAGGGTATCTGCGAGAATTAAACATTTTCCAGGCCGATTTTGCAATTTAAAATCAAAAGCAAAGAGTTTCATAACTATTCTCTGCAGTCGAGGCGATATATCAGTTAACGGTTTTTGGATAAGTGGTAATAAAGGCTGATGATCCGTCTGGATAATATTTACATGAAGATAGTTACAACATATCAAATAGACAAAATTCATAGTATATGATAATCCATCACATATCACAACAACGACAAGCGACAATAAAACTTTACACTTTCTTAAGTTTTGTCCATGAGTTTATTTCAAAAAGAGAAAGTATATAAGGAATAAAAACCATTATAAGCATGAATTTTTAATTTTCAAAAAAGATAAACTTACTACTGTCCTTACTGCGATAAAAAAAAAAGAAGAAGGATTCACCAATGATAAGCCAAGCCCTACCAATATTTTTCATCGCAGTAAGGACAATAGGAAGTTTGCTTTATTTGAAAAACAAGATAAATTCGTGGGCTTAGTATTTTTATTTCTTATATAGATGGTGCATTATAGTCTAGAGAGAAAGTATACATATGTGAATTGAACTTGACAAATGTTAATACTATTGCGGGTTAACACACAAAAAGGAATATACTAGGGCCTACCGTAAGAGTAACTTAATACACCGAACAACTCAAGAGTACAACACTAACAACAAAAAGGAGGTTAAAAACAACTCACGATTTGTTAAATAAAATAAAAACAGTACTTAATATTTATTTGTAGCGTTGACAAGGAGCGGACCGGGGTTACACAGGTATGCGAGGAGGTAACCAGAAAAGCTCACAGAGAACGCTTTAAGCGTCTCCACTCGAACACTACTCCACGACTCCTCGCATTCCGTTTCAACCCTCTTTTATGTACAAACATGGCCACATTCATCCAATGAGAAGGCGTGGGAGATCAGTTCACTTAACAAATAAACAACATACTTTCCGCATAACTGAGATTAAAACTGTTATGTTTGTCAAATAATTTGACAGACTGACTTGGTGAATGTGTAGTATAGAGAGGGTCAATCGAAAGCTTTCAATATGTGAGATCGCTGGGCGCTCCTTTCTAGTGTTGGTCCATTCGAGGGGTGGGGACTTGAATGGAGGGAGCATGGGTGATGGATGAACTGGATGCCACCTACTGTAGCATCATCCCACCGTGTCTGTATAGCTGTTCTCTGGTCCACCCCTGGTGGTTTCCTTCAGACCACTAGCTATTTCTGTCCCTGGTTCTATAAACTTCTACTGTTCAGTTATAGCTGCATCATTTTTGATTTGCATATATTTTTGTCACATCAAATTATCTAAACAATACTTCTAATGCATCATACGGTTGATGGTGATGACAAATAATTTTCTTTTATAAAAAATAAACAGATTCTGTTAATTTTTAAAGTAAGTTTTATGCGATTATGTACAGTCGAGGAGGCTCCTTCATGATGAAGATTCATCCTCCAGACTATCAGTGGGTCTTCGTTAGCTTCCTACATGTCAAGATTCAGGAAAAACCTGTAAATGGAATTCTTGGTTGAAGATAGGTAAAGGTTCCGATCCAGCCCTTGGCCCTGCAGGTCAGATGGCTTCTGAATGCCCTTGTCGAACTGATAAGTTGTAGTTCTTAAGCGCATTGTGGATGGGTAGTTTTTCCTTTAGGATAAATCTTCACGGGTCAGGTTTACACTGGAATTCCATACATTGAGAGAATGTTAAGTGGGTGTGAAACAACAAGTATTGTGTTGGTTGACCTCGGTATGGTTGCGACATTATCCTATGAGATAGCAATAACACCAATAACTATAGCAACAGTTCTACGAGACAGCATGTGTGTACAACATCAGTTAGAATACCCATGTGAAACCAACAACTGCCATTCCTTACAGGGAGTTAAGTGGGTGAAACAACAAGTACTGTGTTGACCTAGGTGTGATCTCCTATGAGATAGCAATAACACATCAATAACTATAGCAACAGTTCTACGAGACAGCATGTGTGTACAACATCAGTTAGAATACCCATGTGAAACCAACAACTGCCATTCCTTACAGGGAGTTAAGTGGGTGAAACAACAAGTACTGTGTTGACCTAGGTGTGATCTCCTATGAGATAGCAATAACACATCAATAACTATAGCAACAGTTCTACGAGACAGCATGTGTGTACAACATCAGTTAAAATACCCATGTGAACTAACAACTGGCATTCCATACAGAGAGTTAAGTGGGTGAAACAACAAGTATTGTGTTGATCTCGGCGTGGTTGTTATATTCTCCTATGAGATAGCAATAACACATCAATAACTATAGCAACAATTCTACGAGACAGCATGTGTGTACAACATCAGTTAAAATACCCATGTGAACTAACAACTGGCATTCCATACAGAGAGTTAAGTGGGTGAAACAACAAGTTATGTGTTGATCTCGGCGTGGTTGTTATATTCTTCAATGAGATAGCAATAACACACCAATAACTATAGCAACAATTCTACAAGACAACATGTGTGTACAACATCAGTTAGAATACCCATGTGAAACTAACAACTGGCATTCCATACAGAAAGTTAAGTGGGTGAAACAACAAGTATTGTGTCGACTTCAGTGTTGTTGCGACATTATCCTATGAGATAGCAATAACACACCAATAACTATAGCAACAATTCTACAAGACAACATATGTGTACAACATCAGTTAAAATACCCATGTGAAACTAACAACTGGCATTCCATACAGAGAGTTAAGTGGGTGAAACAACAAGTATTGTGTCGACTTCAGTGTTGTTGCGACATTATCCTATGAGATAGCAATAACACACCAATAACTATAGCAACAATTCTACAAGACAACATATGTGTACAACATCAGTTAGAATACCCATGTGAAGCCAACAACTGGCATTCCATACAGGGAGAGGGAGTTAAGTGGGTGAAACAACAAGTATTGTTTCGACCTCAGTGTTGTTGCGACATACTCCTATGAGACCAGACATGGGACAAAGAGACTTCCTGCGGGATAGCCCCTGATCCGAGCGGAAGCGATTAGTCCCTGGTCAAGAGGATAATGGGGTGGAAGTGGGGGCCAGCGGAAGGGCCCCGAGCACAGCCAACCCCCGAATTAAAACAAAAAGCGTGGGTGCACGCAGGCTTCCGTTTCCTGAGCCCCGTGAACTATCCTGGGGCACCTTGCTCGGAATGTAGGCTCCACACCCATTTCTTCTTTCAATTATCCAAAATTTGAGTAGCGTGCCAGAATCCATTAAGGATTTTCGTAATCATATTCTCTGGTAATAAGGATCAAGTTTCAATTAAGGCTTTTGGAAGACGTGTGAGGTAAAATTTGGGAGATTCCTTTGATACCTGTGGTCGGTAACCTGCGACTCGCGAGCCACATGTGGTATTTTGGGTGTGAAGCTACGGCTCTTTAGATAGTTCCATACGTAAATATTATTTATGCGAGTACTATTTATATGTCTTCAATCTACATTATTTACATCTACAAGTCTCATCTCTAGATTAATTCTACATAAACAAAACACACATACAATACTTCAATATACATTATTTACATCTACAAGTCTCATGTCTACATTAATTCTACATAAACAAAACACATATACAATACTTCAATCTACATTATTTACATCAACAATTCACTTATATTTACATATTGCCATACTTACAAGAGTCTTTGACTCAAGACTAATTACATGTAGTTAAAACTCATATATCTACAGAACCTAACAGCTACTACAATTGTTATCTAGCAGTTTATATTCTACAATTGCATTCACTGTAGAAGACAGCGGGAAAACCCAACTTTAAGGGGACCAAGTACATATCCCTGATTATGAGGCTGTGATAAACCTGAAGTTTTTTTTTTTACTTATCCATAGTACACGTGGTACAGGCCATGATAATTATGGTGGGTAAAAGTAGGCGAATGCTTTTACTGTAAGTGCACCACATTGTCTACACATGTGAAAAGCAGTTCGACTTTGCACTTACAAATGTGCCAGAGTCTCGTTTGGTTAGTTGTACTCGCAGGTGGGGTTGGACTTTTATCAGAAACGGGGCCATTTTAATCAGAAAAAAAAAGTGCCCAATGCGGGAATCAAACCAGGGTCGTAGCGGTCGAAAACCAACGGTTTAAACCATCCTACCACCGACCCCATATAAACCTGTAGATAGATAGAGGAATTCCTCGACGAAACAAAGCAATTGGACAGAGGAGGGAAGGAAGAAAGTGTGACATCGACAGCCATTCCTACGGAAACAGCGAAAAGGATGGCGGATGATTTTAAACAGGCACCAAGACAATACCTAGGGTCAAAACACCAACTAAGAAGGCAAGGAGATTCATGCTGCCGGACGGGGCATACCATAATAAAAAATCGCTTAAAGATCTTCTCCATCTTGAAAAATACGAAATTGTATCTCTCGAACAGTGTTCAATAAATATTTTTGAGGATTGATGGGTCCTCATCTTGTCTTTATTAAAGGCATCAGCCAGTTAAAGATTCAGCGATCTTCAAGTAAGCCATTGACCAATATCACATTATTTTAGAAAAGTAGGTGGCTGAAACATGCTTATGTTATACGACATAAAGTTGTTGAAGGATTATATTGATTTACCTAGAGAGGCACATCTTCCTTTTAATTATACATCAGAACAATGCATTATGCTCATCACCCTAGTAAAGAACATTACCAGTGGTGATAAAGATTGATCCACCACACCAGTTCTGGAAAATTCAGACAAAAGGCCAACCTGTATATCATGGTTTCAGGCTATGGCCCTCATTAATGAAGGGGTGAGGATTGTTATGACTCAATCTTTATTACCACATAGTGAATCGTTCTGACACATAATTAAATAGATTTGTGCGCCTCTACATACATGAATACCATTCTACCGCAACTTTATGTTGTGTCCTTGCCTTAAAATCAGTCTTTGTCACTTTAAGGTGTTTACCTTTTGGATAAATTCGACTATTTTCATAACTCTTCTCGTAGCATATTATGAAATAGAAGACGTCCCTGTTCTGATGAGGATCATAGCCTGAAAACATTGTAATCAGGTTGAAATTTTGTCTGAATTTTCTAAAACTGATGTAATGGCTCATTCTTTATCACTGGTAAAGTGCTTTACTAGGAGAGCTACCTCTTTTGGTAAATTCGAAGACATGTAGTGTCTTAATATTAAACAGTAGCAACCCAAACTGGTTATAAAGTACTTTACTAATGTGTGTTCCGCCCAGAAGTCTTCCTCTACATGGCGGGCGAGAGAAGCAGCACAAGTAAGGGACTGCCCTGTAGTACGGTGTCGTGAGCCGCTACGGTAACCGTGAACAGGTACCTCTGAAATGTGGCTGACTAACGGGGTAATGGCACCCACCATTCCATGGAGCAATAAAATCTTGAACAAGACACAACCAACACTAATGTGTGTATTTAGTATCAAAAGAAGATTGGATAAATATCTAGCTTCCATGTATCCTCTAAGAAATTTGGATGAAGTGAGGCGTACAAATTAATAAAGGGAGGGCTAATAGTTGCATCAAGCGGTGCAGTATCCCGATACATCAGGCTACCCGGGCGATCCATCAACCAACAGTTCCCAGGACTGACTGACTCCATTATTGATTTACCTCCAACATGATGGAGCCGACCATTGTCTTCGCTAAACACGGTAATCGATGAGTTTGAGAACTCCCTCCCTCCCCACTTCTGATTGACAGTACCTTTGTACTGTGTTTAAATGCACTGTAGAACCTTTCCGTTAGGGACTGATCATAATGCATTGATAATCCTTATTACTCCTAGAATTGGTCGATCTTAGAGGTCAGATTAGAATTGTCAATAATAATATTTAGAAAATTTGTTCCTAACATTGTTCATGGGGGATTAACTATATGAACTAATTGGGCAACTCCGCCTTTGCCGGTCCCAAGCCCGGATGAAAAAGGAGGAGGGGGAGCAGTAACAAGCTCGCTAAAAAACCTGTGTTCAGCTGGCCCAGCTGATAGTACCCTGTAAGGGCTCCTAATCCAGGGATACAGGATGAGCAGCGTTTGTACTCCATGTTAGGAGCGGCTGCACATGGCGTCTGTTCCTCATATCAGAGGCGGCCATTTCTTTTGGAACTAAGTCGGCCTGCCACTGAGTAGTGCTCCCAGTCTTAATGACAAAGGCAGACGCATTCTACTTCACCCAGCCAAGTCTCAAGCTTTACAAGCTTGATACCTTAATATGATTGAGTGGAGATAAGAAAAACTAATGGGGGAAATAGAAAGTATAAAACTTCGAAGAAAGTATTATATATTATGAATCTTAGCACACGAAATTACAGACTAAATTTTACTCGTTTTGCATCCAAAATTATATAAACATTCCTTATATGCACACTTACCACTAGTGTAGATATACCTGCTAATTCTGTGGTAAATATACAGTAGAAACCCTCGCAATAAGCGACCGTCTGAAAACAGGCCAACTTCTAGACTCTCCTGAAGGTATGCTATCGTTCATCGGAGGTTTGGGTTCGATCAAAATGTCGGATTTTTAAAGGGATTGTCACAGAGAGAAGGTCGTTTATTATACAAATCACACATGAAAAGTTTTACTGTATACGTACGTTGTATTTATATTTAAAACTTGACACATATCCTCTGACCGCTTAAATGAGCATGTTTAGATAGCAGAGCGTCACCTATCAGTATAACAACTACTATACTATCTCTAACTAGTAGTGATACGTTGTATATGTAGACGCTCGAAATGTTGTAGATATATTTTCACTATAACTACCAGACGTCCAACCTATACTGAGTGCACTCTTTCTAAATCTTTGCATCATTCTTTCACTTCTAGACACCGTCTCTATTCATTCTTTTGCATTTTAAATCTTTTATCCACAGATTGTGACCGAGGGTCTAGTCTCTGAAATGCTGGTTTGGAATAGACAATTCTCGATTCAAGATAAGCCAAGTTCTTTTAATGTATATCATATGATTTATTTCATTTTTCGCATTGATACAACTCTAGCTATACTTCTTGGCTGTACTAATTCTATTGTTTCAATAGAACGTTAAATTCGACAAATTTATTTATCATATTCACAAAGTTGGTAGAAAGTGGTTTAAGCGTCGATTTTTGACAACGACCCGGGAACGAATCCCTCATTGGGCACTTTTTTTTTCTGTAGACAATAATTGCTTCAATAGCTTACCGATTTTTGTAAAAGTTTAACCCAACTATTTAGGTGAAAAGTAATCAAACGGGTCTATGACACACTTGTAATTTCAAAAGTCGAACTGCTTTCCAGATGTTTAGACATGCTTTGCATTTGCAGTAAAGGTAGCCGCTAACTACTACCCACCATGATTATAATGGCCTCTACCACGTGTACTAGTAATAATAATAATAATAATAATAATAATAAACCGATCATTTTCATGATAATAATGAAGAAACATCGCGCTTCAACGTTTTCATTGAATCTTTTCATTGTTGATTTTTCTTGATGCTTCTTCCTTCCATTGTCTTGGACTTTCCCAACAAAAGTGAAGTTCTTGTTGGCTCCAATGGAAAAAGCAATGATATATAAAAACACCCGATGTCAATGATGTGACACAAAGGTATTTTGGAAAGGTTGACATCAATAATTATGTGTCCCTTTCACATTATTTAATTACCTTAATTATAAGTATTGGTAGACCAGCCTTGGTGTTCTGCCCCTCCCTCATGATATTTCTAGGGCTGCTGTAATGACGATTCAAGGAAACATTTCCTTACATAAGCACACTTTCCTGGTGGCTATCACTTTACTTAGGATATTAGAGAGAGCTACAAGATATCTTTCCTTTATAAGAAGACACATTGAATCGCTAAGATAGATTTGAAACAAACAGATTTCAGATAATTAGACAAAGGCGGGATATAAATTATGATATAACAATTTTATAAATAATTTACCTCAAGTTTTTCTTTCAAATATATATTTATTGGGAACCTTTTCGTGTATTGCCCTTTCTCAATCTTTTTTTAGGTTGTTGTTGTTGTTGTCGCGTCCAATGAAGAGACTCAGATGTCTCCATGCATCTCTATCACAACAGTCGCAATTTCCACTATCTTGGGTGTGTAAATATAATGCTCTGGTTCCATGTCAATTTTCTGTGAGGCTGTAGCCATTGCTGGACATGATAATATGTGGGTAAGTGTTAGTTCCACACCAGGACAGTTTTTGCAAGTCCTATAGGTTCTTGCGCCATCTTTCGTTCTGAGTCTTGTTATTGTTTTTGTAATTCTTCTCTCAGAGTTAATTTCGCATATTTGATCTTTTCTTATTTTTTGTTGAATTATCTTGTATTTTGCCCAAGCATCAGCGTCAAATACTGACATTTGTTCTTTCCTTTGGCTCAACTTTCTGGCTTCCTTTGTTGATTCACCTACCATCTTATTACCCCCGATCCCAACATCGGTAGGAATGCATTGTAGAGTGAAGTTCTTCTTCATTGGTTCCAGTTGGGTAAGTAACGACTGTATTTTCTGCGTGATTTTATTATTGCCCTTCTGAAAACTTCTAGTGCGGATCTGGAGTCGCGCTGTATATTACAATTCATCCTTCTGCTTGATGCAGGGATGGTTGGTTCAGGCATACATCAAGGGCTTTCCAGATAGCTGTCAGTTCACAAATGAAGTTTGACGAAATCTTTCCTGCTCCTTCTTTAACTTTTAAGTGTGTTCCATCTTGCAGTATTATGTTAATTCCGGCCCCTCCATTACTCAGGGTTAGGTCTGATGATCCATCTGTATAGGCTGTTCTGGTATAGGTATAAGTAAAAAAGCAATCACTTGTATCTATAGCTATTTTTGAGTTTGTATTGAAAACTATTTCTCTAATTATGCCAGTATTCAATATGCATATAATCCATTCTTTCCCTATAACTCTTTAGATAATACAGTAGAACCTCCCTGTAAAGAATACCTAATTGCAGAGCCAAAGTGTCCTTTAGGGAGAGGTGTCCTCTTACCGGAGAGTTTCTAAATAGTAAAAATGGTAATTTTGCAAATGAAAACTGTCCTTTGTAGAGAAGTGTACTCTAAAGGGAGGTTCTACTGTATCAGCATATGTTTGTTAAGTTTTTATGTAAAAAGAAAGTATATATATACCAGTTGATTCTAAATCGACTCGATATTCCTAGACTAATTGGCCATTAGAGAATGGTCTTCTAATCCTATTACTAGGCCGTACCAAGCAAACAGATGCACTTTGGAAATGAACCAAGCAAGCAGTATGCCACTAGGGCTGCAATACAATCCTGATGATTCTAAATCAAAAGTTTAACTTTATTACTCCATCTGCCAATCTGAGTAGACTTTTTTGAACTACCAATTCACATATCTATGCTGATAGATCAAATACTCTACCATAAATCTACCAGACCGCTATTTCGAGATCTAGTATTATTGAATGATTATATAGCCACTGACACTGTAGCGTTGAATTATGGTAGAGTTAAACCTGTCTATAGCGCCCCCTCTAAATAGCACCTTCCTCTATAGCGCCCGATTTTAAATACGTAGTACGATGCGAATTACATCATCATAATATTATCATTTAATTCCTATATATAGATATCGCGTTATTCACTTATAATCACTTATACCAAATTGACAATGTCTGATTTGCTTGCGGAAGAGCATTTCTCGATGCACAAATATTTATAATTCTACTTTTCTAGAAGCTTACGTCCATAGTTTACTAAATACAGTTAAACCTGTCTATAGCGCTTCCTCTTGGGACTCACCAAAATAGGGTGTTATAGAAGAGGGGTGCTATAGACAGGTAGTAAACTATGGACGTAAGCTTCTAGGATAGTAGAATTATAAATATTTGTGCATCGAGAAATGTTCTGCAAGCAAATCAGACATGGTCAATTTGGTATAAAGTGATTATAAGTAAATAATTCGATATCTATATATATAGGAAATAAATTATAATATTACTCTGTTTATTAATATATAAATATTTAATAATATCCACAACAAATAATTTTACCAATACATAACAATCATGTTCAAATCTAAAATCTTGAAGGATGAGTTTCTTTTGCAAATTGATTTATTCATATGTATCTGACGCACGAGTAGTCTCACGTGTGTTTGTTTCTGATATTTATTTTATATAGTTTGTTATACATCTGCCTCGCTTAATCTCAGTGTAATATAATTTAATTTACTTTTTTAATTTTCCTGTAGAAGGGCGTTGCCCGAAAGCTCGAAATAATTTTATTTGCAAAAGAAACTCATCCCTCAAGCTTTTAGATTTGAACATTATATTAAGGGATTAGCCTATTAACATAACAATCATCTTATTAAAAAATGGTACTCGTCAATCATCTTAGTTTATATCTTTTGATCAAGTGTTTAACGAAAATAAAATATTAATAGTTTATTAAAATAATTATAAATGTTTTAATTCATCATAATTACACAATATTATGTAGAATAGATAATAAAATTTCTAAAAAAAAGCAAACGAAATTGAAAAGAATACGTCGTCTGGAAAAGTATTAAAAAAAATCAAGGCCTTCCAACCCAACCTAAACCAACCTGACGATACATTGAATATGAATATTAACGAAGGTCAAGGGTCAAATCCGATATAAATCTTCCCTTTCGACACCTTGTCACTAATGGTCTACATTTTGCAACACTGAATATCTTACGTTGCCGCTGATTTTTTTTTTTTAAAGAGTTCGTTAACTAATATTTATGGAATTTTTTCTTCGTCCTTGTCTTTTTTTGTCATGTAGGGTGGGGATAAGGAATTGTTTTAAGAAATAGTTTAGTGAAGATAAATATGGTAATAGAACGCCACGCCATAACAACCCTCTTTTTTTTGTATCAAATTTATAGTCTTTTATATTCTGTTTTTTTAGCATCAATTTTCTACCTGTTTGGTAACAGTAGGGTTATGTTTCAAACTAGAGTATGGTTCGTTCAGTTTGCTTTGATTTCATAAAGCAAGAATATATATATTGGCGCTCTGACATCTAAAAAGCTCATATGCTTGTAGTCAGGATATGCCTTCTTTGATTTTAATACCAACACCTGATCTTTTTACTATTTTCCCTCATATATATAATGAAAGTAAAAATGAGAAACGAAATGAGTAAAATAAGTTACTATTATTATTTTTGAGGTGAATATTCTGAATATATCAATAAATATTTATAATGTTTAACAGCATGATTTAACAACGGAACCAAGTTTATAAATCGGCTTTGACACGTCATGCGCTTGTCCAAAAATCAATAAACAACTGGGTAATATCCTTCAGATAAGTAATATATTTCAGAGTTATTGTCTCAATCCTGATATACATGGTAAAAGATACAACTTCCTTAAGTTTTGTCCATGAGTGTATCTTTCAGAGTTATTGTCTTAATCCCGATATACATTCTAAAAGGTACAACTTCCTTAAGTTTTGTCCATTAGTATATCTTTCAGAGTTATTGTCTGAATCCCGATATACATGCTAAAGGTACAACTTCCTTAAGTTTTGTTCATGAGTGTATCTTTCAGAGTTATTGTCTTAATCCTGATATACATCCTAAAAGGTACAAGTTCCTTAAGTTTTGTCCATTAGTATATCTTTCAGAGTTATTGTCTGAATCCCGATATACATGCTAAAGGTACAACTTCCTTAAGTTTTGCCCATGTGTGTATCTTTCAGAGTTATTGTCTTAATCCTGATATACATCCTAAAGGGTACAACTTCCTCAAGTTTTGTCCATGAGTGTATCTTTCAGAGTTATTGTCTTAATCTCGATATACATTCAAAAAGGTACAACTTCCTTAAGTTTTGTCCATGAGTGTATCTTTCAGAGTTATTGGCTTAATCCCGATATGCATTCTAAAAGGTACAACTTCCTTAAGTTTTATCCATGAGTGTATCTTTCAGAGTTATTGTCTGAATCCCGATATACTTGCTGAAAGGTACAACTTCCTTAAGTTTTGTCCATGAGTGTATCTTTCAGAGTTATTGTCTGAATCCCGATATACTTGCTGAAAGGTACAACTTCCTTAAGTTTTGTCCATGAGTTTATCTTTCAGAGTTATTGGCTTAATACTGATGTACATCCTAAAAGGTACAACTTCCTTAAGTTTTGTCCATGAGTTTATCTTTCAGAGTTATTGGCTTAATACCGATGTACATCCTAAAAGGTACAACTTCCTTAAGTTTTGTCCATGAGTGTATCTTTCAGAGTTATTGTTTGAATCCCGATATACATGGTAAAAGGTACAACTTCCTTAAGTTTTGTCCATGAGTGTATCTTTCAGAGTTATTGGCTTAATACCGATGTACATCCTAAAAGGTACAACTTCCTTAAGTTTTGTCCATGAGTTTATCTTTCAGAGTTATTGGCTTAATCCCGATGTACATCCTAAAAGGTACAACTTCCTTAAGTTTTGTCCATGAGTGTATCTTTCAGAGTTATTGTTTGAATCCCGATATACATGGTAAAAGGTACAACTTCCTTAAGTTTTGTCCATGAGTGTATCTTTCAGAGTTATTGGCTTAATACCGATGTACATCCTAAAAGGTACAACTTCCTTAAGTTTTGTCCATGAGTTTATCTTTCAGAGTTATTGGCTTAATACCGATGTACATCCTAAAAGGTACAACTTCCTTAAGTTTTGTCCATGAGTTTATCTTTCAGAGTTATTGTTTGAATCCCGATATACATGGTAAAAGGTACAACTTCCTTAAGTTTTGTCCATGAGTGTATCTTTCAGAGTTATTGGCTTAATACCGATGTACATCCTAAAAGGTACAACTTCCTTAAGTTTTGTCCATGAGTTTATCTTTCAGAGTTATTGGCTTAATACCGATGTACATCCTAAAAGGTACAACTTCCTTAAGTTTTGTCCATGAGTTTATCTTTCAGAGTTATTGGCTTAATACCGATGTACATCCTAAAAGGTACAACTTCCTTAAGTTTTGTCCATGAGTGTAAATGCCTATCTTCGTTTGATATTCTTACGACCCACATATTGCTAAAAAAATCAAAAGATTAGATTTTCCACCGTTATGCAGAGTCATCATCTGTACTCCCATGATAGAACCATATACTATACTGTCTAAAATATGTTCAGATGTAAAACCAAGAGAGACAAATGTCAATCATAGAGTGTCTATAACTTGCTTATTCATATTTTTTATTGAAGATGTGACGTTTCTAAATAGAAATATCCCACTTTTATATTTGAAAGAAGGTTATTGAAAATTGATTATATATTTACCGACTATAATTGAGATATTTCAGTGATTATCTAGTCAGAAGATTTCGTTCCTATATTTATAATAGATGGATACAAGTTTCTTTCAATAAATGAAACCATTAAAACACGAATTTTTCTTTTCATATAAATCACATCTCGTACTGTCCTTTGCTACTATGGAAAGAAATTGGGAGGGCCTGGCTCATCAGTGGTTAACCCTTTCAGCGGTTTCGCTAGCTTAATCTACCAGACCGCTATATAGAGATCTTGGATAATTCTGTTTATATATTCACATATTCACTGACACTGTAGAATTGAATCATAGATACGGTATTTAGTCAAAACTATGGACGCAATCTCAAAGTGTATTAGAATTACAATCAAACATTTGCATCAAGCAATATTCTTCCGAATATAAATCATACGATGCAAATTAGGTCTAAAGTAATTATAAGACGCCATCTATTATACAAGGTTGTCCCAAAAGTTCGTAAACACTTGCAAAATATTGAAATACCAATATTATTCGCCGTTGTGTATAATGTTTTTGTATTATGTATAAAATAATTGTATTATTATATATAATAATATGATTCGCCAAATAGGAAATAAAAATAATAAGCACAGTATAAAAAGAGAAGAAAAATTGTTCTATTCGAAAAAAGAAAGTTGTGCTTACTAGTTGTATTTATTATATATAGATGGCGCGCGTTCTTGTAACATCTACTCCGTCTTTTCTAAATACACTATGCCAGGAGACGACTTCTTTCAAACCCTTCATACGTCTGAAAGATTCTGTCAAAAACTCGTATTCCGAAAAGCTTATGGTTGACATACATTGGAGACTTATTAAAGCCTGAACAAAGAGGTTTGTTAATACATAATCTTCTTTCTTTCTGAAGCTGTTAGAGGTTTGCTATTGGTTTATCTTCCAGGGCAATATTCCCCCCGCGATTTAAATTTCAGCTTATTCATAGGTATTCCTGGCATTTATTCTTTGCATTATTAAAGCTCGAATTTTTATTTTGAAATTATCACACCTCTTACTGTCCTCAACTAATATTAAAAATTATTGGATAGAATATTTAGAAAAATATATTATATCCTTGCGAGCTTATAATGATTTTCAAGCAAATTAGCCAGCATCCCAGCTTGCTGATGAAGAAATCACCTCAGGAAGTTCCAAGAACCTAGAGGGTGAGGATCCCCATTTGCACCTATTAAGGGTATCGCTTAACGCACGAGGTGCTACCATCCTGTTGAGATCTCAATATGGGATGTATCCAATTTCCCAAATGACGGTTATCGGCCTCCGCTTCATCATCCACTAATTGGCTCATCGCCTGCTGACCCACTGATCAGAATTTGCATCTGGCTCTCCGCATCCGGTATCACACCACACTGGCCACCGCTTATCTGATCGATGTGAGGTGATGGATTGGATAGCAGCGTGATTGCTTTGGCAAAACTTCTGGATGAAATACTCATCAAAAATTTGAAAACCTAATTTTTTCATGACAGGTAGCGTTCTAATTTGGTTTCTTTGTGCACATGGTATCCAAATATACAGCACGAACGGTCGGCTGATACTTTTAAAATAAAATAAATGGTATTGCAAAAATTAAATCGCAAATACACAAATCAAAATCTATTGGAATAGAAAATCGCTATAAGGAACGTGTGGCCACTGGACATGCGTCGGACCTAGAGGCTGTTGTTGGGTTCTGCGCTGCCTGGAGTATAGGAGCTCCATCAATGCTTCCATTCTCCCTGTAGTGAATCTGTATAAGACCTATGGTCTTAATAAAGCTGTGTGTATATATAAAGTATAAGATTAGAATATATACAGTAGCAATGCGTGTCTTTATTCGTGCAAAGTGAAAGCTTTCGGATCTTTATAATTCTTCTACAGGAATAGACCTTGCTAGCTCTGCTGCCTCTATGGAAGGATTATAAAGATCCGAAAGCTTGCACTTTGCACGAATAAAGAACGCACATTACTACTGTTTATATTCTAATCTTAAATCAAAATCTGTATACTAATATGTTTTCAGAAAATATGCATATATTGGATTACAAATATTTTTATTATTCCGATATTTTTCGAGGGGTAACTCGCCTTCTATTTATCGAGGATGTTTGTGCTTCTCACTAAAACACGTGAGACCGCGTATATCACTCTCGTTCTACAAGACCAATATGTATTTTAAAATGCTTTATTACTTTTAAATAACTTTCCGAAAAGTCTTTTTGCGCATATACTTTTCCAAAAATGGAAAAGTCGTATGGAGCAGTGTAGGGATCACCAAGGAGAGAACATTGAAGTCTGTTGTAATTGGTGACGTATAGTTATGATATGAGTTCGGTTATTTAATAGCTACACCTCGTATATACACAGAGTCAAATTTTTCAGATTCAAAATATTATTTTCAAAGAATTATTCTAATAAAATATCTATTGTGTTAGTGTGCGGATGTCTTGAAAGACATGAGGAGTCAAAAATCAATAAAAGCATTCATTTCATTGACCAACACATACAATATCTGATAGAATATTACATTACAATTTTTGACAACTTTAATTTTCGGAAATACGTATTCATTTTTCACTTATTGCTACCAATTCCATAAATTTTCTAAAATCTATTATCTTTTAAATTATTTTGATGTGAAGTCGGTGGAAGGATGGTCTAAACTGTTGGTTTTCGACCGCTACGACCCGGTTTCGATTCCCGTATTGAGAACTTTTTTCTGGTTAAAAAAAATTATCCAATGGTCCCCGATTCTTGTAAAAGTCCAACTCCACCTGCGAGTGGAAGTAACTAAACGGAGCCCTGGCTCATTTGTAAGTGTAAAGGTTGAACGGCTTTTCACATGTGTAGACATGTGGTGCACTTACAGTAAAAGCAGTCGTCTACCTCTACCCACCATTATTATCATTGCCTTGTATCACGTGTACTAAGGATAAGCAAAAATATATATATTTTGATTATGAAGAATGATATTAAATCCGAATGCTAGAGTCTAGCACGCAATTCTAAGTAATGGAATCGTGACTACAGTTGATCATTCATCGTTATTAAAATGCGGATTCAAACTTCACAAATTCGAGTAATAAGCTTTGGAGATATAAGATCTGGTTGATTTCTTTGCAAAGGAAAGTATTGGACTGTTGAATTTTCTCTTCTCTTTTGCCGTTGGTAATGCACTAGAAAACAGGGGTTTGTCTCAGGAAGTCTAAAAATCTCTATTAGGTATCCAGTATTGATTATGGATATTCAAATTCTAAATTGTCGTATTTACCTAAAATGCTTATTCAGTACTCTGTAGTTAGGAACTTGTAATACGTTAATTCTCATTTTCTCACACTAGGAAATGAAATATACAAAAACGGCATTAGTTTGAGATTTCTCATCAGCTTGGTCATACTTTTTCATGATTTGCCTTCAACATCCTTTTTGAAGGCATAGGTATGCTCAACGTAAGCTGGTGGATTGGCACTATTGCTTTTGCACAGGGTCAATATTAGAATATATTCGGTATTTGCTATGAACATTAGGGTATTCAATCAAAGGGTTCTCAATCTGGATTATATTGATAATCTTAATCATCATCAAATTTACTAGTATTTTTAAAATAGGGCTTCTTTTGATGCTAACAATAAGCATGTGCTATTCTTTGATCGAATTCTTCTTTTTTATGTTATATGCAACGTGGAATATAGCTGGGCACATTCAGCCATTCTCTTTAATTTAAAAAAAAGGAAAACAATAAACAAATATATAGATACATATTTATTGGCATGGACGATTCTATTTCTCTGTCTTGCTCAACCATGTGGAAAACTTCAAATGATAAGCTTTGAAGATGAAAAATCTGGTTGATATCTTGCAAGCGAGAGTATTGGACGGTTGGCTTTCCTCTTTTTCTTTAGCTGTTGGTAAGGCAGTAGAAGACAAGGGTTTGTCTCAGGAGATCTTAAAATCTCTTTCAGGTATCCAGTTTTGATTCTAGATGTTAAAATGCTAAATTGTAATATATTTACCTAATAAACCCATCAATAATCATAGATTTCGACCGTATTTGATTATTATAATGAGAACAAGAAATTTATTACAAAAAAAATGTATGTTGAAGATGCCATTGATGATTTTAACGACCTTGATGAAAATTAGAATTCCAAAATCAGGGTGCATTAGAAAAAGGCTCATTACACCTCACGACAGGGAACGTTTAGATTTCATTGAGGAACGTTATTGGGTGGCCGGTTGGAATAAATATTTAGTAGTCTGGGTTGAGGGAGAAAAAAACCTCGGCGGAAACCTACTTGCCAATCAGCAAGGAGTTTAATTAGACAGACGTACAATTACACCGAGTAAATTAATTGATTCTTGGAATTAACGATGGATTTTTACTGGCCGCTCTCTGAGCGGTTGTAAATCTCACACCGACTCTTCTAATTGGGCCGCTCAGGGTGGTCTACACTACCTGTTGCACTGTCAAATCTCAGCATTCTTACACTACCTGTTGCTGGTTCACTGTCAAATAGCAGCATTCTTACACTACCTGTTGCTGGTTCACTGTCAAATAGCAGCATTCTTACACTACCTGTTGCTGGTTCACTGTCATATTGTAACATTATAACACTACCTGTTGCTGGTTCACTGTCAAATCTCAGCATTCTTACACTAACTGTTGCTGGTTCACTGTCAAATTGTAACATTCTTATACTACCTGTTGCTGGTTCACGGTCAAATCGCAGCATTCTTAGGATACCTGTTGCTGGTTCACTTTCAAATCGCAGCATTCTTACACTACCTGTTGCTGGTTCACGGTCAAATTGTAACATTCTTACACTACCTGTTACTGGTTCACTATCAAATCTCAGCATTCTTACACTACCTGTTGCTGGTTCACCTGCAAATAGCAGCATTCTTACACACTACCTGTTGCTGGTGCACTGTCAAATAGCAGCATTCTTACACTACCTTTTGCTGGTTCACTCTCAAATAGCAGCATTCTTACACTACCTGTTGCTATTTCACTGTCATTTTGCAGCATTCGTAAACTACCTGTTGCTGGTTCACTGTCAAATAGCAGCATTCTTACACACTACCTGTTGCTGGTTCACTGTCAAATCGCATCATTCTTACACTACCTGTTGCTGGTGCACTGTCAAATAGCAGCATTCTTACACTACCTGTTGCCGGTTCACTGTCAAATTGTAACATTCCTACACTACCTGTTGCTGGTTCACAGTCAAATCGCAGCATTATTACACTACCTCTTGCTGGTTCACTGTCAAATCGCAGCATCCTTACACTACCTGTTGCTGGTTCACTGTCAAATTGTAACATTCTTACAATTCTGTAATAATCTTACACTACCTGTTGCCTGTGTACTGTTAAATTCTAACATTATTACACTACCTGTTGCTCATGCACTGAAAAGTTTAAAATTCTTACACAACCTGTTGTGCGTATTTACACTACCTGTTGCTCGTATACTGTCAAACTGCAACATTTCTGCACTTCTCACACTAGTTCCAATGTTTTTACCCTTAAGGCTGATGCCCTGACGAGTTACACAGTCCACTGCCTACTCTCTATGCGTACCATCCTTGCAATACCTGAGGACCACAATTGAGTAAAAATACTTACTAGTCTCAGTAGCTTTTCCTAGCACTACATGCCGATGCAGTTACAAAAATAAAATTATTGTTACAACTACAGGTCCATTGTCAAGTTTTTCAACTACCTGCTCTCGTAATGCTAAGTTCTAGATTTGAGCTCTATCTCTTGTTGAACACTATATCTAACTTACACCAACTTCTCTATAGATGCAGAATTTATAGGTTCTATCAAGACCATCGTTCTGATTTCCTGAAGACCTTCCTTTCACGTCCGAGTATCGTAAAGAAAAAGTAAAGCAAGTGCGCGGGATGACAAAGGATGAATATGAATCGTTCCAGTTAAAAGAAATACTGGACATAAATCGTTATAGCTACTCGGTTGTAGCTTTGAATGCATTCTAGCAACTTGGGTAGATGTAAAAATATTGCAGAGACTGATATAGTTGGGGATGGTTTCCAAGGACCTGGGTCGCTGCCATAGTTTCTAGGGATCTGTAGATGTAAATATTTTGCAGAATCCTGATTAACTGATAATAGTTTTTCACGGATTTGTAGATGAGGAGTAGATTTCAGAGACCTTTTAAACTGATAATAGTCCGCAGATTTGTAAAGCTCTCTAATTATAATTTCCTGGTTCCTATGTAGCTGGGGATAGATTCCTAGATTCCTCATATCTGTGTTACGGTCGGCAGCTGCCAGAAACATGTGAATTTAGAATAGCTTATATAGAAGTCTTGTAAAGAGAAGACCACCACTGACAACAATGGGTAGTATGACACGAAGGATGTACCACCACCGACACAGATGGATGGTATGCCATGCTAAGGATGCACCTCGGACACAGATGTATGCTATAGCATGCTAAGGATGCACCAGCGACACAGATGGATGGTATGGCATGCTAAGGATGCACCAGCGACACAGATGGATGGTATGGCATGCTAATGATGTACCATCGCCGACACAGATAAATGGTACGCCATGCTAAGGATGCACCACCACCAACACAGATAGATGGTATGCCATGCTAAGGATGTACCACCACCGACACAGATGGTTGGTATGCCATGCTAAGGATGCACCACCACCGACACAGATGGATGGTATGCCATGCTAAGGATGCACCACCACCGACACATATGGATGGTATGGCGTGCTAAGGATGTACCACCACCGGCACAGATGGATGGTATTCCATGCTAAGGATGCACCACCGACACAGATGGATGGTAGTCTATGCTAAGGGTGCACCACCACCTACACAGGTGGATGGTAGGCCATGCTAAGGGTGCACCACCACCGACACAGATGGATGGTAGTCCATGCTAAGGGTGCACCACCACCGACACAGATGGATGGTAGTCCATGCTAAGGGTGCACCACCACCGACACAGAAGGATGGTAGTCCATGCTAAGGATGTACCACCACCGACACAGATGGATGGTATGCCATGCTAAGGATTAACCACCACCGACACAGATGGATGGTAGTTCATGCTAAGGATGCACCACCACCGACACAAGTGGATGGTATGCCATGCTAAGGTTCAACCACCACTACCGACACAGATGGATGGTATGCCATGCTAAGGTTCAACCACCACCACCGACACAGAAGGATGGTATGCCATGCTAAGGATGCACCACCACCGACACAGATGGATGGTATGCCATGCTAAGGATGTACCACCACCGACACAGTGTTCCGTCCGGGAAGAAGAGGAAGAGAAAGATGTAATTACCGGCCGGCACTCTGATGAAGTCCCAGATTTCATTTTTTGCACCCGCCGACCTTGCCAGGAGGAGGAACAATAAAAAAGCTCCGGGGACCGAAGGCAACTTCTTGTTATCATTTTTTTCATTGTCCAATTGACTGGTAATGACCCATCGTATTGCCTATCAATACGTCGTTAGAACTCTGGAATTGCCCGACATTCTGGGCCGAAATTATACAAACTGATGGCTTGTTTTATTTTTATATCCCTATTAGAACTCCCCGTAGATTTTAGAAGTTTTTTAAGATGCCATTTTTTTTTAAATCGTTAAACTCTTTTTCTGAAGAGAATATTTTTGATTTAAACTTCTCATCCAAATTGCTTGACTTAATCTAATCAAGCCTACAATGAGAGACCACCTCCAAGATAGACGAAAAATGACCTGTTTATTAGATGGTGCTACTGTATACAGTTCATTTACTGCAACAGGTTTTGTAAATATGTTGACACAAGGATCTCTGTACCCTTGCCCGTCTCATTAGTTAAATTCTGCGATAAACGAGACCTACATTACCTGAGAGCATGTGAAAAGACAAATCGTATATTACTGAGAGCCAGCATATATGCTTACGAATCATTAGGGAGAAAACGTTTACGAATCAAGAAGTTCTTAAAATAAGTTTGTAAACACTTTATACAGAAAATGTATGCGCGCGCCTTTGAAAAGCATAAACTCTACGCTATTCTATACAAGAAGGAGAATCCTTAAGTACAAAATACTTCAGCTTGGATTGTTTTCATGTGATATTGGAGAAAATCGATTGAAGGGATCTAAGCTGAAATAGCTCAGATGGAAGATTAAAGAGGGATTTCTAAAAAAGACGAGAGCTCTAACAAAAGCAGAGATAAAGCCGCTAGAGTCAATTTTCAAGAACATGAGTAGAATTTCAATCAGAAAGAGATGAAAAACTTTATATTCCATAGTTGTTCATGATACTTTGCGCGAAGGAAGTTGAGATTTAAATATAGGATAAAGATTTCATCTCGAAACGAAAGACAGATCGCTTTGTCAAAAACGAAGTATGAAAACTTAATGCTCAAGTTTCGATATCATGTCTTCATTATGGATGATGAGTCTTCTATCACCTCTCGCAGAACGTCGAAGTTGTGGCTACTAACTACATTCCGACTCCTTCTCTACTGCTGACGTCAAATTGACCAGGAAAATAATTGAAGTCCTGGTGTGATCAGTCCTTGTGGACTTACCCGTCCAGTCTTCATGAAATCTAGGTGTGCCATCAATTCTGAACGGGACCAGTATCTCAAGATCGCAAATCACTCAGAACGATAGGTGTTATGTATTCTAGCCTGGCCAATTCACACGCCTAGATCGTAAAGTCACACGCCTAGATCGTAAATCAACACATGAAGCTCACACCTTCGATTTTGTTGCGAAATACACTAACGTAGCCAACGTCCTGGAGAATCGTTGCATTGGAACTTTTGATCATACCTCAAGATTTTCGTTTACTCAAAGGTGTGGAAATCTAGGAAAGAGATCCAGTATTTGAAAAAAAAAATACAAAAGTAAAATTGTACTGGGATCAGGTGGAGAAATTAAGAAAATATATCCCCTGATCGTGCAACTAAAGTTTGCTATTGACTTGCGCCATCTGTCGGAATAAATATCAACTATTATTTTATTTATAAAATAAAAGGATTTAAAAGCGCGAATGTTTCTTTTATACATAAAAAGAACTTCTACTGCCCTTACTGCGATAAAAAAATATATTGGGAGGGTTCACCACTGATGAGCCAAGCCCTCCCAATATATTTTTTCATCGCAGTAAGGACAGTAGAAGTTCTTTATATGTATAAAAGAAACATTCGCGCTTTTAAATTCTTTTATTTTATATATATAGATGGCGCGTTATTGCTTTGTGTATTCTTTTATTTTTGATTATTCCAAATTTGGCTAAATACCAATTCTTTATTAATCAAAAAAATCTAGTAAATATCTAGTATTGCTTGCGCAAAACGGATGATGCTATTGTACATAAGCTGGTGGTGGTCACCTAGAGGAGACTCGACACTCTTTGACAACAAAGCTTTATTTACGCTGAATAAATTATTTTCAGTCTCAATATTCCTTGTAATTTTTATTTATTATTAGAACTAAAATATTCTCTTTTGAATTTCATTCAGATTTTTTCCTATATCACGTATTACATGATCCTCATTGAACTAATCGGCTATATCCTTTTGAATCCTTGTTTATCTCGCATTATATTGCAACGTGGAAAATACGGAAAGAAAAACTTCAGGATGATACAGCAATTTATTTAAGGCAATAACAAACTATTAATGATAAAAAAATGCAATGAGGGGGAAGTTTACAGAGTAGCAAAATATAAACATCGATAAAATTATACTCTGTTAATAAAATAATAAATAATTTCGAAACTATTTTAAAGGCGTAAGATTCTTTTTGAAATTAAACAATTTCTACTGCCCTTACTGCAATGGGAAAATTAAAGGGAGGGTCTGGCTCATCAGTGGTGAACTCTCCCAGCGGTTTCGCCAGTTTAATCTACCATACCGCTGTTATATTGCATTTTTGGAACTTCCTTTTATAGTGATATTGTTGGTAGACTCTTGGAATGGGTAGAATAAATCATTTGATACAATATTCTAATTGAATGTAATTCTACTGTCCTATAAGCTTATGTCCATAGTTTACTTGAAAACCATTTCTAAGATTCCATCCTTCAGTGTAGCATATAAAAGCAGAATGATCCAATACAGTATTAGAGCTTTGAGAAGCGGTCTGGTAGATTAAATTGGCGAAACCGCTGGGAGGGTTCACCACTGATGAGCCAAGCCCTCCCAATATATTTTTTCATCTCAGTACGGACAGTAGAAGTTCGTTTTATGTATAAAAGAAACATTCGCGCTTTTAAATCCTTTTATTTTATATGTATAGATGGCGCGTTATTGCTTTGTGTTAATTCTAAACAAGAGATTTATCGAAAAAAAAGTTTCAACTTTGAAATAAATATTAACTAACACACACAAAAGACACTAGTGTAAATAGAAAGTATTAAACTCAGAAGAGTAATCAGTCAAATATAATGAAAATCGGCATAAATTTACAGGTTTTTATATTACATAGACTAAATGATCAATAAACGAAATTAGATGTAACTCTCTCTACTCAGTATCCCCAGCAGACACCATCAACAAGCTCTACAAGCTTTATTACAAGCTATTTTAGTTCTGTAAACATTTTTGAAAGATGGAATTAAGCATAAACGAGTTTATTAAGTATAAATGTAAAAATGGCTTCCTTGTAAACGAATCAAGCGACCAAGAAATAACTCCTGCAATTTTATTTCAAGCATCACACTCGATAGCAAATAATGGGGGAACAAGTTTTCTATATAAGAACCAATAGATTTGAAGCCCTTACATTGTCTTTCATGGCACTTCAAAAAATGCTTTTACAAATAATTTCATTAAATTTGTATACATAAAATCCTACAACGATGTGCCAGGGCTTATAATATTGGAAAATATAGATAGTTATTTTCAAAATGAAAATTAATCCAGATATATATTAAAGCTTCATATATTTTTTCATTACTACAAGCTTGATACCTTAATATGATTATTGAGTGGAGATAAGAAAGAAGAGAAATCTAACTCTTTAAAAATTGTCTTGCATTCAAAATCCATTTATTCCTTACACACCACAATTTGATAAAAAATTTCATGTTTTCTTCAACTCCTGTGACACATTCTATTTCCATTATTGTATGGTTGAATTGATCAAACTAAATTGTCAAATTGACGTTAATCGTTTCCTCATTTTACTCCGCAACAATGTGTTCATTTCTCTTGTCGACCATTCTTCATCATGTTGGAAAAATTTAACAACGAGCTGTCTGAAATGGGCGGGGGGGGGGGGGGTGATGTAAAAGACATTGATGCCTTCTGATCAGCACGAATGTTTCTTTTCAATATAAAACAAATTTCTACTGTCCTTACTGTGATATATATATATATATATATATGGTGTAAAAACTATATAATAAAAATATAACAGTGATACTACATTTAAAACTTAAGGAGCAATCTGATCAGAATGATAAATCATATCAAGTAGATTTGGTTAGATTAGCAAGCTAAATCTAAATTAATTATAAAAATAAATAGTTGTATAGTTTTATAGTTAAGTATTCTATTAAAATTATCTTCATTAGTTTGATTATTTAAATTCAAATTATAAATTTGTTAATTGTTATTATTTAGTATAGATAGAGAAAAAAAAAAATTCTTTACTTCTAAAACATCCTCTAGTTAATTATATAATTATAATTAATAACAATAAAAAATTAACAAAGTAACGTCTATTACATCGGCTTTTACACGTCATTCAGACATACTCTAATCCTATATATAGAATAATCGAAGAGATAATATATATAATAGTTAGAAAAAAAGATAGAAAGACAGAACCATGTACTTTTAATCAAACTAATAGAAAGAAAACAAAAAGTTTTGTAAATAAGGTAGATAAGATTGTTAGTATATATATATATTTTTTTATAATTTTATATTTTATTCGTTTTTTTTTTTTTTTTAAAGATTTTTTAAATTTTTTTATTTTAAAATATGAATATAAAAAGTTGTATTTAGTAAAATATCTATAATATGAATTAACTTTTATTATAAGTTTGGTTATTATGTTTTGAAACCCTAATGGTAGACCAGACATATACAAAAAACTTAAATTGGAGTAATTATTGAAAAAAGAGGTCTGCTGAACCGGGACTTCTCAAATAGAAATTCAGCTTTTCAACATTTCATCCCTTCTCTATTATGTCTAGACCTCCTTTCAACCGTATTTTATGTGTTAATATAAAGTTACTGCAGTGAAACATTTATATGAACAGATATAATGTGTACCTACCTTGTCCGCGAACGCCTTCAACTGTAAACAACTATTTCTGGATAACACATGTTGTGGGGGGGTGGGGACAAATTTAGACCGAATTGTGGGAGAACAAGACATTCAAAGAATAAAGATAAGATAGTTAATAAAAAATCTTTAAAAAAAAAAAAAAACGAATAAAATATAAAATTATAAAAAAATATATATATATACTAACAATCTTATCTACCTTATTTACAAAACTTTTTGTTTTCTTTCTATTAGTTTGATTAAAAGTACATGGTTCTGTCTTTCTATCTTTTTTTCTAACTATTATATATATTATCTCTTCGATTATTCTATATATAGGATTAGAGTATGTCTGAATGACGTGTAAAAGCCGATGTAATAGACGTTACTTTGTTAATTTTTTATTGTTATTAATTATAATTATATAATTAACTAGAGGATGTTTTAGAAGTAAAGAATTTTTTTTTTTTTTCTCTATCTATACTAAATAATAACAATTAACAAATTTATAATTTGAATTTAAATAATCAAACTAATGAAGATAATTTTAATAGAATACTTAACTATAAAACTATACAACTATTTATTTTTATAATATATATATATATGTATATAGATTTTATTAAATATAATTTTTTTTCTTTCTATCTTTTATATATAATATTTTAATACTAATAATTAAATATCCTTCTTTTTCTTTATATATTTATTTATTTATTTTATTTTCTCTTCTTTCTTTAACTGTATATAGTATCTTATTGCATGTAAATATTAATTATATAATCTAATGTATCGTATTTAGAAATAATAAAGAAACCGTTTCTGAGGCAACCCTTATCTACGCTTCGTTGTTTCTTTGCAGAGCTTGATTTAAGGGTCTTCTTTTCTCGCTGATTTTAATCAAAAAAATAAATCTTGAAATTCTAGAAGCAGAGTACAGGGGACGCAAGGGCTTGTTAGCCTATATCGTTCCTGGCTTTGTCTCTGACAAGCCAAATTTTTCCATCTGTCCTTACTGTGATGAAAAAAATATTGGGAGGGTTTGGTTCATCAGTGGTGAACCCTTCCAGGGGTTTTGCCAATTTAATCTACCAAACCGCTTCTTTAGAGCTCTAATACTGTATTGGATGGTTCTATTTATAAATGTTTCAATGAAGGGTGGAATCTTAGAAATAGGGATATCCCATTATTTTCGATATTCTACGAGTTTACTCGAGCATTTCCCACTGGATGATCTGATACTTCATTCCAAGAGCATTTTTCTCCTTTCACTTCGTAGAAACATTTTTCTATTGGTCAACAATTCTGGTAACCGTACACGTGTCGATTTACTTTAAGAGAATTTAGTGTGGCTGGACTATAACACCTTGAAAAAGATTGACATTATATAGATCAGATAGCCTGGTGGTAAAATTGAACATATTCTAATGTTCTAATTTTTGTTTCCATTTTTATAAAGATTTATTTTTAAGAATTTCTTTGAGAAGAAAACATTAAACTCTTTGCAAAAAAAAAAAAAAAAAAGATCCTGTCCTTGTCTGGAGGAGGACTCTCTCAAGATGGAGGAGCTTCCCTACCTGAGAACAGTTTTTTTATATTGTAAATTAGAAAATTAGGAAAGATAAACCTAAAAATTACACGGCAATTTATTTAATGCAAGAACCAAATTAAAACTAATAATTATTATTTATTTAAGTAAACCAGGTTCCTGGAGCGTACAGAAGTCGCCAACTACCCGGGATGTCCTTCTGAACTAAGTCTTCTTGGATTTATATACAATGCCAGTGGAAGTCCAATTAATGAGGTGTTGCCAGGCAGATTTCTTTCTTGGGAGATTTTCTAGGGATGCTGGACATATGTTGGTGATACCTAGGAGAGTGGCTGTCTGGAATCTTTGGTATTGGAAGGTTGGGCAAGTGAAGAGGAGGTGGTCTACGGTTTGGTTTTCATCTTGGCAGTGGGGGCAAGTTGGGTCTTCTTTCTATACCGTTGCAAGGTCTGCCTGAATGTAACCATGGCCGGTCAAGATTGTTGTGGAGGTAGATCCATGCTTGATGTTTCGAAGCATTTGGAGGAGTAGTTTCGGGGTAGCAGCAAATCTTCGTAGATTTCTGGTGGAGTAATCTTGGATGTAGAGGTCTGTCCACATTTTGAGGGCTATCTGTTCTTTTTTACCGCGCGCGACGCTCTTTGGGGAAACTAATAAAATAGCAGAGTGGCAATGAGAAAAATTTTACAATGTATCAAAATAATAATATCGAAATTTAAAATCTTTTCATAAAATAATAAATAAATCTGCTACAATATTTAATCACCAAATTGTGAATAATCACATTTATCTTTGTTTAATTTCTCATTAATTTTTGTAACAATGGACTAAGAATGTCAATAAATATTTTGAATTGTCTAAGAGACCTTAAAGAGATCTAAAAAAAGTCCAATAAAACTTCCTATTTATTTATTACAAAACGATACACTATTCTTTATGAAGATATTTGTGCGTACATATCTACATATATGGGGTATATTATAGGTAAAATATTTCTTGAGATATATCAACTATTTCTATAGTAATGATAAAAGGAGCAACCAGTTGTGATAAATAAAGTGTCACAAATTGTCATAGACTGTGTCACATCAGGAATTATTTACATGTATTATAACATACCATAATGGATCTCTCGTATTTTGTCTTAGTAAGCCTTAACGTCTAAATACGGGCAGTTTTTGTTAGCGTGGTAGTGGTGTCTTGTCCATGGATCAGATCAGACCGGTCCATGCACCCTGATCACAATCCCGGCCAACTGAGGTGCCTTGTTTTTATGGATGTCCTCTTCTGGATTGATGTCTGCCATATAGAGGGCTGCAAGGGTTGCCGGACAACTGTATATATGGTCCGGAGTGAGTTGGGTGTTGTAACAGTTATTGCAGTTTCTGTAGGATCTAGTCATGTCTGGGTTTATCTTTATTTCTTTAAAATAACCTGTTCTGATTCTTGAAATTATTGTCAATTGAAATTTTTTTAACGTAAGACAAATAATTGTCAATGACTACCGACTTCTGTTGAATCTACAAAACTTGTTCATCAACCTCATTGTCAATTACTTGTCTTACGCTAACAAATTTTCAATTAACAATAATTTCAAGAATCAGAACAGGATATTTTAAAGGAATAAAGATAAGCCTAGACATGACTAGATCCTACAGGAACAGCAATAAATTAAATAAGAGAACCTGCTTATAACAATCACGCTGAGCATAAAAAAAACTAAATCCTATTTTTAAAAATTCTAAAATATATATTTGTCTAAAATATGTATGAAATCATCTTTAAAATCTAAATCTAATATATTAAAATAAATTTTATCAATAAAAACAAAAAACTCATACAGAACAAGTTAACTGATACCATGAAATAATTGGTAAAAAATCTTAATGAGCCGTTAGTTATAACTAAAAACCTTTCATCCAAAAAAAAAAAAAATGAGGCGAGAAAAAAAAAAGCGAAGTTCCATTTTGACTCTTCACTAATTAAGACATCAAAAAATAAATTTCTTGGGTTTAATTTTTTTTTTCTCAGCGGCTTGAAGAAAGAGAAAAAAAAGTCGTGACGCAAGGGTTCCAATTGTGAAAAAGATTAATCATTTTGATATTGAAGAAAAAAGTTAGAAATTGAGACACAATTATTTGGTCCATTTGTGAGGACGGTCTTACTTCGTTATCTAGGACCTTGGAGTAAAAAACTTTGTTAGCTTAGTGTTCTGTCTTGATTTACTATAGGGCACTTAACTTTTTTTCAATTTTAAAACTGATTCTACTTCTGGAATGTGTGCAATTTCTCTCCACAAAAGAACTTGTTATAAATACCATAAATGCCATAGCATATGTAAAAGATTAGAAGTATTTTCTTTTGTATGCTTGTATCGGACGAACCTTAATTATAGGTTTCTTGAAAATAAAGATACTTCGGCCAGTAAATCCTTTTATTACCTCGTCAGGAGCAAACAAAATTTAAAACATTTGACAAGGCGTTACATGTTTTAATTTTTGTTTGCTCCTGACGAAGACAAAAAGATTTTTGTCGAAACGTCGAGGTGATAAAAATATTTACTGACCGAAGTATCTTTATTTTCAATAACTATAAATGCCGGCCAGGCAGCCTCTATCTTTATGTTAATTTTAGGTGTTATGTAAATTTATTATTTTTATTGTTTGATGTCTAAAATACATAAAAAATAGGGTTTTTAAAAATGTATTTATTAATCAACCAGGTGCGATATTGAAATATTTGCATCAATTACAGAAAGAACAAAACAACAAACCAATTAAAACTTAGAATTAAATATTGATAAATTTACATGTATATTATTCGACAGAGTTCATAAAATTTATATAGACATAGTAGCTGATGCAAGAGAGTTAAATCATTTAGATCAGGGAACAATCAATGTCTCACTTCTGCAAAGTTCGGACAGTTGAAGTGCAGTTTGTTCAGTTTCTCCGTAGGAACAATAAAAATAGGTAAAATAGGTTGGGATAAAAGGGAAAATGTTTAATTAATAAATATCAGTGTGGAAATGAGGTTGTCTCGAGTGTCTTTTTCATTGAATCATCTTCAAAGCATGAATTGGAATTCTTCCATTGTCTCTACGTGGTCCCTCGTTATCTGAATTTAAAGACAGTTAGGGGGGGTTGGTGGAAGGATGGTCTAAACCGTTAGTTTTCGACCGCTACGACCCGGGATAGAATCCCACATTGGACAATTTTTTTATCTGAGTTTAAAAAAAGATGATCCAATGGACCCCGATTCTTGCAAAAGTCCAACCCCACCAGCGAATACAAGTAACAAAACGAGGCTCTGGCACATTTGTAAGTGCAATGTCGAACTGCTTTTTACATGCGTATACATGTGGTGCACTTACAGTAAAATCAGTCTCCAACTTCTACTCACCATGATTATCATGGCCTGTACCACGTGTACTAGGGATAAGGGGGAAAAAAAAGAAAACTAGGGCTGTCAGCCTTAGCCCGTCGACAGCATGCATGCTCCTTACATCTCCTGGAGGCGGTCTCTTATTAGACGTTAAGTGATATTTGATCGAATTTCCTTTTTTATTTTTTTTTTAGAGAATGGGTCACTCACAGGAAGTTTTATTGTATTTGTTTCTCAATCTATCACAACATAATATTGTCTAGTAAATATCATCTATATAAACACACCAGCGGAAAGTGTTATATCCAGAAGGATTTGAAGAAAACAAATGAAATTTGGCTCAAATTAACTTATTGTGGAGTGTATTAAATGCATTTTTCATGCAACAAAATTTATAAAAGAGTTTAATTTTATTGAGATTATATTTTAGTTCGAGCGTTTTTTTTTTTTTTTTTCAAAATTTAAAACTTTATTATCAACTTAGCTTATTATCAACTTGTCTATCGAACTGGTGATACAAGAAGACAAACTCCAATTGGCCAATGAATCAGAGGAAAGCTTGTAAATCTTCAACTTGTTTCAGAAACTGCCGAGAACAATGTAGAATACTATAGACATTAGTATGCAAGTAACCAAACGGGGCTCTGGCACATTTGCAAGTGCAAAGCCGAACTGCTTTTCACATGTGTAGACATGTGGTGCACTTACAGTAAAAGCAGTCGCCTACTTCTACCCACCATGATTAGCATGGCCTGTACCACGTGTACTAGTGATAAGCAGAAAAAAATGAACATCCTTGTGAAATACATCCCGGTACAAATCTTATTTTAATATTCAAATTGAAATGTCGTTTTTTTTTTCTCTCTTCTTCTCTCGCTACACTAAAAGTGCGAAATAATATAATTTAAAGGTATATTCGAATGTAAATTGAATATCCCAGTTGGTATTTGATATATTGGCAGAGACAAACTTACCACATAATGTTCTGCCAAGTATTATATCTACCAATATATCATGGTGGCTAGCTAAAGACTGCTTTTACTGTAAGTGTACCAAATGTCTGCACATGCAGAAAGCAGTTCGATTTTTGCATTTATGAGTTTGTAAGAGCCCCGTTTGTATACTATGGACATCCTTGTAAAATACATCCCGGTACAATTCTTAAGTCTTCAAATTAGAAGGTCGTTTTTTTTTTCTTCTCATGCTACGCTGAAGTGTAAAATAATATAATTCAAAGGTATATTCGAATGTAAATTAAACATCCCAGTTTCAGGTTGTTAATTGATATATTGGCAGACAAACTTACCACATAATACTCTGGCGACTGTTTTATCTACCAATATATCATGGTGGCTAGTTAACGACAGGTTCTACTGTAAGTGAAACACATGTCTGCACATGCAGAAAGCAGTTCGATTTTTGCATTTATGAGTTTCTAAGAGCCCCGTTTGTATACTATGGACATCCTTGTGAAGTACATCCCGGTACAAATATTAAGTCTTCAAAATGGAACGTCGTTTTTTCTTTCTTCTCCTGCTACACTAAAAGTGAAAACTAATATAATTTAAAGGTATATTTGAATGTAAAGTAAACATCCCAGTTGTTAATTGATATATATATATATATATATTGGCAGACAAACTTACCACATAATGTTCTAACGAGTGTTGTATCTACCAATATATCATAGTGGCTAGTTAAAGACAGGATCTACTGTAAGTGAAACACATGTCTGCACATGTAGAAAGCAGTTCGACTTTTGAATTTATGAGTTTGCAAGAGCCCCGTTTGTGTTTACATACACTAAACTGGTGAGGTTGAAATTTTACAATAATTGGAGGCCCTTAAGCAATTCTTTTTTCATAAAAAAAAATGCCCAATGCTGGATTCGATCCCGGAACGTGGTTGCCGAACATCAATGGTTCAGACCACTCCTCCGCCAACCTTTTTTGCCAATATGTAAAAATGTTTTAAATATCATCACCAATTTAGCGACCTCTATAGCTGAAAATTATAAATATTTGATGGCTACTTGTTCTTTTAAATATATATAATTGAAACTACTATGTATTTATATACAGCCCTTATACTGCGATAATTAAAAATTGAAAAAGAGGCATGGCCATTTTAATCTTCAGACGATATCAATATTGTTTTAGATTGAATTTCTTATAAAACCTGTGTTTTCTTTTGAGTATTGGTATTTTACGGAAGAGCATTGCTCGATGCATCAAATCGTTATTTAGATATACATTTCTTCAATTCAAGAAGTAATGTCCTTATCTAGTTCAAAACATCAATTTACCATATTCAATAGAAAATGAAGGGTATATGGAATTTATTCTATTGATATATTAAAGCGGTCTGGATATTAAAATAGCGAAACCGCTGTGAGGGTTCATCTACTTATATAATTGCCTTATTCTGTCTGTGTGAAGTTCACTGTGTGAAGTTCGCGTATAGATTTTGGTCAGAATGGATAAAATAAAAAAAAGTGTCAAGGGATGGGAATCGAACCCACGACCTTCCGCTTACCGGGCAGATGCCATGACCACTAGGCCACATGACCACAATTTATAATTGTAACAAATAGTATTTGAATCAAAACATTCAATCGGGTAAAACACGGGCGTTGCCCGGGTCATTCGGCTAGTCATTTATAAGCCATGCCCTCCTTATTTCAATTGTTATTCATTACAGTATAGGGGCTTCCTATTCAAATATAGTATTTATAATAGTATAGGGGCTGTAGAAATATATTTTAAATATTTACCAAAAGAAGCACCTCGTCCTTTAATTGTGCATCAGAATGATGGCACTGTACATCACCCTGGTAAAAAAAAAACTTTACTAGTGATGATAAAGAATGAGCCTCAAAACAAGTTTTGACAAATGCAGCCAAAAAGCTAACCTGTATACCATGGTTTCGGGCTATAGCCCTTATCAGTACAGGGGTGGCTTCGATTTTATAACATTTTACGAGAGAGGTTATGAAATTGGTCAAATTTACCAAAAGTGGTTAAGCTGGTAAAGTGACAAGAGCCGATTTTCAGACAAGATTATAACCTAAGGGCAGTAGAAGTTTAATTTAAGTTCAAAATAAACACTCGTGTCTTAATGTTTTTATTCCCTACTAGACGAATGACCCGATTAAATGTTTTATTCAAACACTATTCGTTACAATTATAAATTGGCGCCGTGGTTGTCACTCTTGTGAAACGTCCCGCTCCAAACTTTACATGTACATTAGGTCAGCTGATATTACCATCCATCTTCACCGCTAGAGGCGCTGCTCGCGAACTAAGTAGAATAATTTGAATATATAGTTTTAATAATCGATTCATTTTTTTTAAATAGCTTATCGTCTTCCCCGTATTTTTTTTACCTATGTATGAAAATTTTGGTTTGAATTAGTGAACTACTGCGAATTTGTATACAGGACATACAAACAAACATACAAACATTCATTTTTTTATATATAGATATATAATTACGGCGTGTTATTGATTTATATTAATTAAAACATAAAGTTGCTGGAGGATGCTATTCATGTACCAAAATTTCTAAATTTCATATTAAAATGTATAGTTCGGGGGGGGGGGGGGGGGGGGGGAACATCGCTGGTGGCCACGCTCCGTGGCTAACAAAAGTAGCAATTACAAAAGGGCCGCCTGTAAGTTCACCAACTCAAGAACCGGTGGGGAGAATGTGTATTTACATATGTGATTAGAGCATGTCGCGGTCGCCACACTTCCTTGAGTCAACACTCGGAAGTCTTCGGCACCTCCTGACCCGAGGTTGTTGACCATTGACAGCTGCTGTACTCGAGGAGCTAGAGCGGAAACGGAAACTTTCAAATTTTGTGCTCAGAGATCAGGAAGTGAACTATGGTGAAACTAGAAAACGCATATAGGGCTCCTCTCCTGTCAGATTAAGCGTCAAAATTAGACGCCATTTATTGAACGTCTCCGCAAATTAGCAGCCTCGGGTAGGTGACAAATACACAATACCAGCTCTGGCAAACTGAAGAGACAACCACGGTATATTGATTTCAACGAGAAATATACAAACTACTCGAAAATAAAGATGTGAAATAAATCGTTTTAGGCAACTCTTTTTATATTTGGATGAATCGCTGATTTTGCAACCCGAGATTAATCTTTCAACCGTTAAATATGTATTCTTGTTCAAAACAATGACACATAACAGTAACGTGCAACTATATCTATAAAATCAATTACAGAAAGTATCGAACAGCCATCAATGTATATCTTGTAGTGAAATTACTTAATAATAAAGTTTTCACCTCATTTTATTCGTGTCAGCTCGACATAGCAAAACATTCATGTAAATAATTCGCTACTAAGGAAATGAAGCTGATGAAGGTGTCAAATTATATTGACAAACATAAGCAGTTTTATCTTATCTCAGTTTTACCGGGAAGAATATTATTTTCGTTTGTTAGTGAACCGATCTCTCACGTTTTCTCCTTGGACGAATGTAGCCATGTTTGTGTATGAGAGGGTACTAAGGGAATGCGATGGCGAATTGTGGGGTAGATTATCGTGTGTTTTCTGCGTGCTTTATCCGTGTCTGGTGATCTCCTTGCATACCTGTGTAACCCCGGTCTGATCTCTACCAACGCTACAATAAAAGATAAGTACTGTTTTGTTTTTATATAGCAAATCGTGAATTTTTATTTAAATTCCTTTTATTTTTGTTGTACTCTTGAGTGTACGCTTTTCTGTGTGTTAAGTTACTATTACTTTAGGCCCTAGTAAATTGCACTTTGTGTGTAATCCGTAAAAGTTAACTTTTATCAAAGGGCTTTCACGAGAGCTTCTGCAATTACCTTTAAATAAACGTCCCATTGTACTTTTTAACAAATCCTTTGCTGGTTGGGAGTTGGTTGAAATTAAAAGAAGGTTTGAGATACATCGCCGTTCTTGATTTACTTATCTCCCGGTGTTTCGCAGCGACTTAATATCATCCTACTTAGGGGAATGAGTTATTGAATTCTATCTTTAATTATACACTCATGGACAAAACTTAAGGAAGTTGTACCTTCTAGCATGTACATTTGGTTTGAGACAATAACTCTGAAAGATATTTGATACACAGTGATCTTTATTGAAGACACACGAGATATATAACCAAGTGTGAACAAAAATGCCTCTATCTCCTTCGAAAAAATAAAAAAGCCAACTGGCGATGTCAAAGACTTTCCACTTCCTTAATTTTTGTCTCCATGAGTGTATATAGTATTTCCCGTGTGTATATGGTGTATAGAATTAGAAGTTAGATATCAAGAAAGCATTTCCCTAAGGAGTAATTCGCCAGAAATGTCAGGAAGAAAATAAATTCAGAGAACAGTTTTTTTTTCAATCTTTTGGTATACTTAATTATGGACTTGTCTGTAAGATCATCTCTATTTCAAATATTAGCATTTTTTCACATAATTAAATAAGAGCTTAAATGTTATAATGTTATTATGGTTGATATTTTGACGGTTCAAGCATACTTTTTCTCGAATTCAATATTTTTGGAATCCGAAGATCGCAAACGAATCGTTTTTTCTGAAGGCTTTTCAACAATTTCCGTAGATCTGGACACTCATCTAATCATTTCTCTAAAATCATCACTCCAAGCAAGGTCCCCCGGATGTAGCACGCCCAATTGAAAAGGAAGAATCCATTCTTTTAATTAGAAGGAACGTTATGATGGGATTGCAGCATCGTTGGACTTGCCCAACTACCACTTTGTCTCAAAAAAGACAAATTGCCACAACAAAGCTGCGGTCAGTAGCGGCTCCCTTGATCTCGGACACGCCTGTTTGGTCAGCGGCGGGCGAAGACAATGGACGACCTATCGTGTTACTGCAGGGTCAATCAGCTCGCTGTAATTGGCTACCGGTGTTACACCGCGCATGGGTTCACTGTAGCATAACTCCAATCTCTCCTTTATAGATAACTAGCCGAATGACCCGGGCAACGCCCGGGTTTTACCCGATTAAATGTTTTTATTCAAATACTATTCGTTACAATTATAAATTGGCGCCGTGGATGTCACTCTTGTGAAACATCCCACTCCAAACTTTGTGTCTGAGAAGCGATATTTTTATAGAAAGATGATCTGGCTTTTGTTTTCTGCTCGAATGAATGTTTTTCTGTTAGAATTTTGTTCCTGCGTACAAAATAATGAACTGGTTTCACCCGTGGTCTCTGCTTTTTGGAATTTTTCCCGATATAATTTTGTATCTGATAATCAAACATGATACAGCAATATCGTCATCATCATTTTCTGAATAAAAATATATAGTTTTAATAATTGATTTATATATATATTTTAAAATAGCCTATCGTCTTCCCCGTATTTTTTTACCTATGTATGGAAATTTTGGTTTGAATTAGTGAACTACTGCGAATTTGTATACCGGACATACAAACAAACAAACAAACATTCATTTTTATATATATAGAGATATATTAATATTTTCCCGATATAATTTTGTAGCTGATAATCAAACATGATACAGCAATATCGTCATCATCATTTTCTGACTAAAAATATATAGTTTTAATAATTGATTTATATATTTTTTAAATAGCCTATCGTCTTCCCCGTATTTTTTTTTTACCTATGTATGGAAATTTTGGTTTGAATTAGTGAACTACTGCGAATTTGTATACCGGACATACAAACAAACATACAAACATTCATTTTTATATATATAGATATCACTCTCTCTCTCTAACGGATTTACCATACCAATCCGTGTATAAGATCTATTGCCTCTTAAATTTTCTTGTATATGCCCTGCATTTATATATATAATATTAAAATCAAAAAAGGCATATCCTGACCTCGTTCATATGAACTTTTAGATGGCAGAGCGCCATCTAGTGGAACAGAAATCAACTAAATGTTAATTTAACCTGTTCCCTGATATTTGGTCAACCCATTTTCTTGATAAATCAAGAAAAGTCAACCACGATTAATCAGGAAGCCTATGGGACCAAATTATTTTGGTTGTAGAGGTAGTCTGCACCACGCTGACGAGGGCTAACTGCCTGAAACGCGTTCGTGGTTGACTTTTCTTGATTTATCAAGAAAATGGGTTGGCCAAATATCAGGGAACAGGTTAAATTAACATTTAGTTTATTTCTGTTCCACTAGATGGCACTCTGCCATCTAAAAGTTCACGTGAACGTGGTCAGGTTATGCCTTTTTCGATTTTAATAACAAACACCTGACCTTTTTTATTATTATATTTTTATTATATTTTCACACATATGTAATATTTGGTTGCTTTTATTTAAAGAAAGAGATGAATTCTTGGGTGACTTATCCTTATCTCAACTCGATAGTCAACAAATATATAACTGTATGAATACAGTGATGTTTGATCAGGGTTTTCTCTTTGGTAAAAATATATAAATTCTACAAGGCTTCTAGGACAGAATTAAATACAATTTCATTAATTTCGCAGCATGTCGTTTCATAAATTAATGATAGAATAAAAAAGGCGCAAAACCCTTTAATTATAACCAATATCATAGCAAAATGTCTACCTTTGTAGATGATCATGATGTTCATGAACATAACCAATACCATAGAAAAATGTTTGCCTTTTTAGATTATTATGATGCTCAATATCATAACCAATTTATAGCAAAATGTTTGTCTTTGTAAATGGCTATGGCTCTCAGGGTCATAACCAATATCATAGCAAAATGTTTGCCCTTGTAGATTATTGTGGTGTCCGCGATCATAACCAATACCATTGCAAAATATTTGCCCTTGTAGATTATTGTGGTGTTCACGATCATAACCAATATCATAGCAAAATGTTTGCCCTTGTAGATTATTGTGGTGTCCGCGATCATAACCAATATCATAGCAAAATGTTTGCCCTTGTAGATTATTGTGGTGTTCACGATCATAACCAATATCATAGCAAGATGTTTGCACTTGTAGATTATTGTGGTGTTCACGATCATAACCAATATCATAGCAAGATGTTTGCCCTTGTAGATTATTGTGGTGTCCGCGATCATAACCAATATCGTAGCAAAATGTTTGCCCTTGTAGATTATTGTTGTGTCCACGATCATAACCAATATCGTAGCAAGATGTTTGCCCTTGTAGATTATTGTGGTGTTCACGATCATAACCAATATCATAGCAAAATGTTTGCCCTTGTAGATTATTGTTGTGTCCACGATCATAACCAATATCATAGCAAAATGTTTGCCCTTGTAGATTATTGTTGTGTCCACGATCATAACCAATATCGTAGCAAAATGTTTGCCCTTGTAGATTATTGTGGTGTTCACGATCATAACCAATATCGTAGCAAAATGTTTGCCCTTGTAGATTATTGTTGTGTCCACGATCATAACCAATATCGTAGCAAGATGTTTGCCCTTGTAGATTATTGTGGTGTCCGCGATCATAACCAATATCATAGCAAAATGTTTGCCCTTGTAGATTATTGTGGTGTTCACGATCATAACCAATATCATAGCAAGATGTTTGCCCTTATAGATCAGCATCAAGATTATTGCAAACGTTTTGCTGTGTTGTATAGATAGCTACAGTCATCAAAATAAACTGATGATTGCCAAAATGGGTCGATCTTGTATAGAGCGATTAGAGTGTTCATGATTACAGCTATAATTTCTCAAAATGATCTGAGTTTTAGCCTGCTATAGCGATAGAGATAAGATAATATAGAGCTCTTGTATATAGCGCTACAGTTCATAAAATCTTGAAATATTATTGAACAGATTGATTCAGGGTGTTGAGCACGCGTTGGTTGAGTACTTCCTTGAAATTTGTGATTTCTTTACAAAATTTTTAAAACAAGAAGAGAGAAATTAATGCTTTCTAACGAAAAAAAAAGGGTCAAATTTAGACAAAAATAGTTAAGGAAAAGGGTTCGATAAGATAAAGCTGGTAAACAATGGGGAAAAGAAATCACATTCACGATGGGCAATCATTGCATGAAGGGGGTAGTCGAACATCGGGTTCGTGCACGGTGAAGAGCGCCTCGGCCTCTGAAGCTATGGGCCGTTGTGGCCAGACAATGCCCCGGAACCACCAACCTACTCGGGGTCCGGTGGGGGAACTTTACCATCCAAGACCAAAGATCAAGTTCGGCCGTGAGCTTCAGTTCAGGGAGTTCTCGGCAGCGGAGGCAACAAACAATCTAACATCCCGGCCGTGGAGACGGACGGCTGAAGACTCCAGTCCTGGGGAGGAACGCCAGCCTGTCCCCCTCAACTCCCCAGGACACGCTGCGGTGGAGGACGTCACCACAAGAACTCCTCGAGACGGCGGCGAGGAAGCTGCAGCTAATCCAGCGGCTGCAGCAAGAGGCCCGGCGGAGAAGGCATGGACGAAACGCCAGCGACGGGCCAAGATGGCTTCGTCCGTCCTCGAGTTCCGCCAGCTCGAGGGCGAGACGTAAGCCCTGGGTGGCAGCGAGGTAAAATCCAAGAATCTACCATCTGTAGACTACTGTAGACTAATGTGGTGTGTCAACAGGAGCTGCCCCCGGCGACCATCTGCCGGACACCGTGGACTCGCCCCTCTGTCCACGGTGCGGCGCTCCTCCTCGGCCACCCCGCCCGTCGCTCCGTCCAGCTCCGTCCTCGGGCCTCACCTCGCCGCCAGGCCTCCACCGCAGTCCGTTACCCGCCCCGCTGTCCGTCTCCCGCCCCGTTGCCGTGGACTCCTGGAATTGGAGCTCCGGCTACCCCCACCGGCTGGTCACAGCGGCCCGGCCGTGTACGAGCCCCCCGCCCCCTTCATGCCCAAAATTCTAAATATATGTATATATGTTGTTTTTTAATTTATAAAATAAAAAAATTGTGGTTCTACCTGTTTTGTAACAAACAAATATATATACACTCTAGAACATAAACACGTGACAAATAAATTACACTAGGGAACACAAGCGAAGCCCAAATGTATTTTTGAATTCATCTAGACAAGCAAACGATGAAACCACCTTTAAAATCTTTCTATAGCTAGAAAGAGAGTCTCACAATCAATTTTAACTTTATAAATTCAATTTCCATTTATCGAAAAAATTTATAACAAATAAATTTACTTGGAATATGTTTCTTTTCAATAATCATCAAATATTATCTCTACAGACCTTACTGCAATGATATAAGTTATTGATTGAGAGGGATCATCAGTAGTGAACCTTCTCAGCGGTTTCAGCCCTCTCATTCAATAACTCATTTCATTGCAGTAAGGTCTGTAGAGATAATATTTTATGTTATTATTGAAAAGAAACACATTGCCAGTAAATTTATTTGTTACAACTTTAACTATTCATCGACCAAGAATTGCCTAAAATAAGATTTGGATTGATATTTTAAAATAGTTTATATCTTTATATTCAAAATATTAACCTAAAATTTGATTCTTTATATTTTTTGTTTATAATAATTTCAACCACAGTAGAATCTTCCTCTAAAAGACCGATGAAAAGGCAAAGTTTCCTTTGCATAGTAGCTCTCTTTCATAGAGGTTCTACTGAAGTATTAATAATATATATTGTATTAATATATATATTTAAAATTAACCCTGAAGTATTGGCTGCGGGTGCTGAATATGAGCAGTGACAGATTGCCGCGTATATGTTTTAATAGAACACGGGAACTGTCTAATGCTTCGGGCACACCCATCGGTTTCATTAAAAAGCTCACCAATCTGCTTAACAATAATGGATCCCCTGCACTGGTTTCCTGTGATGATCCTGAAACGCTGAAGGGCGCGATTACAGGGCTCTTAAAAACAGCGGCAGACCAATCTATACAAAACGACCTTATAAGAATGGATAAATCTAAGCTATACTCTCACTACAAAGACATTCACATATCTTTCATGACGGAGGGATACCTTTTAGGGGATTTTCCTTTCCCGGTTGTGAGACTACTTGCACGAGTTAGAATACTTTCAAGTTTTTTTTAGAGAAAACCACACCAAGATGCTCTGCGGTGAGGACCCGATTTGTACCTTCTGTAATTCAAAACTAAAAAATGATATCACCCACTATATTTTTGATTGCTCTGCTCTGAAAGAAGAAAGAAGAACCCTTATGCTCAAAATTGGGCAACTCTGTGCTTCACTTCCATCAATAATTGACAATATGACCCAGAATAAGTATTTTGCTACGGCGTTTTATGGTTTCCACAAGTCCATATCTCAGAAGAAGGCCAAGTGACACTCATTCCTCACTTTCTTACTGCTACTCTTTTTGTGTTGTTTTTTCTTGCTTCCCTCTTTCTTTTTCTTTTTTTTTTTTCTGTTTATATTGTTGTTTCCTTTGTTTCACTGCTTTGTTCTTATGCATACCTCTGGTGAATCCTGTATAGGGTCAGTGACCCTAAATAAAGGCTTTTGTTGTTGTTGTTGTTATCAATATATATATGAAAAATAGTACAAATGTGACATTGTACTGGGATAAGGTGCATAAATTATGAAAAAAGGCATCTCCTTATCGTACAACTGAAATTTGCTGATGGCTTGCGCCATCTATCGGAATAAATATTCTCGTTGATTTTTAATTATTCCAGAATTGGCCATATACCCATTCTTGATCAATCAAGAAAAGCTAACCACGGACGCGTTTCGGGGTGTTGGCCCTCATCAGCGTGGTGCAAGCTGTTCCTCAACGACCAAAAAAAAAAAAAAAATTTGACCAATTCTGGAATAATTAAAAATTAACGAGAAGAGTTGATATTTATTCCGATAGGTGGCGCAAGCCATCAGTAACTTTCAGTTGCACGATAAGGAGATGCCTTTTTTCATAATATATATATACTGAAGTATATACAAAAGTGAAAAAGAATTGAACAGAGATAAAATGTAAAAATGACTAAGATTACCTTTTTGACATCTATGTAGTTAAAGCATGTTTCGTGACCATGTACCAACCTTAACCACTCAATTCAAAATCATCAATAATTCTGTAGAAGACGACAAGGATATTGGACACTTGATTAAGTTTACACAACCTGTGTTGATGAATACTACGTAAGTATAAAAATAATTCCTTCCTAAACTTCTTTTTGGACAATATGTTGGATTATCTGTATATCTTTATTAAGACTGTTGTCTTAAAAAGACTTTGTTTGTGTGGTTTTACTGTGGTTAAATTAAGACGGAAACTGCTAAGTCTCTTATATCATTTTTATAAGCATTTCATCTATTCTGAAGTAATTTTGTTATTGATTAAGTAAATTACGATTGAAAGAAATTTAGCTCTGTTTACTATATAACTTGAAGTAGTATTGATATGCAAAGAAATATTGGTATGTAGAAAAATAGGGAAAGGCAAACATCTGTGAGGATAACAAAGTAATTTAGTTTTTATCAAAACAATTAACAATTTATTTACACATATACAAGATAAAAATATAGAAAGAGCAAGAAATATCCTGAATACCGGAATGTTAAAATTTATATTCTATGAATTTAATAATAAATATTTAATTTTACAACATTTCCGGCTTTATTTTCGCCATAATTGAAATGCAATAAAAGTTATTTTATTTCTATGAATAATAGACACTTCGGCCAGTTAGAGTTTTTTTTAATTTTTCTCAACGTTTCAACAAAAATCTTTTGTCTTCGTCAGGAGAAGTAATTGCATTTGGCAAGGCGTTAAAAACGACAATATGGCGCGATAACCAGGATTCAGACATAGAATAGAATTCAGATGAAAGAGGAAAACACGTTTGTGACCAAGATTATACTATTCTAGAGACACTAGGCTTTGTATTCACAATCAGAATTGATTCGATTAGTAATTTATCTGTGAAGATTATTTAAAAGGTTAAAATTGTAAGCAAATATTGTAATCAACAACAAATTACACATACTGTTGTAAGATTTAGGTACTTACAGAGATTGTATGAAGGCATGAGGACGTTGATGATTATATGATAATAACCTTTATTATCCATTTATTAAAAGAATGTTATAGTAGCAAACACATTAATAGTATATAGTTAAGTGGGAAGAACTGGGAAACTCTGTGCTTCACTTCCATCAATAATTGACAATATGACCCAGAATAAGTATATTGCTACGGCGTTTTATAGTTTCCACAAGTCCATATCTCAGAAGAAGGCCAAGTGATACTCACTCCTCACTTTCTTACTGCTACTCTTTTTGTGCTGTTTTTCTTGCTTCCCTCTTTCTCTTTCTTATTTTTTTTTTCTTTTTCTTCTGTCTATATCGTTATTTCCTTTGTCTCACTGCTTTGTTCTTATGCATACCTCTGGTGAATCCTGTATAGGGTCAGTGACCCTAAATAAAGGCTTTTTGTTGTTGTTGTTGTTGTAAGTGAGAAGAAGTAAACAAATTGTAGTGGTGATGATAAGGGCAGTGTGGCGCTAGCTGTAGTCGTAGCATTCAGTTTCCAACACATACAATGGATATGGAGTTCATAGACATAATCACAAAGTTTATATGTGTGAAATAAATACAAATTACTTTTACAGGAATCACACAAAATACATATGAGAATAAAGAGAGTAAGTATGAAGTACGAAAATTTAAATGCATCTCTTGTATATGATATATCTTGCATGTTCGCTTATATACCTAACTTAAATCTTATGTTTCGCTGAGTTTGAGTTCTTTTTCTCCAGGAATCGTTTTAGAATAAAACATAGACTTGAATTTGAGTTTAGAATTTTTTAATTTACTACAAACAACAAAACAATTTAGAATTTTACATACACACAACTGAATATATTTTTTTAATTTACATTACAAAACAAAAATAAATGATTAACAACACACTGTTGCCGAAATAAAAAAAAAACATAAAAACTAATAATCAATAAATATATCTACAAATTAATAAAGCCCAATAACAATAAAGAATAAGATAATAATAATGATAATGATAATGATTTTAACCAAACACTGCATATATCAAAAATTACTTTTATAACCGGAACTTATCAGAAAATCGTGATCCATCTAAAGCAACTAGCATTATTTAAAAGAAGGAATAAAAGATAACAAGGAAGAGATTCTTTATTAATGTGATATAATTTTGGCAAGCTTTCGTACAAGCTTGTACAGTGGTACCTCAACATACGAGTTTAATTCGTTCCGCAACCTTGCTCGTATCTTGAATTACTCGTATCTCGAAGCAAATTTCCCCATACAAAACAATTGAACTACCATTAATCCGTTCCAACCTCCAAAATGTCACCCCAGTTATTTTTGTTACGTGGTTTTAAATAATAAAAACGTATTTATAAATATCAAATATTTATTGCACAAAAACAAAAAAGAGAATGTAAAGAAATAAATTAGATATCCTCACTGGTCTTTGCCTTTTTCGCTACATTTTTCTCGCTTTCACCTGTAGGCCGTTTAGAAAAAAACATGTCCAAGGAGGTTTGTTTCTTCCTCCCTCTCAGAATGTTCCGGTAATGAGTTAGGCAAGTGTCATTAAAAAGGTCAGATGCACGACCTGTTGCAACTTTTTCTGGGTGTTTTTTTTTTCCACGAACTGTGAAACTCTCTCCCACATTCCTAAGATCTCCTTTATCTCACTTGTAGAAATAACCTCCTCCTCTGACTCCTCAAAACCAATTACTTGCATAACCTCAGTATGCTGCTGTGACTGTAACTCTTGTATCTCCTCAGTCGTCAGTTCCTGGGTGTGCTCCTCGATGAGCTCGTTCACGTCTCTCTCTTCCACCTCTAAACCCATGGATTTCCCCAGAGATACAATCCCCTCCTCTACTGAAACACTGGTTCCAATTCTTCATAGATCCTTTCAGCTACAGCTTCAGGCCACAGCATTTTCCATGCAGAGGTCAAGGTCCTTTCTTCCGATCCATGGTTATAAAAATAAATGAACTAAAACTGTAAATGTAAACGCAACACAAAACACAACTTATCACAGCGGAAGCACGCTGCTAACTGATCGTAATGGCGCGACTGCGTGTTACTACCGAACCGAACTCGTATCTCGAATTTCGCTCGTAACTAAAAGCAAAAAATCACTTGCTCGTCGGCTCGTATCTCGAAAAACTCGTATGTTGGGGCGCTCGTATGTCGAGGTACCACTGTATTATGATGTCCTGTAACCCTTTAGGTGCCGGCCGTTTTCAAGGTCATTCCTGATTATTGTTAACCTTCAAAAGACATCAAACTATTCTTTATATTTTTATTATCATTTAAATAAACCCTTTTATGAATCATACAAACATATGAAACACAATGCAACAGTATATACGCTTTAAAATACAATTAATTAATTTTCATTAGATTTTTTTAAGGAGAAAAGGAGCATCAAGTCACATCAAACCGATACATCGTCTTGCCTGGCTTTTCGCGTAACAGCCTGTTGAAGGACGTCATAGTCCGTAATCTCGCCAAGATTATATGGCTTAAATAATCTCTGTTAGCTTCTATTTCTTCAAAATGATCTTGAAAGTTAAGCACGAAGTCTAAAATGTGAAATAAAGAATCGCTGTTAGCATCTATTTCTTCTTCAAAATGATCTTAAAAGTTAAGCACGAAGCCTAAAATGTGAAATGAAGAATCGCTGTTAGCTCATATTTCTTCTTCAAAATGATCTTAAAAGTTAAGCACGAAGCCTAAAATGTGAAATGAAGAATCGCTGTTAGCTCATATTTCTTCTTCAAAATGATCTTAAAAGTTAAGCACGAAGCCTAAAATGTGAAATAAAGAATCGCTGTTAGCTTTTATTTCTTCTTCAAAATGATCTTAGAAGTTAAGCACGAAGCCTAAAATGTGAAATAAAGAATCGCTGTTAGCTCATATTTCTTCTTCAAAATGATATTAAAAGTTAAGCACGAAGCCTAAAATGTGAAATGAAGAATCGCTGTTAGCTCATATTTCTTCTTCAAAATGATCTTAAAATTTAAGCAAGAAGCCCCTAAAATGTGAAATAGATAATCGCTGTTAGCTTTTATTTCTTCTTCAAAATGATCTTAAAAGTTAAGCACGAAGCATAAAATGTGAAATGAAGAATCGCTGTTCGCTTTTATTTCTTCTTCAAAATGATCTTAAAAGTTAAGCACGAAGCCTAAAATGGAAAATAAAAAAAAAAGTTTGTAAAATATATTCAGCCACAAAATTAAGTAAATGACTTTTTTAAATAATATGCAAATAAGAAAATAAACCAATACCAAATAAGGTAACAATTTAAAATGCAAATCAGCTACCCTAAAAATGTTTTGTATTTAAATAAAACCAAATATTTTTGCAAATCTTACTTTATAATTTGAACCCTAAATTAGTTATTTAATGTAAAAATCGAACTTTTTAATTTCAGTACACAAAACTTTTGGAGTGTAGAATAAAAAAGAAATATATACTTTCAAATACACACATATATTATTGAAAATCCTGATCGTGCATCTAAAATTTGCTGATGGCTTGCGCCATCTATCGGAATAAATATCAACTTTTTTCAGTTGCACGATCAGGAAATACCATTTTTCTCAATTTATTAACCTGATCCAAGTACAAATTCACTTTTGTACTGTTTTCACACATATATTATTATTCTAAAAAAAAAAAAGGTTCTAAACCAAAAGAAAAAAAAAAGATATTCAAACTAAATGAGATTACAACACACCTAGCTATATTTAATACAAAACAGATTGTAAATGTTGTAACAAAGTCTTTATTCATGACAGTACTTATAAAAAAGACAAGATTTACACAAGCCAGAAGAAAAAAAAAGATATAACAAAACTTAATCTTTCTATACTTTCTTTAAGAAGTTAGTTACATAAGGTTAGAATTTATGTTTTGGAAGATATTTCTGTCAAACGTTAAATAGAAGGACAAACGTTAGAGATATTTTAGAAGCTTTAGGTAAAAAAAAAAAGTCATTTAAAAAAACGGTCTCATAAATGTGACTGTGATTCACGATCAGACGAGTTGTGAAATGTGTCAACAGCTTTTTGAGATTTATACTCCGCGACTTGCCGACACATTCTGGTGGTGGGAATCTTGATTTTTTATCGTCAAAATGTTTTATTAGACGCACGTAGGTGATGTAACAATGATGTATAGAACTTGACTCTTCATTTTAGAATTTTAATACAACACTATATTTGTAACAGAGTTATCTCTACTATAGTTTCGACTGTCGGAATTTTAATGAAGTAAAAGTGTTTTTTTAATTGAAAAAGCCAACTTATTTCAATTAAAGTGATTTTAACTAGTGTTATATCAAATCGATTTTTTGTTTAGGATCTGGAAGGGCTTGGCTCATCAGTGGCAGTTGTGAACCCTCCCAGCTGTTTCGTCAATTTAACCTACCAGAACGCTTTTTTAGAGCTCTAATACTGTATTGAATCATTCTGCTAATATATGCTATACTGAAGGGTGGAATCTCAGAAATGGTATTTAAGCAAACTATGAACATACGTTTTTAGGATAGTAAAATTACATATAAATATTTGCATCGAGCAATGTTCTTCAGCAAACTATAAGGACAAAGCCAGTTAGGCTTAAATTAATATAACCCAATAACGCTCCATCTATATACAGCGAATGAAAACATTAAAACGCGAATCTTTCTTCATCTCAGTAAGGACAGTAGACAATTGACAAAATAAACAATTTTATTGATCCTTTTAATCAAATTTTACAAAGGTAGAAAAATAAAAGAGTAAAGGGGCATATAAAATGTAGGGGAATATATATATAGTTGTGTACAAATGTATTCAGCAAGGAAGGCTTCCCCACCTTGAGAGAGTCCTCCGAATCTTTCTTCATCTCAGTAAGGACAGTAGACAATTGACAAAATAAACAATTTTATTGATCCTTTTAATCAAATTTCACAAAGGTAGAAAAATAAAAGAGTAAAGGGGCATATAAAATGTAGGGGAATATATATATAGTTGTGTACAAATGTATTCAGCAAGGAAGGCTTCCCCACCTTGAGAGAGTCCTCCTCCAGACAAGGAGGGGGTCTTCTTGTACACTCCTCAGTTCCGCGCCGAGGAAGTACCTATAGATGCGCGTCTTGGAAGACGCCAGGATGGCCAGGGCGTCATCGTCTAGGCCATGCCCGAAGACCCAGCCTTGCAGGTCAGGGGGCCGCCCGATGATTGTAAATGCCTCCCGGATGAGAGGCCTGATGCAGCGGCAGGACCAGTACCGGTGAACCAGCGACAGGTCGCCGGACCCACAGTAAGGACAGTAGATGTTTGTTTGATGTGTGAAAGAAACATTCGCGTCTTAATGTTTTTTATTTGCTATACATAACCTATATGTTTTACATAAGACACGATGTGCATTCAAAACGGTGTTTATCGCTTCAAATTATTTGTGGTAGATATGAAGTTGGCTTTTCTATATCTAAGTTTATGGACTCTGTTTAAGAAATTCAGTATTACAACCATAAAACGGCCATTCTGAAAAAAAAAAACTTTTCGATGAACAGATTCTCGTCCGTGAAAATAGACGCGATGCCCAATACATCTTTTATTGAACAGATCTGTAATCATACAGACTGATATCATTTAAAATGTTACAATACCAGAGCTTCGCCCAATTCAGAATGGCCAACTAACGATTATGGTTTCAGGTTAGAGATTCTGGAAATCAACTTGAAACAACAACAGAACAACTTCGATTTTATAAGCTTCTCGCAGTCGCTCTGAACTGATAATGACCATCTCTTGCTATATGAAGGAATCTAGACGGAAATTTTTCCAGCAGGATATTGATCTGAAAAGGCTTCATATCCCTCTGTCCTTACAAAAACTATGCGCCATCTATTTTAAAGGGAAATTTAGCATTATTTTTCGATTTCAAAATATGAATATGCTCGGAGTAAAATTTCTATCTATATCTTGTACATGAAATTGACCTTAGCCACTTTGAAACTAATCATCTTTTTGGTTACCTCTAAGGTTACCTTCTGAAGTTTCCATGTATTCCCTATGAATCTCACAAAAGCAAAGCACGCCCTGGACTAAAGGCAATATCCCGAAACAATGGACTCTATGTGGGTGTTCTGAATTTGCCAAAGTAGGTACCATGGCTTTGTCATCAACCCGAATCTGCTAGATTGTAGAAACGGTCAGTGGATGGCTCTTACTTTTTGCGGCTAGAGCCTTTTCTCCTTTAAGAATGAATCTATACATAGTGTAAAGCCTCTCTCATACACGACTATATCTATTATAGACCAATTTTTTAAAATTAAAAAATGCATTTTTCTTATTTACTACAACTTTTAATGAACGCGTCCTTCGAGGAGAGGCTAGAAGTATCCTTTGTGTTAAGGGGACTCTTCCAAGAGTATGGATCTCTATGCCGTTGTGTCTGACCTCTCAGCCAGGAGGCCTTCTACATCATCTAGGGGCCACCTGACCCGCAAGGCTACTGGCTCTTCTGACAAGGGATGGATGACGATGCCAACTCCATCCTTGCGTCAACAAAGAAGTCCATCTACAAGTTTTTCCTGAGCCTTGAAGTGAAAAGAGATAACATGGACCCCCTGATTATCTGTAAGAGGACTATTTGGTGTTGAGGAAGCTTCTTCGAATGTATATAATTGTAAATATTCTTGTTCAAAGAGAATTCATTTATCTATCATATTTCTTTGTTTAGATAATAAAAATACATATATTAGATTGAATAAAAGATTTATTTGTCAATATTTCCGTTAGATGAACGCCAACCTTTGTCAAAGCATTGGATTTTTGTATAAACAAACTCAGCGCCGTATTCTTTGTGTGTTTGATATTTCATTAACAGATATCAATAAAATGGTTTTAAATTCTAAAGAATATATTCACATAGAGGCTGTCAACAGTTTCTTTCAGTATAGTAGAATAACCTTTCTTTAAAGGACAAAACCTAATTTCATAGAAATAATTTTCTTACTGAAGAGTACTGAAGTACTGAAGAATTGCTGATTAGTAAAAATGGTAATTTTTGCGATGAAAACTGTTCTTTGTAGAAAGGTGTCATCAAGTGGGAGTGTGTTCTACTGTAAGATGTTCTACTGTAGGTGCAAGGTGAATCCTACGGCAGATCAGGGTCAGCCTGGGAGAGAAGTACTGTAATTACAGCCACCACCCCCACAGTGACCCGGGGCAAGGTCCCTCGCGTCCTTGCCACTGCACTGAGCGCAGCTGCCACCATCGCCTTTTTTATAACTGCCTCTCTGGACCACCTAGGAGACAACACAATCCCATCTATGCATTTTTTATCCATTAATTGTCTTCAAAAATCTCCTCAAATCTACCTCTTTTTTATTAACAGTAGTATTTTTTAGCGTGCAAATGCTTATAATATATACTGATATACTGTATATTCAACTTTATTTATTTATGCAACACCTTTTTGTATGGTATATTATTGAAGAATGCTCATTTTCTGAAATCTGAATTCCTTCATTGCTTCTCTTGTATTTAAATTCCAATTTGTTTTGCATTGAATAAATTTCCGTGTCATTCTAAAGTTTGTCTTTCCTAATTTTCTACGTGACATTTTGGTGGAGATGCTGGGTAGTTTGGGAAGACAAACTGGAGATAGCTTATAAGACCTTAAGGTTATGGGCGCTGTGATCTACATTTTATGTTATTCATCGCCGTGTCAGATAATCCGAATGGAGAAGCAGAAATATAATTTTTAGGAACATATGAAAAGTAGTTTTAGAAGCTATATTTTCTTCTCCGCCATTCAAATTAGACACAACGTGTCTACTTATGTAAATTGTGTGTACAGAGCAGTGTAAATAATAGAGCAGAGAAAGAAGGCCGCTTTGAATGCACATTGTGTCTTCACTTGTAGAGTGTAGACAAAAATCGCAATTAGATTAGACTTTTATACGGAATGTTATTGTGTCCGTTATATATACTGACAAAAGACACTGTCTATAGGGTAAAGTTTTCTACCAACAATAATCGCGCCTCGGAAGTTCTCACTGGCTACGATATAGCCTCTGCGTAAAGCTGTCTATAGGGGGAACAATAAACAAACATTTCCCTAAGGAGAGTAACAACAGGTCACTGAAACAACGAGAATTAAATAAACTATAGGTTGATGTGGCTGTTTTTTCCTGAATCAACTTCCAATCAACAAATGATCTTCGGAACCAACGATTAGTTCATAATTTTTACGACAGATGGCGTAAGCCATTAGCAATTTTTAGTTGCGCGATCAGATGATGACTTCATCTTAATTTATCAACCTGATCCCATTACAATTTCACTTTTGGACAATTTTTTCAAGTAGTGGTAAAGTTATATAGTATGAACTATCTAATTTTACTCTTCAGAAAAAAATTAAACAATCGTTAAAATTCTGCTGACATAGAAGCATGTCCTAGTATGGATTCAACAATGTCCGACATGATCTGGTTGTCAAGTCAATGACAGTCCACAGGTGTCACAAGACTGCTGGAAAAGAAGCATCATATTTCCCCGCTCTATATTTCGGATTACATCATGAAAATAAAAAGCTTACACAAGTTCCCGCATTGGGCACTTTTTCTGATTTAAAAAAATGCTCCAATGGCCCCCGATTATTGCAAAAGTCCAACCCCACCAGCGAGTGCAAGTAACCAAACGGGGCTATGGCACATTTGTAAGTGCAAAGTCGAACTTCTTTTCACATGTGTAGACATGTGGTGAACTTACAGTAAAAGCAGTCGCCTTCTTCTATCCACCATGATTATCATGGCCTGTACCACGTGTACTAGGGATAAACAAAAAAAAAAAAAGGTTACAAGACAATTTGATGTTAAATCACATCTCACCCATGTACATTAGTTCGGCCTATTTCTAAAAATATTTGTAAACGCTGTTGTCGTAATAAAAAAAAAACCTAAATGTTGATGGTTTATCAAACTTTTCAACTAAACATATAGGTGATAAGCTTTATATATAGAAAATTAGGTACCAAAAGAGAGAGGTGTCCATTTTCGGTAATACCACCCTCCCGTAATCTTCCATTATATAAATTTATTAAGTAAAAATATCAGGCATCGAGGGAAAAGTATATTTTTATAAACCTTTTATCTCTAGCTTTCGGATACGAACGCCCCTCTACAGGAAAAAACATGGTATAATTCTCCTGTAGAAGGACCTTCGTGCCCGAAAGCTAGGGATTAAAATGTTTTTGAAAATATATATTTCCCTGAAGACCTGATATTTTTACTCAATATTGATACAAGGGATTATTTCAGTGAATATGAAATTGTATACTAAGAGTGGCACCTCTCTCCCTTTAAAAATGCATTAAAACAATACTTTTTTGGTTATCACCCCAGTACAAAAAGTGGTGGTGGTGTCTTGTCCCTGCTGGCCCCAAGACGTCGGCTCCCTCTAACTCAGTAGCATGGATCGTCAATTTCTTATTTTGTTGCTCCATGGAAAAAGGGGGAGGGCGGGGAGGTGCCATTGCCTCGTTAGTCAGCCACATTTCATAGTTCCCTGTAGGCCTTCACGGTTACCGTTGCGGCTCGAGGCTCACGACACCGTACTACAGGACAGTCCCTTTCAGTGGAAAAAGTAATGGTAGTAATAACAAATGACCCACAATACCACTTTGGGCAAATTCAGACAAAAACCCAATCTACATTCCGTGTCTGAATTTTCCAAAACTGGTATTGTGGCTCAATTCGTTATCATCAACTTTACCTTTTGTACTGGGGTTATAAACCAATATGAATTCAAAAACGTCATTTTCAGGTTGAATTTTTTAAATTAAAACTCGTAAATTATTCACTTCACAACCTTTGTGTACTTTTCTACGAATGTTTCATTGACTCTCTGCCGTCCTTTTGGGTCGTTAAAACTTTGGAAGCAAAGTAATAAAAAAGGTTGATGTAAATAATATAATACTCAACCAAATTGCATTGTTTTAAAATTATTTATAAAGTGAGAGGTACCACTTTTGGTACATGAATATCACCTCGACGTTTCGACAAAATAAAAATATTTACTGGCCGAAGTTTCTTTAATTTTTAAGAACTATGAATGTCGGCCAGACAGCCTCATCTTTAAGATGAATATCACCCTCCCGCATCTTTATGTGTGTTATATACACTGGTGTCCAAAAAATAATAAACTTTTGTTTTTTAATGATATGTTTTAAAATATACAACGTTAAAAGCTAAAAAGTAATTTAATTAGGTATTTTAAGTCGTAGAATTTATTTATCGCAACCATTCGCTTCGGTAAAATTGAAAATATGCTAATTTTTGCTTGTCTTTATAAGTGTGCTATTTGGCGTGTCGTTTACCCCCATCTAAGAATTGTCCAATTATAATTTTATTTAATCCTTAGTTAATTATGAGTTTACGAAAAATTTTAGCAGATGATTTAAAATGGAGAGCTGTTGGAAGAATGGAGGCAGGGCAATGACAAGATTAAGTAGCAAAATGGCTAAATGTGAATAAATCTCTTCAGCAAAATATGGAAACAGTTCATTGAGACAGGAACCATCAAAAGAAAAGAAGGTTCTAGTAGAAAAAGAAAAACAGCTACCTCTGAAGACCGTTATCTGGTCGTAACTGCCAAGCGCCATAGGGAGATGACAGCTATTCAACTCTCTAATGAACTCTCAAGTGCTACTGGAACGAGAATTTCAAGACAAACTGTTTACCGAAGGCTTCACGAAGGTGCTCTTTATGCAAGACGACCAATGGTCTGTATCCCTTTAACCTCTGCTCACAGGAGAGCCCGCTTGAATTGGTGCTTGGAACATCACTCCTGGACTCATGATCAGTGGGCCAATGTTCTCTTCAGTGACGAGTCAAGATTTAGTTTGAACACAGATTCTCGACGAGTTTTCATCTGGAGGGAGCCTGGAACCCGCTATCATCCCAGTAACATCAGGGAAATAGACAGTTTTAGAGGGGGCAGTCTCTTAGTCTGGGCTGGTATCAGTTCTAGCAGACGCACACCCCTCCACATTTTTTCTGGGGGCACTTTAACTGCCCAAAGGTACAGGGACGAGATCCTTGAGCCCTATCTAAGACCTTATAGAGATCAAATTGGTCACAATTTAATTTTTATGGACGATAATGCTCGTCCGCATAGGGCTAGGCTAGTCAATGATATCTCCAGAGTGAGAATATTCGAAGGATGGATTGGCCAGCCAGATCTCCGGACCTGAATCCAATAGAGCATGTGTGGGATGCTCTAGGGAGGCGTATTGGAGCTCGTCACCCCTCTCCCAGAACCCTCGTTGAGCTAAGAACTGCTCTATTGGAGGAGTGGGGTTTACTACCCCTGGACCTCCTCCAAAGCCTGGTAAACAGTATGAGGGCTCGCTGTGAGACCTTGATAGCTGTTAGAGGTGATCATACTCCCTATTGATATCTTATTTCTTTAAGATCTGGAACCTTAGCTTTGGGCACATGTTGGTAATAATTTGCATATTTTATAATTTCAAATATTTTTTTAAATTTTCATATAGCTAGTCAAATTCTCCACAGTTTAAACTATTTGTATACTAAATTTTATATTTGTTAATAAATTAGCTTTTGAGAAATTTCAATATTGGTTAAGTTTCTTATTTTTTGGACACCAGTGTATAATAGTATATGATCACAAGGTAATAAGATCCAAATCCAAATAAATAAATAGTGTGTGACGTTTTGGCAACAGCGTTGTGAGAATGAGAATTTTTTTAAAATTTATTTCTTGTCAATTTACAGGTGTTACATTCGAGCACAGCTCACGAGTCACCATGTCCTGCCTATTTACACATGGCGAGTTGGTGGAGTAGAGGTGGTCCCCCCGGACCTTGCAGGAGGGCAGCTGTTGGGCGATGAGCTCTTAACTAAGTGTCAGGGCCGGGTCGTCGGAATCGGGGATTGATATCTCCTTTATTTTGTAGAATATCTTGTATGGTTGGATTATTTGAATTTTGCATTTGAAGGTATAATTTCTTAAAACGGGAGTTTGGTACATATCTTCTAGATCGGGTTGGTTCAAGTCCTCCTTCAGTATCTTGTTTGATAGGTTGGATGGAGCTCCTATACTTGTCCGAAGGCAGATTCTCATGAATGCGTTTATCCTATTTTTGTCTGTGGTTGTAATATATTTGCACCAAACTGGGAGTGCGTATGTTACTATCGGGAGGATACAACTTCGGTATAAATTTTTGTTTTGTAGTCAATTTGCTTCTATAGTTTAACAGGCTTGATAATGTTATTTTTGCTTTCTTTATGATATTTTTGACATGCATGTTGAATTTCAACTTGAGTCTAAGGTAACTCCAAGATATTTAACGCTGTCAGTCCAGTTAATAGGGCTCTGGTTTACCTCTAGGATGGATTGTGGCTTGAATTTTTATTGTCTAGTGGAGGAAAAATTATTGCCTGAGACTTTTTTGGGTTGATGTCTAATTTCCAATCATTGCACCATTTGGTTATACTGTTTATGTAATTTTGGAGTTGTGTAGTTATTATTCCTATTGATTTGTAGTTTGCTAAAATTTCTGCGTCATCTGCGAAAAGTTTTGTTTGACATTTTGGATGTGAAGGGAAATCGTTGATGTAGATGTTGAATAAGTAGGGTCCAAGGATAGAGCCTTGAGGGACTCCAATCTGGGTTGGTTTTGCCGTGGTTATATAATTCCCTTGCTTAATTGAAAAGGTCCTGTCCTGGAGATAGTTTTTCAAGAATTTGATAAAGTCCCTTGGAAATTGATTTTTTGTTATTTTTGTTATCAAGCAATATCATGCCATACTCTATCAAAGGCCTTGGTAAAGTCTATAAAAACAGCACCTACTGCCTCCTTGTGGGACTTTCTTATTTGGATGTAGTCTATTACTGTAATTAGCTGGTGGGTTGTGGAGTGTCCTTTTCTGAATCCAAATTGTTGAGGAATGATAAAGTTAATAGAATACATGTATGTCTGCAATCTGCGAAGAACAATCCTCTCGTATACCTTACCGATGGTAGAGAGAAGGCTGATTGGTCTGAGATCTTCAGGTGATTTGACAGGTTTTTTTTTTGGAATGGTTATGATAATGGCATGTTTCCATGTCTTCGGGAAGTAGCACAGGTGTAATGCAGCATTGAAGATCCCAGCGAGGAAAACTATCCATTTGATGGGGATGTTTTTAGTAATTTGCGGCGTAATATTGTCGTGGCCTGGAGCTTTGTGATTACCTAGGTTTTTAATCACTTCCTTAACTTCATTTGGCGTTGTCATTTATAGTAAATTCTCTTGGGGATGATGGCAAGTGTTATCTGTTAGGTAAGACGGAACCTCATCCTCCGCCTTGGAAAAGTGTTCGGAAAAATGCTCTGAAAGGTCATTTCTAATTTCTTTGTCGGGCAGCAAGGTTTTTCCATTTGCATTTAAACTAGTGATTTTGTCAGTTTTTTTTCCTAATGGGTTTTGTTTTTTTCCAGATGTCTGTTGGGCTCGATTCAAGTTTGCTTAAAAAACTATTCCAATTTTCAGATTTCTCTGCTTCAAGGGTTTGGTTTACCTTTCCTTGAAGATTGAGGTAAGTAGCTCTATATATATATGAGCTGGATCCCAGGTTGATTGCCATCTTTTTTATTTTTCTTTTATTTATTTTTCTCCCTTATTAAGGCTTTGGTTTTTGGGTTCTTTATTAATTTGGAAGATGAGACTATGGTGGTTTTCGAGTAGTGGGGGGCGTGGTGGAGATTAGATCTTGTTGAAAATGAACCCAATTAGTTACTCGGCTGAGCTTGTTGTGAATTCATCCTTTGGACAATTCAATTCAAAAATTACAGAGAGATGGTCAGATGATAAATCGTCGGTGGTTCTGGCCTTTGGGGTCCAGGGAATGTTTTTAAAAACAGCGAAGTCTAGGAAATCGGGATTGCTGAGTTGACTGTAATGCGTGGGTGACGAAGGTGCGACAATGTCGAGGCTTTCTCTTTCAGAGAAATTGTGCAGCACGATTCCGCTGTTACTAGAAGTCCTTGATCCCCAAAGAGGGTGTTTGGAGTTCCAGTCTCCTACAACGTTTATTGCGTGGTTGTGTTTTATCAGTTGGTTCAAATCTTCTTCCAATAATGATGCATCAGGCTTCATATAAATTGCTGAGATTTGCAAGAGGGTTTTTCCATCTGGTTTCATCAAAATTTAGGTATTTTCCAAGTTTGAAGTATGAATCGGGATATATTTTTATATTTAAAAAAGGATTTTATAATGATGGCTGTTCACTCACCTTTTCCTGTAATTCGGTCAGTTCTAATGGTTTGATAGTTCCTGAACTTTAGATCAATTGAGGGTTTAAGGTGAGTTTCACTGAGCAGAGCAATGTCTATTGAGTTTTCTTATAAAAAGTGCAATAATTCTTCTTTCTTTGATCTGATTCCGTTACAATTCCAAGCAATAATTTTAAAAGGTAATTTGCAATTCATTGTAGGTATGTTTTGATTACTTGCATCAATTTTTCACATAGGTCCTTAGTCTCAGAACGAGAAGTTTTTCTTGTCGCAACCTCAGCAATGCTTTTGTTTTGTTGTTCTACAATTTTCGGCAGTGTTTCAATTCTTTTTGAAATCGGAATTGGGTTGTTAGGTTTGTAGTGACCAGGGTATCTTGGCTGTTGCTGATGTACTCTTGGAAACTTTGGGCATCCGCGGTAATTGGCTGTGTGCGCTTCTTCGCAGTTTGCACACTTTGGGGGAAGTTGTCTTGACTTTATTGGACAGTCCTTCGAATGGTGCTCCTCCGCACACTTGACGCATTTTGGTTTCAGGAAGCAGTTAAGTTGACCGTGCCCGAAACCCTTGCAGTTGAAGCATTGAGTCACACGGTTTGTTGTTCTGAAAGATTCTACTGCAATTTTCTGATAGAGAAGTTCAGTTATTCCGTAAATTTTCTTGTTATGTTCATTTTTCGGTAATTCTACCAGTACTATATTCATTGGCCTTTTAGTTGATTGTCTATGAAGTCTCTTCACAGAGGTCTCAGTAAAGCCCATTGTTGCAAGTTCTATTGCTATATCTTCAGTCTTGTAGGCTGTTGTCACGCCCTTTAATACCACTTTGAGCGGGTTTTCTTCTTGGAGTCTAAAAGAATAGCCGCCATTGTTTTTTTGAAGGTATTCCCTGATTTTTTTGAAGTCTGAAATATTTTTGGCCTTGATAATGTGCTTATTTCCTGAGATCGCGCATTGGAATTTATCTGTGCACAGGTCTTTCAGCTCTTGGCAGAGCAACTTCCAGTCTGTTACATTTTCCGCTATTACAGGTGGTATACTTGGCTTTTTTGCATGTATAACTGTTGTCCAAGGACTATCTTCATCATTGTTTTATTCGTTAACCTGAGGAGGGGTAGCTGCGGGCGTTTTTTGAGGGACTTCAGTTACCTCGTTCATGGAGACATCGTTTTCATTATGCTGTGAGACAACTTCCATTCTCGGTGTCTTTTGGCTACGTGATGTTGAATGTGATGGGGATTCGCGGTTCGTTTCTTTGTTGAAGGAGTTTCTTCTACTTTGTACTCGATGCCACATCTTTCAAGGATTTTCAAAAGTATGTTGGTTTCGATTATACTGACCTTTTCGCCAGCTGGGCCGATCGTTGATTTGATTACAAGAGGCTGCATCTTTTTTAGCTTTAATAGCTCGGAATGAGAAATTTTACCACAGCATGTTTTAAAAAGTTACTGTTGTCACAAGATAGCAGATAAGAAGAAGATAGTTTTCTGAGAAACACAGAATATTATTCTTAGTACATTTTTTATTCTAATAATTATATTCTGTGTTTCTTAGAAATCTATCTTCTACTTATCTGCTATCTTGTTTATACACACTTGATAACAGGAACTATTTAAAACAGGATGTGGTAAAATTTCTCATTCAGTACATTTGTCTGAAGATGGTAATAACGCTGTTACCGAAACATCGCACACTATTTATTTATTTATATTTAGTCTTATTACCTTGTGATTATAATCTACTAGCGGACGTACCCGGCTTCGCCCGGGTTTTACCCGAGTAAAAGTTTGTCTAACGAATCTCTCGATAAAGTGAACATTTTTTCCCGGTCCCTTGAAAAATACTCGATAAGTTGAATAAAATCAATATTAATTGGTTCCCTCGGTAATTGGAAGTTAAAGGAATAGTATCTTGCCTTGGAATTGTATCATTATTCTTGTATGGATGTACCCGGCTTCGCCCGGGTTTTACCCGAGTAAAGGTTTGTTTAACGAATCTCTCGATAAAGTGAACATTTTTTCCCGGTCCCTTGAAAAATACTCGATAAGTTGAATAAAATCAATATTAATTGGTTCCCTCGGTAATTGGAAGTTAAAGGAATAGTATCTTGCCTTTGAATTGTATCATCATTCTTGTCTCAAATAAATTGCCGTGTCATCCTGAATTTTGTCTTTCCTAATTTTCTACATTACAAAATCATCGTATCATCATGATAATATTTAGAGCAGATTGTTGAATTATAACAGATAAATTAGAATATTTATCTTGATTATTTCTAGGCGAAAAGTTAATTCAAAAATTTTATTTGCTAGAAACCTTCCCAGTACTATACTAAATAACTTCCCAAAGTTTCATGGCGATCCAATGAGTGGTTTGGTCAGGCATAAAGGACAAACAAACAAACAAACAGACACACATACATTCATTTTTATATATATAGATAATCCAAATTGTGCCTTATCAATATTATATAATGAAACTTTTTAAAATAGTGTGTAGTTTTTTATGTTTTGGCTCTAAAACGTTCCAATTTTACAAAAATATAATTTTGAAGTGTGTCATCTAGTACAAAGGAAAGTCGGGAATAGCTGGTTTATGCCATGTAAACTTGGGTAATTAGTCATAACTCGACATTTAGCTTTCTATCCATTAGCCTGGTCAGAATCATGTGCTTGAAAATCCTCATCAGTATCAACTTTACCAAATATTCCTTCCTTAAAGAAATATCCCATTAAGAATGGAAGTCAGAATTTCTTCAACATTTACATGAATATCCTCGAGAGAAACTACTCGGATAAATAATTTTTAAAATAAGTTGAATTCCAACCCAGCAACAACATGGTCAATTACGAAAATTTAAAACCCAGAATTGGGCACACAGTTAACAGATTTTTCAATTAAATATAGAAACTGTCTTTCTCATAGTCAAGAGAATTAATAAAAGGACATTACAATATTGTAAACCATATATATGATGGCTTACACAATTCTTTCCACGCAAATTAGGAGATTTCCACCACCTGGTACTGGATTGTAAATACTCTGGGAGTTCTCTAGATATTTATACCACACTACTACACTCTTCAGACACCACGCATTTATTATTTACTAGCCGAATGACCCGGGCAACGCCCGGGTTTTACCCGATTAAATGCTTTTATTCAAATACTATTCGTTACAATGATAAATTGGCGCCGTGGATGTCATTCTTGTATAATATATAAATGAGTTTTAAAAATTGTAAAAAAAAAAAAAAAATGCATCGGCCGGGAATGGAACTAGGGCCGCCCGCGTGGCAGGCGAGCATTCTACCACTGAACCACCGATAGTTATGAGAAATGGCCATATTTGGGTATTTATTCCATTCACAAAAGCAAACCGTGACAGAATTGATTAAGAAATAATTGATTATGACGCTGATAACTGTATTATATATTTTTAGAATGGTTAGCTTTCAATCAATAAAGCTTCAACAGGCCAATAACTAAATAATCTAGTAGTAGAGAATATCTCGTTATAATCCCCTTAAAAGTTAATTGGTTGAAATCTAGCAATTCCAAAATAAAGAAATGCAATGCGTCTGAAGTCTGTTGTAATCTTTTGATTTGTTTTTACACTTTTAGATTCAAGCGATTATTTACTATAGAAAATCAAATATACAAACAATAAATGACCTACTTCAGACACATAATACCTGGCCGAAATATCTTTGATTTGAAGAGCTATAAATGCCGGCCAGGCAGCCACTATTTTTACGACATAAGTAAATGGTTTAGAAAAGTTGTTGATAATAGGCAAAATTGAATAAAGAAGAAAGAGAAGACGTCTTCCAATAAACTATCTGGAAGAGGTCATGGAAGCTAGTAGAAGGTCACTAGATGGGTTGTAAGTGATGGCCTCCAACAGATCAAATTGTCTTTATAATTATCAAAGTCGATCTCGAATTGATTAACAACAACAACATCCCAACACCCAATCTGTTTCCCACCTTTGAAAAATGTTCACCCCCTTATTTCCAAAACTTTCTTCTGTGTTTGAGAAGTTTCACATGGTTTCTGTCTTTCACTACATTCATAGTATTCATTCTTTTTTCATAACTAATTTGTATACGAAAATAATAATCGTTCATTTTATAGAATATTTCTATTAATGTAAATAACTACATGTATATACATATCTTCTCTAGTTTCTTGTATTCACGTAACAGCCTGTTGAAGGACATCATAGTCCGAAATCTCGCCCAAGATTATATCGCTTCTTAGAAACAACAACATCACTTTGTCGATAGTTCTTTTAAATTTCTTTAAATATACAATTTGATCTAGGGTTATGAGTGGGACTAACGGCTGTAAGTGAAAAATGAAAATTTAGAAGAGATATAGTTTCATATATAGAGAGGGGATTCTAGAATGCGTCTAACAGTAGCCAGAGGAGCGTGGCAGTCCATAAATGGGGACCATCCAATCAAGCCAAGAGGCCCCCTACCAACCCAGGGCCCCTCCGTACTCCTCCCACAACCACTCAGGGGGACACACCAATAAAAACTATTTAATAAAGAGGTCGGTTTCCGAGGCGATACGTCTTCGGTATCGTCGTAATCAGGGTGTTAGTCGAACTTAATAATAAGCCGCGGAAGGTGTTGCGACAGGCAGATTTATCAGCAGGTAGATGGTAAATAGTCTCTTGTAGACGCTCTTGCACCAGGTAGATGGTAAGTAGCCTCTTGTAGACGCTTTTGCAACAGGTAGATGGTAAGTAGCCTCTTTTAGACGCTCTTTCAACAGGTAGATGGTAAGTAGCCTGTTGTAGACGTTCTTGCAACAGGTAAATAGTCTCTTGTAGACGCTCTTGCAACAGGTAGATGGTAAGTAGCCTATTGTAGACGCTCTTGCTACAGTTATATGGTAAGTGGCCTCTTGTAGACGCTCTTGCAACAGGTAGATAGTAAGTAGTCTCTTGTAGACGCTCTTGCTACAGTTAGATGGTAAGTAGCCTCTTGTAGACGCTCTTGCAACAGGTAGATGGTAAATAGTCTCTTGTAGACGCTCTTGCAACAGGTAGATGATAACTAGCCTCTTGTATACGCTCTTGCAACAGGTAGATGGTAAGTAGCCTCTTTTAGACGCTCTTGCAACAGTTAGGTGGTAAGTAGACTCTTGTAGATGCGCTTAAAATAGGTAGATGGCAAGTAGCCTATTGTAGACGCTCTTGCAACAGGTAGAATGTAAGTAGCCTCTTGTAGACGCTCTTGCAACAGTTAGATGGTAAGTAGACTCTTGTAGACGCTCTTGCAACAGTTAGATGGTAAGTAGTCTCTTGTAGTCGCTCTTGCAACAGTTAAATGGTAAGTAGACTCTTGTAGACGCCCTTGCAATAGGTAGATGTTAAATAGCCTCTTGTAGACCCTCTTGCTACAGTTAGATGGTAAGTAGACACTTGTAGACGCTCTTGCAACAGTTAGATGGTAAGTAGCCTCTTGTAGACCCTCTTGCTACAGTTAGATGGTAAGTAGACTCTTGTAGACGCCCTTGCAATAGGAAGATGGTAAATAGCCTCTTGTAGACCCTCTTGCTACAGTTAGATGTGAGTACCCTCTTTCAGGCGCTCTTGCAAGAGGTAGATGGTAAGTAGCGTTGTTCTCTTGTAGACGCTTTTGCAACAGGTAAATGGTAAGTAGCCTTTTGTAGACGCTCTTGCAAGATGTAGATGGTAAGTAGCGTTGTTCTCTTGTAGACACTCTCGCAACAGGTGGATGGTAAATAGCGTTGTTCTCTTGTAGACACTCTCGCAACAGGTAAATGGCAAGTAGACTCTTGTAGACGCCCTTGCAATAGGTAGATGGTAAATAGCCTCTTGTAGAAACTCTAACAACAGGTAGATTGTAAATAGTCTCTTGTAGACGCTCTTGCAACAGGTAGATAGTAAGTAGTGTCTTGTGAATGCTCTTGCTAAAGTTAGATGGTAAGTAGTCTCTTGTAGACGCTCTTGCAACAGGTAGATGGTAAGTAGTCTCTTGTAGACACTCTTGCAACAGTTAGATGGTAAGTAGTCTCTTGTAGACGCTATTGCAACAGGTAGATGCTAATTAGCCTCTTGTAAACGCTCTTGCAACAGGTAGATGGTAAGTAGCCTTTTTGTAGACGCTCTTGCAACAGGTAGATGGTAAATAGCCTCTTGTAGACGCTCTTGCAACAGTTAGATGGTAAGTAGTCTCTTGTAGACGCTATTGCAACAGGTAGATGGTAATTAGCCTCTTGTAAACGCTCTTGCAACAGGTAGATGGTAAGTAGCCTTTTTGTAGACGCTCTTGCAACAGGTAGATGGTAAATAGCCTCTTGTTGATGCTCTTGCAACAGGTAGATGGTAAGTAGCGTTGTCCTCTTATAGATGCTCTTGCAACAGGTAGCTAATAAGTAACTGCTTGTAGACGCTCTTGCAACAGGTAGATGGTAGTTAGCGTTGTTCTCTTGTTGACGCTCTTGCAACAGGTAGATGACAAGTTGGGAAGTTCCAACAGATTCTTGGATGCCATTGCATAGACTGGATGGATGGAATATTCGACTGAATGCTACTCCATTGGTTACAGATTCTCTTCAATATTCGACCATATTATATCCCATAGTATTTAGTGGCCTTGAGTTCTTTGGCAAGTTACAATAGAAGGTATTTGAACTTTGTAATACACTAGTGTCCAGAGATGGGAATCGAACTCACAATGTTCCACTTACCGGGCAGATGCCATGTCCACTAGGCTATCCTGGAATACACTAGTGGTAATAAAGAATTTTACGCATCCAGAAGGAAATGGTGGAATATAATGATACTTGGCCATACAGCTATATATAGTATGCTATTTATTTACAAATGAATAAAGTACAAAATTTGAAATAAATATCTGGCCATACAAAACTGCTCCTCTTCCAGGATGGTGTAAAAACCTTCCTACACAATGCACCATCTACAGAACCAAAGAGGCCTCACCAGACCACTTCTTGGAATGTATGGGAGCTTCAAGGCAGGGCCTATATTCCAACCCTACCAAGGTTATAAATTTAATCTATAAATTTGCATCTAAAATTTGAAAATTCAATATACGCCATAAAAGAAGTCCATTTAAGCCAAATTCTTCAAATCTTTCTAGGTGTACCACTCTTGCTATATATGAGAAAACCAATCCAATCCAATAGTAGAGCGGTCTGGTGATTAATTTGGCGATACCGCTGAGAGGGTTTACCTCTCATTCAATAACTTTTATCATTGCAGTGTAATGTCTATAGAGATAATATTTTATGAAATATGTAAAAAAAAAAAAATTGCCAAAATAAATTATTAAATATTTCAACGATTTACTTTGTTTAAAATTAGGTAATTCAAAAAAAAAATAATTTTAAAAACTCTGGTCTTTCATTTTACTTTGTGTTTGCTCTATCTCTTTAAAATTCATAAACTTTGTATATGATGTATTTACAAGAGAATTATTTTGACAAATTCAATAAGGTTTCTAGGGCTAGGTTTTTTCTACAATTCTTTAATTTCTCGAGCTTTCGGTATAACATGCTGTATATGCTAACTACATCTAGGCCTCCGTATTGAAGGGCAAGTTAGCTGTAAAGCTCAAGAAATAAAAGAATTGTAGAAATAAACTAAACCCTAGATTCTTTATTGATTAAATCAAAGTGTAAAAGCAGAGAAAAATCTTTATTGAGTAAAATTAATCATTTCGATAAAAATAATCCCTTGAATCAATATTAAAGCAAGAACATAAAGCATCCAGGTAGAAGTATATTTTTTTCAAAAAGAAACTTTTTCCTGAATGCTTAATGTTCTTGTTTTAAAATTAATCATTCCTCCAGGGAAAAGTGTCTTTTCATTTTTTTAGCTTTCGGGCACGGACGCCCTTCTACAGAAGAAAACATAGTATAATTTTATTTATTTATTTATTTATTGTTACAAAAGCACGAAGTCCAAAGGACTATTGTGCTGTGCCAGTATTATTTACATATATATGATTAATTATTTACACGATTGATTAGTAGTGTTTTGTAAATTATTGTACAAATGGTTTTAAGCTTAACAAAGTTCTCATAAGAGATAGAGTATATACACAAAGAGAATTTGGTAATGTTTCAAAGTATCTACATACAATTTGATTAGTCAGAGGGCAAGTTAAAAGAAAATACTCTGGTGATTCAACATCTAAGCGGCATTCACACGTTGGATCATTGATAACATTCAGTTTGAATAGGAAACTTAAGAAGGGTCCTTTGCCTGTTAAGAATAAAGTAGTGAATTTATCAGAAGAAATGAATGATACGCCAATATAGAACACAAGTTAAATATAATCGGGTACTATTTAATGAAAATATACTTTTCCCTGGAGGAATGATTAATTTTACTCAATATTGATGCAAGGTATTATTTTATAGAAGAATCATTATCATGACAATTATTATAAAATCCAGTTTAGGTACACACACTCGGCGGTTGTCTCTGAAAGTCAAGCAGAGAGGAGGTTATATTAAGTGGAAGGGAAAAGTTCCATTTCCAGATTGGCACTAAAAGTAATTTTACAACCCCGGGGTTTCAAATACTGCGACTTCCAAGAAAAAAACGAGGTGCCATAAAATCAGGAGTTGGTCTGGGAGTCAAGGCCAGTGGTTTGGATTTTATTGATGTTTCATTGGCAACACTGCAGACAGAGGTACTGGGCTGTCTGCGATTCTAGATTTTTGATTGACCACAGCTTAGTTTGGTTTATAAAGGAATTAATGAGTTATTATAGAGCGCCCTCTATACTTAAGAAATGAAACTATTTAAACGTTTTTTTTATAAAAAAATCCTACGGCCCTTACTACAATGAAGATTAATATTTATTTGTTCATTATTTACCCCTCTCTCTAAATATCTTAAATAAAAATTCTTTTCGGTATTCGGCTATAAATATCTACGCTGCGTACGTATATTTGTAGATATTTCTTGTAAGAAATAGTCAATTGTGTCAATTAGGCCCGTTGAAGAGCGATTATAGCTTGAAAGCTAGCAATTTAAAATATAAAAAAGATTCTCATTGCGAGAAAATATTTGTAGATTTTTTTTTTTTTGTAAATGCTGATTAACTATTAGTATTAGTTGAAGAAATCACAGGAATAGTAAAAAAAAATAATAATAATTCATCAATATCTTATTCATTTTCCTATCCCCAAAATATAAAAATCAGCCCGTTATAAATCTTATTTGCATATTTCAGAGTTATGACAGTGAATACTTTTCTAACCTAACCTTAAATAGAAAAAACATTGTAAGGTTGTTTTCTTTGAAAAAAGAATTAATAATTAAAAAGATTTTAGCAATCATTTAATCATATATCTAACTTTATATTGTGTCATCCAGAGAGCTCAAATATTGCGGAGACATATATGGACAAAAGTAATATGCAAATTATCTTATTTACTATCGTGTAATTTGCATAGCTAGCTATGCTAGCTAGCAGCTATGACAATGGCTCTTTTTCCATACATAACTCTCCTGACAAAGTTAGGTGGGTCAAATATTATGAAAACTTATATGGAACAAACACATATTAATAAACAAGCATTTATTTTGATTATATAGATAACAAATGCTAATTCTGTCTAAAATGTAGATATAGCAAAATGTTTTCAAAGCTTGCGTTATTCTACACTAGTGGAAATAAAAAGTGTTTCACTAACTATTGAAATATAATGAATCTCAGCAGGGATATACAAGCTGTTTGCATAGAACAAATGCTTAAAAATGAAAAGAATTCAAATTACATTCTTTTGACGTTTAGCATCCAGAATGTAACCATCCATCACATGCCAGAAGAAGTTGCTAATACAAATTAAATTCCAAGTTTTATCTTTAACTCCCACCGAGTATATGACACTTTTTATTTCCATTAGTGATTACTATAAATTCCATGTTTACAGAAATACTTAGCGATTTCAAATATAGAGTTGGTTCGCATTTCAGTGATACGCTAACCTATGCACGGTGGATTCTATGGCCACTGGATACACGTCGGACTTGGAGGCTGTTGGGCTCTGCGCTACCTGTAGTATTGGAGCTCCATCTATGATTCCTTCCTGTTGTTGTCGTGTCCAATGAAGAGCCTCAGATGTCCCCATGCATCTCTATCACAGAAGCAGCAATGTCCACCATCTTGGGTGTGTAAAGCTGCTGCTCTAGGTCAATGTCAATTTTCTGCAAGGCTGCGGCCATCGCTGGGCATGAGAATATGTGGGTAGGGTGTTAGTTCCACATCAGGACAGTTGTTACATGTCTTCTTCCTTCCTGTGGTGAATCTGTATAAGACCGGTGGTCTTAATAAAGCTATATGTGTGTATATAGTTGGTTTTAAAATAAAAATGCTTTGTTGCAGAAAAATATACCAAAGCAATAAGTTTGCTTCCAAAGAATGTATATTGGTTCTAGAAATAGGTATGCTGTGTATATTAAAAGAAAAACGTCTATTGAATGGAATATACTTTGCCTGCTTCAGTCATTGCCTAGCCCCGCAGTGGCAAGGTTGATGGTGAAGCAAAAAATCCTTCGTGTGTGGTTGGACGCCAGCCATCTTTTGAATATGCAACATCCCTATTTCAATCGCATTTAGTTTTTATTGATAAAAACCTATACGGCACTTTATAAGTTTTTCAAATCAAGTACATTTACCCTTTCTTCAATAACAAATGCTGTCAAAGCAGTTTCTTTATTCAGGTGAATACAAGTTCAAATACTCAGGTTTGTTCCTCTTCAATCAGGCTTCTCCAATTGGTCGATCTTCGGCTTTAGCCTGGCGTTATCTAGTTGTTCCATTTATTGAACACTTCCATTGGAAATATAATAATCTGCTATTTGTCCCCTTACATTCTGCATCCAAATGCTGTTTAGTTGATAGTAGTTCCGTCCACCTTTAGAGGCTGGTCCCGACTTCAAGGACGATAGACAATTTTTGAAAATTAAAATAATTTTATTGACATCTTGTCAATACATGCAAAAGTGCACAGTCTGCACTATTCTGAAAAGATAATTGGTGCAACAATTTATATCCATATATATATATACTAGCGGATGTGCCCGGCTTCGCCCGGGTTTTACCCGAGTGAATGTTTGTCTAACGAACATTTGTTAAAACAATTCTCTATAAACTTATAAAACGTACTCGGCTTCGCCCGGGGTTTTACCCGAGTAAAGGTTTGTCTAGCGAACATTTGTTAAAACAATTCTCTAAAAACTTATTTAAAAAAAAAGATATATTTTGATAATTTGAAACTCGTAAATTTAAATCTCTCGATATATTGTTATCATGTCACAATGGGGGCGCTGCTTGCGAGTTAAATCTACAAATCTGCAAATAACTCTAAGGATATTCAAGATATTCAGGAAATTATTTTTCAAAAACCTTCCCGGTGATATACCTAATAATATCCCAAAATTTCACGGCGATTGGATGTATGGTTTTTGAATCTATAGAGTGCAGACAAACAGACAGACAGACATTCAATTTTATATATATAGATAGAATCACTCTTCATTGTTGGCTTTTTATCTTACATTCATTCTTCATTGTTGGCTTTTAATATTACATTCACTCTTCATTGTTGGCTTTTTATCTTACATTCATTCTTCATTGTTGGCTTTTTATATTACATTCACTCTTCATTGTTGGCTTTTTATCTTACATTCACTCTGTTGGCTTTTTATATTACATTTACTCTTCATTGTTGGCTTTTTATCTTACATTCATTCTTCATTGTTGGCTTTTTATATTACATTCACTCTTCATTGTTGGCTTTTTATCTTACATTCACTCTGTTGGCTTTTGATATTACATTTACTCTTCATTGTTGGATTTTTATCTTACATTCACTCTTCATTGTTGGCTTTTTATATTATATTTACTCTTCATTGTTGGCTTTTTATCTTACATTCATTCTTCATTGTTGGCTTTTTATATTATATTTACTCTTCATTGTTGGATTTTTATCTTACATTCATTCTTCATTGTTGGCTTTTTATATTACATTTATCCGAGTGAAAGTTTGCCTAACGAATATTATATATTATGAAGTATAATAAAAATGTTAAAGATTAGTTTTAATTATTAATCAAGATTGTGTGTGAATATGTGAGAAAGATGTAATATCGTTGTTGTTTTCTTGGCCGACTGTTTTACATATGGTGTTATCTTAAAATTGCTTGTTTTGAATATATTTTTAGATTGAGTTGAATGAATTGCTTAATTTTTTTTTGTATTTATATATAAATAAAATTAACTCTGTTGATTTTTTTTTGTATTTAATCGATAACAGCTAAGTTACGCATGTTAATGTTAGGGAAAAATATTTTGATGTTAAGCAAAACCTGCTCCATCTCGTTTTACATAAATGTTGAAAATTTGGTTGAAATTGATGCATTGTAACGAGAGTTTTTAGTGATGTCCTCTTATGAAATTTGCATTTTATTAATATAGATATGCATGATACTATGTACAATGAATATGGCGCCTCTGCCACCATTACAGAGTTAGCAACGGGTCTCCAGCGACACCACGGGAAGACAAAAGATCCTCCATAGAATATTTTTAAGTAAGGACAGTAGAAGTTTGTTTTGTGTGTGAAAGAAACATTCGTGCTTCCATTTCTTATATAGGATAGAATATTAACGCGGTTTCTGCTTGAAGGTCTTCTGGTTTAACTGTTCTAGACCGTTGTCCACGCTCCACCACGTAGAGGCATCAAATAGAAATTTTAGCAGAGGGGACTTTAGAATAAAGTACTTTTATTCTTCTCCAATACTTTGGGTGACATCGATGTCTCTATGTTTACTAAAGTCCATCTTATAGGACTTTATTACTTATGTAAACTTTCTTCTATATCTGTGTGTTCATTGTTACTATTTCACTTTCATAATGAAAATATTTACATCTCTCTCTCTCTCTCTCTCATCGTGTATAAATCCTTATTTAAACTATCAAAAATAGATGCCTATTCTAATCATTCATAAATGGACATTATGATATATTGTAAATAAAAAAAGATAGATTAAATATTGATCTCCTTTATATGAATAGAACCTGTTTTTACCTGCTTTAAATTGTAAATAAATAAATATAACTGTAGTTGGTTTCACACACACAAATGGTATATATAACACACAACGAAGCTTCATTAAGACCACCGGTCTTATACATATTCACAAAAGGAAAAAAGGAAGCATAGATGGAGCTCTTATACTCCAGGCAGCGCAGCACCCAACATACGAGGTAGGTTCACAGTTGGAATTTGTTAACACTTATATTTGTTATATCTGTTCATATAAATGTTTCACTGAACTTTATATTAACACATAAAATCCGATTGAAAAGAGATCTATGACATAATAGAGAAGGGATGAAATGTCGCTGGTCTTCTATTTGAGAATTCCCGGTCCAGCAGATCTCTTTTTCCAATAATTATTCCAATTAAAATTTTTTTGTATATGTCTGGTCTACCATTAGGGTTTCAAAACATAATAACCAAACTCATAACAAAAGTTAATTCATAGTATAGATATATTACTAAATACAACTATTTATATTCATATTTTAAAATAAAAAAAATTAAAAAATCATTAAAAAAAAGGATAAAATATAAAATTATAAAAATATATATATATATACTAACAATCTTATCTACCTTCTTTACAAAACTTTTTGTTTTCTTATTATTAGTTTGCTTAAAAGTGCATGGTTCTGTCTTTCTCTCTTTTCTCTAACTACTAAAATTTATAATATTATATATATTCTCTGTTAAAAGTCGTAACATACAATATGTAAATATCTCTTTTGAGTGTATGGCCTGGAATGTAAATTTCTTTTAAATTAATTATTATTATGTCAAATATATTTTGAATGAATTGTTATTATGTAAATTTTCTTTTGTATATAACTGAGCCGTGTTGTGGAAATAAAGAGTTTCTAAGTAGAAGAGTTTTCTTAGAGTTTCTGAGAGTGTCTTACTAGAGCGAGATCTTCTGCGTGTAGTAGCCGCTGGTTTCTGCCTGCGTTATTTTCCTTCCTGACTTGATCACCCAAGGCAGTCCAAACTGATATCTAGACTCTAGGTGAGGGTCTTACTTGTTGGGAGAAGGTTCTTCAATTCTTGACCTCTCGTAATCTCAACATTTAGTGGCGTCCCCGGGTGGGCTGCGTGGGCCGGTCAAGTAGAGAAGGCGGGAAGACCTGTAGGCGCTGTCTCCCGAGGAACAGAAGGCGGGAAGACCTGTAGGCGCTCTCTCCCGGGTAAAACAGGCTCAAGGTACAAGAAGCTAGAGAAGCTCAAGGTACAAGAAGCTAAGGAGGCTCAGGGTACAAGAAGCTAGAGAAGCTCAAGGTACAAGAAAGCTAAGGAAGCTCAAGGTACAAGAAAGCTAAGGAAGCTCAAGGTACAAGAAAGCTAAGGAGGCTCAGGGTACAAGAAGCTAGAGAAGCTCAAGGTACAAGAAGCTAAGGAGGCTCAGGGTACAAGAAGCTAGAGAGGCTCAAGGTACAAGAAGCTAGGGAAGCTCAGGGTACAAGAAGCTAAAGAGGCTCAGGGTACAAGAAGCTAAGGAAGCTCAGGGTACAAGAAGCTAAAGGAAGCTCAAGGTACAAGAAAGCTAAGGAAGCTCAAGGGTACAAGGAAGCTAAGGAAGCTCAAGGTACAAGAAAGCTAAGGAAGCTCAAGGTACAAGAAAGCTAGGGAAGCTCAAGGTACAAGAAAGCTAAGGAAGCTCAAGGTACAAGAAAGCTAGGGAAGCTCAGGGTACAAGAAAGCTAAGGAAGCTCAAGGGTACAAGGAAGCTAAGGAAGCTCAAGGTACAAGAAAGCTAAGGAAGCTCAAGGTACAAGAAAACTAGGGAAGCTCAAGGTACAAGAAAGCTAAGGAAGCTCAAGGTACAAGAAAGCTAAGGAAGCTCAAGGTACAAGAAAGCTAAGGAAGCTCAAGGTACAAGAAAGCTAAGGAAGCTCAAGGTACAAGAAAGCTAAGGAAGCTCAAGGGTACAAGGAAGCTAAGGAAGCTCAAGGTACAAGAAAGCTAAGGAAGCTCAAGGTACAAGAAAGCTAGGGAAGCTCAGGGTACAAGAAGCTAAAGGGGCTCAGAGTACAAGAAGCTAAAGAAGCTCAGGAGGCTCGGGGGACCAGAAGCTCAAGAAGCTCAAGAGAAAAGGAGCTCGAGAAGCCCTTTGTTAAAGGTTTAAAGGAGCTCGAGAAGCCCTTTGTTAAAGGTTAAAAAGAGCTCAGTGAAGCTCAAGGTTGAAAGGAGCTCAAGAGGCCCTTTGTCAAAGGTTGAAAAAGAGCTCAGTGAAGCTCAAGGTTTAAAGGAGCTCAAAAGAAGCCCTTTGTTAAAGGTTAAAAAGAGCTCAGTGAAGCTCAAGGTTTAAAGGAGCTCGAGAAGCCCTTTGTTAAAGGTTAAAAAGAGCTCAGTGAAGCTCAAGGTTTAAAGGAGCTCGAGAAGCCCTTTTGTTAAAGGTTTAAAGGAGCTCGAGAAGCCCTTTGTTAAAGGTTAAAAAGAGCTCAGTGAAGCTCAAGGTTGAAAGGAGCTCAAGAGGCCCTTTGTTAAAGGTTGGAAAAGAGCTCAGTGAAGCTCAAGGTTTAAAGGAGCTCAAAAGGCCCTTTGTTAAAGGTTAAAAAGAGCTCAGTGAAGCTCAAGGTTTAAAGGAGCTCAAAGGCAAAGAAGTTGAGGATCCCTACAAGGTGAAAGGCTACCTACAAGGTAAAAAGGATACCTACAAGGCGAAAGGATAACTACAAGGAGAGATGGAGGATGTTAGCAGAAGGCGTAGAGAGGCGATAAGAGGCGTTTTTACCGAAGTGGTAAATGATATGAATACAGAGTTAAGGAATCCTCTTATTGACAAAAGTGGCATATATGCCAAATTTGATAGATTGGAAGCTCTCTATTTGGAGCTGTTGGTATTGAACGAACAATACCAGGAAATTTTATTAGCCAAAGCTGAGGCGACTGATGATGAAATTGATAAAGAATTTGAGGAGTGTGAAGTCTACATCATGGAAAGATATTATTTAAAGGCCAGAATTCGCGAAATGCGTGAGCAGGATAGGGATGCTCAGGCCAAGACTTCTCAAATTCCACCAGGGGCGTCTAGTACCTCTCCGAATTCAGAAACCGATAATCAGAAAGTTATCAAACTTCAGAATACTTCTACGTCTCTAACGAAAAGCCCTGAAGAGTCCATGAAAAATGAAATTGAAGGCGTGGAAAAAGAGGATTCTGTAAAAACTGCTAGAGCTACGGAGGTGAAGCCTGCTCAAGCTAAAGCTAGAATGCTAAAGGAAGCTTGTTCAGCTCCCTCTATAATAGATATTGAATATGAGGGCAAAAAGGGTGCTGTGAGTGCTATTAAAGAAAAGGAATTGAATGTGGCAGTTAAATGCAATAAAGTGAAGGATTCTGAAACTGCAGTTGATAGCTATGTAGGTGTGAGGGAAGCTGAGGCTAAAAACAAAGCAAATGAAGCGAAAGCAAAACCTGATAAAGCGAATCTTAAGGGCGACGGAGTAAATGATTCTGAAGCGAAGCCTAAGGGCGAAGGCGTAAAGGAATCTGAAGTGAATTCTAAAGACGGAGATAAAGGAGATCAAGTAAAAGAATCTGAAGGTCAAAAAGCAGGAGATGAAGGCGACGGAAAAAAGGATTTTGAAGATGAGCCTAAGGGCGACGGAGTAAAGGAATCTGAAGCGAATCCTAAGGACGAAGTAAAGGATTCTGAAGATGAGCCTAAGGGCGACGGAGTAAAGGATTTTGAAGATGAGCCTAAGGGCGACGGAGTAAATGATTCTGAAGCAAGACCAACTGGAGATACGGAATCTAAGATAAAGAATAGGGGAGATCTACAAAAACTTAAGGGCAACCCAGGGGATTGGCTCTCAAGGTGGGGGCAATTTGGTAGAAATAATGCCAATGAAAAATATGAAGATGCAAATTTAAAGGATAGGGAAGATTCTGAAGCGAAGCCTAAGGGCGATGGAGTGAAGGATTCTGAGACGGCAATTAAAGGTTATGAACCGGTAAACAATTCTAGAGCGGTAGCTGAAGGCGCTGACCAAGTAAAGATTTCAGATGAAACTGAATCGATTGATGATAATGAGGAAAATGAGGAAGGAGTTGTCAGAGTTCCAGCATCGAGGAAATTGGTGAAAGTAGGACCAACGAGAGATGCGGAATTTAAAATAAAGGATAATTATAAAGAAACAGAATCCCAAGATTTGAAAACCATAAATAAATCTGATTTTGCTAAGAGTAAGGACGATAAATACAACAAGGGAACAGATCATGATAGAAATGAAGCGAAAAATATAGATGCAGAACAAGGTACTGATTCGACGGTGGGGGAAAAGCTAGATGCAGAACAGGGTACTGATCCAAAAGTGGAAGAAAAGCTAGATGCAGAACAGGGTACTGATTTAAAGGTGGAAGAAAACCTAGATGCAGAACAAGGTACTGAATCAAGGGTGGAAGGATACTATTGGCCTCGTCACCTTTTGTTTAGGAATGGGTCCAGGGCTACGCCTATGCGGCCAGTATTTGGCGACGCTTCCTGTCGAGAACACGGCGCACTCGCCTTAAGACGGTATTTGAAGAGGAGACCCATTCTACTGAGGAGAATCCCGGAAATAGGGATAAAACTTCGGAAAAATAAGTACGGAGTTTTGGCCGACATGGGGAGATATTTCCAGGTGATGGCCATCAAGGAAAATGATTGGGACTACCTCCGATTTCTTTGGAGGAAGAAGATGGACGCTTAAGAGGCAACCTCCGGTAGTGTGTATGGAGAGGGTGCCGCAGTATGCCGGATTTTTTCTTTTTACAAAAAAGAAAGGTGGGGGTATGTTAAAAGTCGTAACATACAATATGTAAATATCTCTTTTGAGTGTATGGCCTGGAATGTAAATTTCTTTTAAATTAATTATTATTATGTCAAATATATTTTGAATGAATTGTTATTATGTAAATTTTCTTTTGTATATAACTGAGCCGTGTTGTGGAAATAAAGAGTTTCTAAGTAGAAGAGTTTTCTTAGAGTTTCTGAGAGTGTCTTACTAGAGCGAGATCTTCTGCGTGTAGTAGCCGCTGGTTTCTGCCTGCGTTATTTTCCTTCCTGACTTGATCACCCAAGGCAGTCCAAACTGATATCTAGACTCTAGGTGAGGGTCTTACTTGTTGGGAGAAGGTTCTTCAATTCTTGACCTCTCGTAATCTCAACATTCTCACTTCTATTATTCTATATATAGGTTAGAGTATGTCTAAATGACGTGTAAAAGCCGATGCAAAAGACGTTACGTTGTTAAATTTTATTGTTATTAATTATAAATATATAATTAACTAGATGATGTTTTAGAAATAAAGGACTTTTTTTTCTCTCTATCTATACTAAATAATAACAATTTACAAATTTTATAATTTGAATTTAAATAATCAAAATAATGAAGATAATTTTAATACAAAACTTAAATATAAAACTATACAACTATTTATTGTTATAATTAATTTAGATTTAGCTTGCTAATCTAACCAAATCTACTTGATATGATTTATCATTCTTATCAGTTTGCTCCTTGAGTTTTAAATGTGGAATCACTGTTATATTTTTGTTATATAGTTTTTACACTATATATATATATATATAGTGTGTTATTTCTATATTGAATTATATATATTCTAATAAAACTACAATTCACGCCTTAAGGTATACTACATTCATGGGTAAAACTTAAAGAAGTTCTACCTTTTAGCATTTATATCGGGATTCAGACAATAACTCTGAAATATATTACAGTGACCTTTTTTTGAAAACACACGAGATAACCAAGTATGAACAAAATTGCCTCTGTGTCCTTAAAAAAAAAGAATTTAAAAAGATGACCGAAGACGTCAAAATATGAAACTTGCATACGTTTTGTCTATCAGTGTATATTTAGGTTTATATATCCGTTTTATTTGCGTTCTGAATAATTGTTCACTGTCACGTGACTTCAGCCAGCCAATCAGTGTTTCACTAGCTCGAGAGAGGCATTGTACAACTAAATTCGAATAAAATTGTGAGTTCGTTTCTAGAAAGTTTTATCTTTTTTAAATCATCATTCAATTTGCATATTTGCAAAATATATATTTCAGTGTTTTATTTTTGAAATATATATTGAGATACAGTAGAACCTCCCTGTAAAGGACAACACCTAATTGTAGGGTTAAAGTGTTCTTTAGGGAGAGGTGTCCTCTTACAAGAGAGTTACTATATAGTAAACCTGATAATTTTGCAAATGAAAACTGTCCTTTGTCGAGAGGTATCCACTAGCGTGAGTGTCCTCTCATGTAGGTTCTACTGTATTAGGTTTTTTATACATCTTTGTAATATAAGGATTTGACTCTTAGTGTTCTTATTCTGAAATGGTCAATTTCAGCAAGCGTATGGATATTTCCATTTTATTACATCGATGAGAACTTATAGGTTCGAATATTCTGGAAAGGTCCAAAATCTAGTGACGTACCTAGTACTCTAGTATTTTAATATATCTCGTAATAAATAGATTGAAACAAAAAACCAGTGCAGATGGCAGATGTTCTGAATTATGTCACGTGGACATTAAACATGTATTTCAACCGATTTCACAGCCATCAAGGACAAACGGGTTGTAAATGAAATCTACTGGAGACAAGATGAGTGATTTCTTTGAAGAATAAATGAAGATAAAAAGACAAAGGTTTTCTTTTAACGTTTTTAATCCAAGTCGTGTTAGCTTGGAGATGACAATTCCTAATAGGAAATTATATTGAATATTCGTCCACATATTGGCGTGTATTTAGCATTAATAATGATCTCATATTTTCACAGATAAAATGCTCTCTTGATGCCCACTATGGTACTCCGGTCTGCCACTATAGGTTTACGACCTTGTAGCAAGAATTCAATTCTGTCATTATTATCGGATAGTTTTATTTTTTGAAATATGGCTCAGATTAAGTATTCAAAATTACTAAAAAATAAACAATGCATATCTATTTATTGTTAATATGCGAGCTTTTGAGCAACGAAGTTCTTCTACTGGCTTGACAATGTCAAATGGATAAATACAAACTATTTGAAAATACAAAAGTTCAACTCCACAAGTGCTGGTGTGCATAGTAAAATCAAATTTAAAAAGCCCTTTAAAACATTCAACTATCTCATATATTTAAAGGGCTTTCAAAGTTTTGATTTCGTTATGCATGCCCATACGTTTGCAGTGAGCATTTGTTTTTACAAACAGTTTGTATTTCTACACTTGACAAATTTAGGCTATTAGAAGAGCTTTGTCGCTCGAAAGATTACTTATTAAAAATAAAGAGATATGTATTGTGTATTTTTTATTAATTTTGAATAGCTTTTTACAATTTTTCTCATTAAACAGACTGAGTTCAGTAGGTCCTTTTTGGTGGTATCTCAACACACTTTCTCTGAATTAGTTCACCTAGGCTTGGATTGTAGATGATTTTTTGTAATTTTTGACATTTCTTGTGGGTTCAATTTATTGAACATAATTAATCATTCGAAAACTTTTAAAGCTTTAATTAAATTTCCTTTAAAAGGAGAAACTAAATATATACATTTCAGCATAAACCTCTTTTTTTATTATTATTCACACATTATGATATTTTAGAATATTTAAAATATCTATGTATATATTTTTATATATTATATATACTCACTCTGCGCTCCAGGAGCCTGGGTTATAAATATTTCTCTATATACTCACACAATATAATATTCGCAAATTTGAAAATTCATCATTTTTTTTAAATTCTAATTATTTTAAATGTTTATATTTGGAAGGAGGGGGAATATCGTCACAATTATTTACAGCTCTAGTTCATACATTATTTTTATAGAATACCAGCCGCTTATTAAGCCACAAACGTCTTCACTTATTTTCTCCTTTTGATATATAACAATAACAGCAACAACAAAAAGCTTTATTAAGACATTTCAGTCTTATACAGATTCTTCAAGCAGAAATGTAGGGGGTACATGCAGGAATAATAGTAATAATATCATTAACGTTATTATTTTTATTTTAAAGCAAATCACATATAATGGTAATATGAAATTTATATATAGGAAAATTAAGAAAAGCAAACTAATGAAAAGATTAGCCTTGGGTAAATTGGAGGAAAAGAAATTTCTTCCTTTTGATACACAAATTTTATATACAAATTCTATTCTATAGTCTATTCCAGAACATCACGGACATCTAGAAGTCTGAAATTTTATACTCTTGCGTTGTTAGCTTGATTAAGTGCATGTATAAAATCATTTACTTCAATATGATCTGAAATCATATTAAAACCTGATCACAGAAATTAAAAGGAAATATAGAGCTTAGTCTAGTCCCGACCACATTTTTATGGAAATCAAGCGATTCATTTCGCCGAAGAAACGGCTCTCCGTATTTTCTACGTTTGAAAGGGGAAAAAAATTATTTTCTCTATTATATTCCCGAACACTACGGCAATCTGGAAATTTTGTTGATATTCAATGTTAGTAGGTTTTAACTAGTCTATAAAATACTAGACTTCTACGTGATCAGGATATATACTAAAAATTGATTACAAAATTTAAAAAGAAATACAGAAAATATTCCATTACCAACTACCCAGAAGTCTGATATTTTGTCAACTTGCATTGTCATCAGGTTTGAACAAGTATACCAAATTTTAGAATTCGGTGTGGTATGGTTAAAAATTGATTACAAGATTTGTAGACAGACATATGGAAGCGAGTTAAATAAAAGCCTTTAGCTTTGAAGGATGAGTGTAGTAGTAATTAGTGTTACTTTCAGGATAGTATTCACCCCTATCTCTCAGATATACCCTTGTATTCACAACACAGCTATCAGGTGATTTACTCTGTTGATACAATATATAGACAGCGAGGTCTCTCTACATCCCACATTATCTCAACTTGTCACACCCTAGCTCGAGTCAACAGGAGCTCGGAAAACACCCATTAGCACATCTTCTCTAGGATTTCTACTCCGGAAAACTTAGTTAAATTCAAAAATCTCTTTTATCGTATTATTTGAGAAATATCATCCATGATTAGGGTTCTAGTATAAATATATCGGATCTTAATCTTTTGGCCGTGATGCCCTACAACAGGCGGATTGATAACAATACAATCTGATTGTAACAAAGATCTATTGTTAGTAGGTACAGAGTTCTACTTAGTTAAGGTAAAATGCATCTAGAGTAAAATTCTTTGTTTCTATTAGGCGGCCTTGTAGTCAGGCACCAATGCTCCTGTAGGACTTCAAGTCCAAAGCTTGTGACTCAATATAAAAATATTCAGACGATAAACTTAGAATGAATTTTGCTAAACGACACCTAGTTACCGTGACCCCCCAGCCAGCAAAGATAATTCCAATTCGAGTCAGCCCTCAGTCGTGTGCCGTCTCCTCTAATAACAGACCAATTAGTGGGACTTGCAACACCGCCCGTTGGAGAATCGAAAAAAAAAAAACATAAGTGAAAGTAGAGCTAGTTAATATGCCAACAAATGAAAGATTTCCAATCTTACATTTCTATAAAAAAGGAGCGTGTGGTGAATTTCAGATTGGGAGCCTTTTTTTCGTCAGAGCAACAAGATGTAAAAAGTAGGAGTGCCACACGCCGTCCTCGGTCGGATTTAGAACACACTTTCTACAATGTCTTTTACATCCTTCAATCTTGTGGAGGAGTTATTTAAACTGTCTCTCTTCGAAAATCACGGCCAGGGTTCGAATCCCGCATTGGACACTTTTCTGAAGAAAAAATAATGCTCTAATGGCATTCGATTCTTGCAAATGTCCAGCTCTGGCACACTTGTAAGTGAAAAAGTCAACTTGCTTCCAACATGTGTCGATATGTGGTGCATTCGCAATAAAAGCAGTCGATAACTATCCACCATGAATATCAAATCATACTTAGGATGATAATAATATTCTCCAGTAGAAAGGTTTATGATACCCGACAGCTTGAGATTATGTATAAATAAATCTATAAACATCCTCAGAGGACTATTTTACTATTTCAATAATAAGTCTTTTTCAATCTATTCTCATCAAATTTTTTGTTTTTTCTCGTTATCTACACACTAAGGGGGAATTAAAAATGATGCACACTGAGATTATGGAATGTTCAGGTCATTACATAAACTAAATACTTTTTTTTTATGAAAATAACTTTACTTTGACCATTTTTAAAGACGTTTTCCAACCAAACTTTAATACAAACAACAACAAAAGGCTTCAAGACCTTTTGATCTTAGACAGATTATCTTAGCATAAATGTAGAATACATTTAGGAATAACAGTAATAGTACCAGTAATCAGCAATGTTATTTACAGTCAATCAAATGAGAAAGAAAGAGAAAAAAAAAAGTAAGGGCTTAGTATAAACTTATTAATAAAAAGTAGAGTACAAGCTGTTCTTAAAGAACAATAATTATTAGAATTGACAGAAATATACTTAATTATCAGACATCTTCATAGTTTTATACATGGATGGATCAAAGGTAGAGGGTTGTCTAAAGTCGGAATATAAAGTTTTAGGAATTAATTAATTAGTTCATTCACCCAGTTGTCCAGTATAAGCTACCGGCTTTATTGAGTTACTTATAATATCACTCGCAGCTTTATAATATCTAAAATATTCAAAAGTAAAGCTTCGGTCAGCTAACGCAGTATTTAGTCAGTTGTACATTATCAATGAGTTGAATGTTATCAATGATCCAGCATGTGAATGCCGCTTAGATGTTGAATCACCAGAGCATCTTCTTTTAACTTGCCCTCTGACTAATCAAATTGTATGTAGATACTTTGAAACATTACCAAATTCTCTTTGTGTATATACTCTATCTCTTATGAGAACTTTGTTAAGTTTAGAACTATTTGTACAATAATTTACAAAACACTACTAATCCATCGTGTAAATATTTAATCATATATATGTAAATAATACTAGCACAGCACAATAGTCCTTTGGACTTCGTGCTTTTGTAACAATAAATAAATAAATAAATAAAAAATAAACATTTGTTGAGAGTTGGGTTGGAACATAAGGGAATCACCCATCAATTATTCTCTGTATTTCATCATGAGAGGACAGTAGGCTGTTAGGTGTGTGATTTTATGTTGTATTGTATTTTTGTATGAATCACAAGTTGTGAGGCAATCAGGTTTCCAACGTTTTGAGCAATTTTCGGGGAAAATATTCAGAAGAGTCTTAAGTTGTTCTATGAAACGTTGAATTTTTAGCGCAGTGTAGTATTTAAGTATGTTTCAGTTATTATTGAATTATTAAGATATTTAAAGGATAATGAATGGAGGTGTCTAAATTCGAAATTATATTTTTGAATAGATTGTTCTATTATTGTTAGAATTATTTTTGGGATTTCGTTTTGTACTACGATGGAAGTCGTACAGCTTTTCACATATGAAAATCCATTCTTATCTAGAATATTTGAAATAATTAAGTCCTGTTCTCTGTTGGATCTCTCCAGAGGTAAGATGGTAATCGACTCTCCCATCACTCGCAATCAAAATCTTAGTATCAGTTCAGTAGTCACCACTTCTAGAGATACTCTTCCACATTCGGCTCTTAATATGAATCCGGATGTATATTTTGGTAATTTCAGGAACCGTCGCAAGAAAATATTTTGGATTTGATCCACTATCTTTATTTGGTTAATTTCCCAAATTGTGGTGCTACATATAGAAGAGAGGATATTACAATCGAGTCCAGTAGTTTCATTGCTGTTCTTATTGAGGTTGTCTTTGATATAATCAGAATTTTGCATACTGCATTTATTGCAATTTATGATTAACCAAGATTTTATTTATTCATTACTTATTCTTATTTATATATTTCACACACAGAACGGGATATCCCGGCTAGGGATAATTGCGTCGATTTTTTTGGTAAATCATAAATTGCAATAAATGTAGTATGGAAAATTCTGATTAAATCAAAGACGACCCTCAATAAGAACAGAAATGAAACTACTGGACTCGATTGTAATATCTTCTCTTCTATATGCAGCACCACAATTTGGGAAATTAACCAAATAAAGATAGTGAATCAAATCCAAAATATTTTCTTGCGAAGGTTCCTGAAATCACCAAAATATACATCTGGATTCATACTAAGATTCGAATGTGGAAGAGTATCTCTAGAAATGGTGGTTACTGATCTGATCTTAAGATTTTGGTTGCAAGTGATGAAGATGGTGGAGAGTTGACTACCATCTTACCTCTGGAGAGATCTAACAGAAGACAGGACTTTATTTTGTACGAAATCTTTCAAATATTCTGGATAATAATAGATTTTGTCGTATTTGAAAAGCTATAGTTCAAACCGTAGTTCATTTAAGATCGTTTAATAAAAATATAAATATAGTTTTATTCAGTGAAAAAAAAATAGCGTTGGTAATCTAGATATAAATATTTGTCGCTCTAAGAACTATTTGAAAAATATTTTCAGGAGACTTTTTGTAACTTGGTCTTTCATTGGAGTTTGGATTATATCGGCTCAATTTATTTATTATGATTAACAAAGGTGATCGCTCAGAGAAGTGGTCGCTATAGAAGGTTTCTACTGTACACGGACGGGGATATAAAAGAATACAATCAACACCTACCAACCTTGCCAAAGTGCAAAGACTTCCCGGCCTTGGCCTGGGACATCGAAGAAACACATAAAATATTACGTAACATCGCCAATGTAATTTTTTGTATTTAATTCCCTTGTCGATAGTTCCTTGTAGAATATTGCTACGGATTAAAAGTAAGCGAAACCTCATGCTCCACTAACCTGTTTGTATAACCAGGGAAATATGCTCATTGGATATCATCCCCTTCTTTTCACATGTAGTGTCAAGCAAATTTGATTTTGTAGTTGCTTATTTCGATGAAAATTCAACAGGTTGTGTCCATCAAAAAAATATTGTAATCTTTTAAGTTAAATTCTTGATGATATGAAACTGTTCACTTTTGTTTTAAATAGCTTTCTCATTTTGATAATTATTGATAATTATTGATATATTTATTAATGTTATTATTAATATTGATATCTTTTATTTTCATCTTCTGTCGATGATAATCAAATTGTCCTTCATTTCTCGTGAAAACAATACTTTTGGATAGTGAGGTAACAAATCATTGTAAGCTAGTATGACGAAAGCAACATTCTAGACGTGAATTCTTTTATATAGGTGGTTTACCGTAGAATACCGTCAATTGTTCTTCACTCTCTTCTCGTGAGAAATCCATAATTTCAATAAGTAGCTACCTATACTGTGAACTATGGTGAAAACAAGAGAAGGGACGTTTTGTATGTAGATTTAATGGCGGAAGGGAATGTATGTGTAACATCAATGATCACTTTGCCCTTCACTTCTCGTGAGAAATCAATAATTTCAATAAGTAGCTACCTATACTGTGAACTATGATGAAAACAAGAGAAGGGACTTTTGTAGGTAGATTTAGGAGCGTAAGGGAATGTATGTGTAACATCAATGATCACTTTGCCCTTCACTTCTCGTGAGAAATCAATAATTTCAATAAGTGGCCACCTATACTGTGAGCTATGGTGAAAATAACAAAAGGGACGTTTTGTAGGTAGATTTAGGCGCGTAAGGGAATGTATGTGTACCATCAATGATCACTTTGCCCTTCACTTCTCGTAAGAAATCCATAATTTCAATAAGTAGCTACCTATACTGTGAACTATGATGAAAACAAGAGAAGGGACTTTTGTAGGTAGATTTAGGAGCGTAAGGGAATGTATGTGTAACATCAATGATCACTTTGCCCTTCACTTCTCGTGAGAAATCAATAATTTCAATAAGTGGCCACCTATACTGTGAACTATGGTGAAAATAACCAAAGGGACGTTTTGTAGGTAGATTTTGGAACGTAAGGGAATGTATGTGTACCATCAATGATCAATCTGCCCTTCACTTCTCGTGAGAAATCAATAATTTCCATAAGTAGCTACCTATACTGTGAACTATGATGAAAACAAGAGAAGGGACGTTTTGTAGGTAGATTTAGGAGAGCAAGGGAATGTATGTGTACCATCAATGATCACTTTGCCCTTCACTTCTTGTAATAAATCAATAACACAGGTCTACAAAAAGAACTTTTTTTTTTTGCTAGAGAAAACCTGATGTTGATTCTAATGTTACTTCTTATGCTGAATACAAAAATGATATCAGAAGTTTTCTATCACCCCCATAGTACTCGCAGGATAACCATTTTTTCTATAAATTGGTATATACAGTAATAATGCAGAAAAATGTTACGTAAGCATTTTTAAGTAAACATCATTACATTAGCTAGCGCTTTATTTTTGAAAATAAGAGTTGATATGTGGAGCCAAAAGCTTTATTTTATTTGTTATTAATTAAATTTTGCTCTTTAAGAATCATAAATAATAATTTAAATAACAAATTATTGAATTTTTAATCAAATATGTTTATTTTATAATGCAATCTGTTTTGATTTCAACTCAAAAATAACGACAAGCTCTGGAATGCTATTTGCTGAATAGCAGTTTTAATATATATATTTGAATTGAACCTAACGATTTGTTCAATAGATTTGCATCAGAAGTGATAGGTAAATTTGAAGTGATCAGTTTATTCTTCTCTATCGATTTGCTTTTATAAATCGTGTGCACTAGACTGTGTCAATATGCCGAGGCGTTGCATCAATATTCCTGATATTTTCTGTTAAATTTGTGGGGAATTAACTTTCAAAGTTCAAAGGCGAAACTTTACACAGCTCATCAAAAAGTGCTATCAGCTTTATTTTGGCAGTAAAGTCGGTGACCAAGATAACACTTGGGCTCCTCATCATTGTTGTGAAATTTGTGCTCGACGTCTTACAGTGTGGATTAAAGGTGAACGTCATATGCCTTTTGCGGTTCCAATGATATGGAGGGAACCTAAACACCATTCTTCAGACTGTTATTTTTGTTTGAAAAAGACTACAGGTATTACATCCAAATCAAGACATACAGTTTAATATCCAGATTTGCCTTCTGCTATGAGACCGGTTCCTCATAGTGATATTTTACCTGTGCCACAGCCTCCTGAAAATGTAATATTTAGTGACGATGATTCAGATAGACGAGAGCAACAGGCGGATGACACAAATTTTGAAGCAGGTGCATCATCTGAACCTCATTTGTTAACCCAAGGAGATTTGAACGACCTCGTACGTGATTTAGATTTATCCAAAAAACAAAGTGAACTTTTAGGCTCTAGGTTAAAAGGCTGGAATCTGCTGCATAAAGGTACAAAAGTATGCTTTTTTCGCAACCGTCAAGATGAATTTCAAGACTTCACAAGATAATGATTTAGTATATTGCAATGATGTTGTTAGTCTAATGGAAGCGCTAGGTCATGACCATGATACAGAAGAGTGGCGTTTATATATATATATTCGTTGATTCTTCAAAAATTAGTTTGAAAGCTGTTCTCCTTCACAACGGAAATAAGTTCCCATCAGTGCCAATAGCACATGCATCCAACATGAAAGAGGCTTACGAAAACATGAAACTGCTTTTGAAAAGGATAGAATATGAAAGATACGGTTGGAAAATATGCAGCGATTTGAAAGTCATTACGCTCTTGCGTGGATTACAGCTTGGATATACAAAATTTTGTTGTTTTCTGTGTGAGTGGGATAGCAGAGATAAGGAAAGGCATTACATTAAAAAGAGCTGGCCAAACCGTGAAATCTTTACTCCAGGACATAAAAATATTGTAAATTCTCCCCTGATCGATTCACAAAATATTTAATTACCACCATTACATATTAAACTGGGATTAATGAAGAACTTTGTCAAGGCAATGGATCGAGTGCCAGTGGATTTGCCTACCTAAAACAAAAATGTTCTAGCATAAGTGATCGATAATTAAAGAAGGAATTTTCGTTGGACCTTAGATTCGAGAATTGCTGCAAGATGGAAATTTTCAAAATAGTTTGAATGAAGTTGAAGCAGCAGCATGGAATTCTTTTAGAAACGTTTGCAAGAACTTCTTAGGAAGTGTCAAGGTTGAAAATTACCGAGACATAGTTAATGATCTGTTGCTTTCCTACAAGGCACTGGGATGTAACATGTCTCTCAAGATCCATTTACTGCATTCACATCTGGATTTCTTTCCAGGCAATCTTGGTGCAGTTAACGATGAGCATGGTGAGAGGTTTCATCAAGATATATCAAGCATGGAGAAGCGGTACCAAGGTAAATGGAGTCCCGGTATGCTTACTAACTACTGCTGGACACTCAAGAGGGATGTACCACAAGCAAAGTATAGAAGAAAACTCACTGTCACTACTTTTCAATAAAATAAATATATTTCGTTCATATAGGCCTATATATTAAAAACATTTCCAATTTTCAAGTATGGTATCTCAAAAATCTTGCGTGATAGAAAAAAACTAATGGTATATTTGGAATCAGCACAAAGAGTTAAATTTAGATAAGATGCTGTTTCTTTTGTGTGTGTGGGACAAAGAAAAATAAATTTTGATAAACCAGTGTAATGTAATAAGGTTTATGCAAAAATTCTTACGTAATATTTTTGCTCTATTTATCCCAATACCAAAAAAAGGCTGTCACGCAAAAAGCATGGGTGATGGAAATTTTCTGATTAGATTTTTGAGTTCAGCATGAAAAGTTACACTAGAAACACCATCAGGTTCTCTTGGGCAAAAATATTGTTGACCAGTGTAATTTTCATAAGTGGCCACCTATACTATGAGCTATAGAGAAAATAAAGGGACGTTTTGTAGGTAGATTTATATATAGGGGAGGAAGGGAATGTAAGTGTACCATCAATGATCACATTTTCCTTTACTTCTCGTAAGAAATAAATAGTTTTTAAAAATGGCTATACTTATACTGAAAACTGTGAGCGATGGTGAAAACAACAGAAAGGACGTAAGATCTTTTTGTAGATCGATTTAGGTGTCGGAAGGAAATATACGTACCATCAATGTTGATTACGTTGCCCTTATAACTTCTCGTAAAAAAACAATTGTTTTTATAAGTGGCTACCTATACATAAAACTGTGAGAATTGGCGAAAACAACAGAAGGGACGTAAGTTCTTTTTGTAGGTAGATTTAGGGATGGAATGGAATGTACATATCATCAATGATTACATTCAGATATAAGAAAATTGCGATATCTATATATATATATATAAATGAATGTATGTGTGTGTGTGTGTGTCTGTCCTTTATGCCTGACCAAACCACTCATTGGAACGCCATGAAACTTTGGGAAGTTATTTAGTATAGTACTGGGAAGGTTTCTAGCAAATAAAATTTTTGAAATAACTTTTCGCCTGAAAATAATCAAGATAAATATTCTAATTTATCTGTTATAATTCAACAATCTGCTCTAAATATTATCATGATTACGATGATTTTGTAATGTAGAAAATTAGGAAAGAAAAAATTCAGGATGACACGGCAATTTATTTGAGACAAGAATAATGATACAATTTCAAGGCGAGATACTATTCCTTTAACTTCCAATTACCGCGAGGGAACCAATTAATATTGATTTTATTCAACTTATCGAGTATTCTTCAAGGGACCGGGGAATAAATGTTCACTTTATCGAGAGATTCAAATTTACGAGTTTCAAATTATCAAAATATATCTTTTTTTTAATAAGTTTATAGAGAATTGTTTTAACAAATGTTCGTTAGACAAACTTTTACTCGGGTAAAACCCGGGCGAAGCCGGGTACATCCGTAGTACTTCATAAAAATATCAAAAACCTAACGCAATAAGTTTCCTTTTTACAAAAGAAAAATGTAATAAAGGAATTTCTTGCGTTAGGTTTTTGATATTTTTATGATTATGACATTTCCTTTCACTTTTTGTAAGAAATGAATAATTTTCATATGTGGCTATAGTGAAAAATGTGAGCTATGGTGAAAACAACAGAGGAACGTAAGTTCTTTTTGTAGGTAAAAGGTAAATTTTGTAGGAGCCACATTGCCCTTCACTTATACTTTTGGAAAATGATATACTGAGGTCTGTGAACAATGGCAAAAACAGAAGAGAAGACGTCGGTTCTTGCTATACCTGGAATCTGAAGGAAATACCAACGATGGCTCTATTGTTCTTCACTTCCCGTAAAGAGAGATCAATACTTTCAGATAGAGAAAGGTACCTATATATTCGGAGATCTGTGAGCTATGACGACAGCGGTTCCTGTCGTACGTATGGCCGGAAGGGGCCACACGTACGGCACCACCACGTGCAGGACCCTCGCTCCATCGAGCTCCAATGGGGCGGACCGAGGTTTAATTGAGAGTAGAGTGGGGGACATACAACTAACTAACTTGGCAGGATATGGCAGTATTTGATCTCTTTTGTCTCACTAACTCCCCGGATGTTTGCAGCTTATCTTGTAAACCCCTCTTGTTAGAAAATCTCCAATAAGCTACCTATCTGATAAGCGACAACTTTTCAAAGCGACCTCACACACACTTTTATATAATCGAAAATAATTCAACTCAATCTCCATCAAGAGAATTAATAGAGACCAGAAGTAGCAGCCATGTTTAAGGCATTCTTTTATGTGACGTGATGGTGCTTATCTTCTTGGCTTCTAAACCACTTGAATAAGTTCACGTTCCGCTATTAAAGCCGAGTAGAATTCATAGCGACGTTAATCCTATTAATGATAAGATTAGAAGTATATATACAGAGGTAGGGATACAACTTTGCCTGCTAGCATTTAGCTGGACGTTCTACTGTATTTGTTGAAGAAAATATAGAATTGGGCTCAAATTAACTTTTTGTTGTGTGTTAAGAATTATTAAAATTTGTTTACGAAACGTCTGAAAGTTTGTTGAATTTTAATTTGTTCTATGCAATTGCCTGTAAATTCATCCGAATTTTTAAAGATATTCCACCCATTTTTTTCTTGGAGTACCACCTTTTACGAGGTATAGGTGGAAATTTCTCGGCCTGACAATGAAAGACTTTGATTTTCAGTTTAAATAACATTTCACTTTACTGCATAATCTCCCTTGACTTCAACACAATTGTGGGCCAGTGTTTCTCTAATAACAGTATTCCTTCTCGGAAATGATAGTTTGGAAGGCTGCTAAAATATTCATCTACAGAGCCTTCTCAACTTCATTGGATGCGAAGCGCTTTCCAGAAACAACTTTCTTTAGGTGTGAGAAGAGATGGACGTCTGAAGGTGCCAAATCAGGAGAATAGGAGGGATGGCCGAGAAAATCATACCTCATATCCCGCAGTTTTACCATTTCCAACACACTTTAGTGAGCAGATGCGTTGTCTCTCTCTCTCTCTCTCTCCCTCTCTTGGTTAAATATGATTTTTTTTCTTCATCAAGCTAGGCTTCTTTTTTTTCTCGCGAATTTTGACATCCAGCTGGTCAAGAAGGTTAGAGCGATATTCATCTGTAATAGTTTTGCCTTTTTCAAGTAATCAATTAACAGGATCTCTTTGGCATCCCAAAACACACTGGCCATGACTCTTCTGGCAGATGCAATCGACTTCGCTTTCTTTGGCGCTGAACCACCGGCTTCCACCTACTGCTTCAACTTCTGTTTGGTTTCTGGCGTGTAGTGGTGAACTCATGTCTCTTCCATGGTGGCAAATCGCGCACAAAATCGGTCGGATCCCTCTTAAATCGGTCCAATCATTGCTACGAATGTCGTTTGAGCATTTGCTTTTGATCTGCATTCAGAAAATGCGGCAAACACCTTGTGCAGAGCGTAATAGAGGTGTAGCATCTTTTACTAATGTACTTGACCCCAAAGGCATTTTGTTATATTGGAAAAGAAAAGTACCTTCTCAAGATGTCTAAACCAGATTATCTGCGAATGGACTCAGCGAGAGTTCCCTCAACAAGGATCTATTTTATATAGCTCCAATACCTTGTACACCATCAAACTATTTAGTAGTTTACTTGAGCGGGTGAGGAGGACACGGGGTATTGAGACAGGTGCCATTCTTCTAACCACTTTTTATCCGAGTTATGCAACTAAGGCTATTTGATTTGTAAATATTCGGCGCGGAGGTTTTTCCTCTAAAGTAGGGCGGCGGGTCATTATCTCTCGCTGGCAGTTTTTGTCTCATTGGTATTCCACCGATGGCGCCACGTGGAACCTAAACTTCTTTACCATGGAACATAGTGTTTCATATAGGTATAGGTTCACTGAGTCATTTGTCTTCTGATTATAACACGTGTACTCACCCCGCTATGTCAGACTTCTCATCCAGGAGGCCTCTACATCATCCAGCGACCTACAGGGCTACTGGCTCTTCGGATAGGGGATAAATGACGACGCCAACTCCATTCTCGCGTCAAAATGACGTCCACCTACAAGTTTTTCATGAACCTTGAGATGTGGGCAAAAAAGGAAAACCCCTGAATATCTGAAAAAAAGGCTCTTCGGCTTTGGAGAAGCCTCCTCGACTGTATATATATGTACATAGTCTTGTTTAAATTTTCTCACTTGCTATATATTGTCGCGGAGATAAATAAAGCAAGGGCAAATTTGGGAATAATTAATTTATTATAAGGGGTATTTATAGGGAGAGAGAGAAAGCACAACTTACCCCAAGTTAAAGATAATCCTAATGAACGGCGTCAGCCACCGTCCCGTTTTTCTTATTTTCAGATCAGCTTCCGAGAACCCCTTACACCTGTGGTCCCCCCCGGGGTCCAGGGATGATTGACAGGTGTCCCATCTGGATGGAGCTCCTTGACCATATAGTTTAACTTGGTGTGTATAAAATTGATAAATTCCAATAAATTTGATTTAAATCTAATACTCGTACTGTGGCATATCCATATTTGTGTTAAGGACATCCGATAAAGATACAACATTTTATGATGAAACATAATTTGGGAAGAAGAGCTTCTTTTATAAGAAGATGACCGTACAAGCCCTCGGGCAAGACGTCCTTTGTACCTGTAGAAGGACGTCTTGCCCGAAGGCTTTTTCGATCATCCTCTTATGAAAGAATCTCTTCTCCCCGACATGTGTTTTTTATTCTCTAACGTATAGGAAGATTATCGTTGTCTTAAATTTCGACAATTGTTTTGCCTTATACATGATTCGGTAAGCATTTTAAGGCATCACTCATGTTTAGGTGTCTCCAAGCGCCCGCCGCAATGGAGGGCCAAGGAGAGGGCTGGAGAGGCGCCGGCGAGGCCGTGGGCACCCCGGGGGAGAAGAGGGCGAGTGCGCGCCGTTTTGAGTGAACCAAGGCAGCACCAAGCACAACTAAGGCGCCGCAGGCTTCAAAAATATTTAAGGGATCATTTCAGGGAACAAGATCAAGCGATCAAGACCCAGATCTCAGGAGGTCTGGCTTCTATCGTCTGGCTTTTATCTAACGTTGTCTTAATACAACCTTTTATACTGGCTCCATCTATACTCCGTCAACATACACACGAGAATCGTATTCTTCGGCACGAATGGGTTGGCAGGATCAGTTGTTCCATCTTTCCCATCTATAGGCGCTCATCGCGACAGTTCCTCTATACCACCGTTCGACAAAAATACATCACCCAATATAGACTTTCCAAAATTAACGCCATCTATTTTGCATCTTCTTTCTTTTCACGCTGTATATACAAATTACCTCTACTATATATATTTGAAAAACTCTTTCCATTAGTGTCCATCTTGCTATGTGATAGCCACCTGTAGAAGGGTTTTTACCCGAAAGCTCGTGCTTATTCCATATAATAAAGACACCCATCTTCCTTATCGCCTTGTTTATTGCAAAACATACGAGTATCATATTTTTCAGACACGTATGAGATCTTTCTAACTCTTGAAAGAGAGAGTGTATCCTGATAAGTCTTCTAGTTCTCCGAAGATGTTTTAAAATACAAATTCTTTACGATTGACTTCTTGGTTGTAAATAGCCACGCGCGAATCATATACCTCGGGCACATGTGTGAGCGTTCATATGTCACCTGTCTCATCTTCACCTGGCTGTCTCATACACATTGTTAGGTAATCTTTACAACCAAGAACTTGATGGAAAATACATTCCTCAATACAGACTTGTTCCAATATTAGACAGACTCGAGTATGGCATGTCCTTCAGACAAGAGTAGAATATTGTCTGGCCGAACTAACCTGGCTCAAATACATTGTTAGGAAATCCTGACCTCCAAGAACTTCGTGAAAAAATACATTCTTCAATACCGACTAGTTCTAATATCAGACAGATTCGAGCATGGAATGTTCTTCAGACAATGGCTTCAAATCGCTTGGCCGAATTTCACCTGGTTCTATCTTGCGTGACAGACTCTCTTTTCCTCCAAGGATATTCGACTAATGAACATTCTTCAACAGAAACTATCTCTCCAATATTAACCTAAACAGATACAGTCATCTGATATTATCAGGCACATATGAGAGTTCTTAAGTTACCTGCTTCACCTTGCTCTAATGTATGAATCGGGGTGACAAATTAACATCGAGGAAATCAGTTAAGGATACATCCCACAATGCCGACTCTCTTTTTTCACTAACGGTACCGTACAGGCAAATGCATTCTTTAAGACCGTCTCAAACTTCTTTAAGTCAACTGTACCTTACAGGTGCACCCCCTCCCATGTTACGTCTTTCGGAAATCCGGTGAGATTAAAAAAGACAAATCCTCTCTCCACGATTGACTGGTATTGGCGGCAAGAGAGCCACGCGCGAGTCATATTCCTCGGCACGTATGAGCGATCACATGTCACCTGCCTCATCTTCACCTGCCCTTGTCGCGTGCACCGTGACAGATCCTCCGGCGCCAAGGACGTCCCGGAAGTGACGACTTCCTTCAAGAGCTAAGAGATGAGGCGTGACGTTCCATCCCCTGTAGCATCAGCAGCCATTGAAGCTTGGCGGAAGTCTGAAGCAATCAGTTTTTCCTTCTGGCAAGATTGAGATCTTTACTGCACAGATTTCTATTTCAGAAATAAAACAGAATTAATTTTCCCTAAACAGTGCTGAAAATACCTATCTCCCTAATACCCCTGTAAATAATGTTTTGAAAGAGAAATGTGAAGGCTTCTGTTTATTTTCTGTAGCAGATTGGCGGAACAAGCGGAAAAGAGAACAGGTAACAAAATAAGAGTGTCAGAGTAGGAATAAGAATGAGCAGACATACTTGGAGCGCTGGACACCTAACCATCCTCAAAGTAGTTTCCTTGGGACTCCAGACATTTCTCTCAGCGGTGCCATAATTGTTGGAAACATTCCAAGAAAGCTTCTTTCGGAATGATGTTTAGATCGACTGTCGTTTCATTCATAATGTCCTCTCTTGTCTGAAATCTCTTTCTTCTCAATGGTTTTTTTTTGTTTGCGGTACAGCCAGAAGTCAAAGAGAGCTATTTCAGAAGAATAAGAAACCAGGCGAATGACAGGAGTTATATCTTGATGCCGTAGCACTGCTCCAGTCGTTCCGTCATTTCCCTCACAACGAAAGCCCGAAGAGAATATTAAACACTGCCTTAAATGCTGATTGCCTTCAACTAGGACTATTAACAGATAGGGAAATATTCATGCAGTCGTATGAAGGTTTACAGTCGCCCCATGTAAGGGTGCTTCGTTGATACCGACAGGTTTTCGCAAAAATAAAAAAAAGAAATAAGGTCGGATACTTTCTTAACAGACCTCGTATATAAATATTATATGGAACGCTTCACGATTTTGCGTGTCATCCAGTTGGTCTCGAGGACCACGCCATCACCATCTCCTCAGCGGCGAAGTACGCGATCTACGTATTCTTCGTAGATCGAGAAATGCGTGGTGTCGCTGGAGACCCACTGGCGATTCTCCACCAAACTCTGCAGTGCTGGCAGAGGCGCCATATTCATTATACATAGTTAATATAAACATTATATTACATCAATGATGATTGATATAATTTCCCATTTATGTTGCTGAATGTTATGTTGAAAATAAGATGTTTTATTGGAGATGATTTCTCGCCACAAAGGAATGAAACAACGTAGAAGATGTAAATTTAATAGAAGAATGAAGGCTCCTTGTGATATTTAATTCATGAGATTTCTCTGATATCGCAACTTTTTATATGCGTCGTAAAAAGTGCTTTGAAGTATAAATATAGAAGTTTTAGGACTAGTTTATTAATGCAATCTCAGGCCTAAGGACCAGGGGTGTTCCGAGAACCTGTGACGTCTTAGGCGTGCGTGACCGAGGCTTTGACTTCCGGGCACGCCAGATTTCCTGGGATCAAGGTCTTTGGGCTCTCACGGCTTCCCACTGTATCCTACTGGTTCCCCAGTCTGATCTCACGGCTTCTCACTGTGTCCTACTGGCTCCACAGTCTGATCTCACGGCTTCTCACTGTGTCCTACTGGCTCCTCAGTCTAATCTCACGGCTTTTCACTGTGTCCTACTGGCTCCTCAGTCTATACTCACGGCTTTTCACTGTATCCTACTGGCTCCTCAGTCTATACTCACGGCTTTTCACTGTATCCTACTGGCTCCACAGTCTGATCTCACGGCTTCTCACTGTGTCCTACTGGCTCCTCAGTCTAATCTCACGGTTTTTCACTGTGTCCTACTGGCTCCTCAGTCTAATCTCACGGCTTTTCACTGTGTCCTACTGGCTCCTCAGTCTAATCTCACGGCTTTTCACTGTATCCTACTGGCTCCTCAGTCTATACTCACGGCTTTTCACTGTATCCTACTGGCTCCTCAGTCTAATATCATGGCTTCTTACTGTGTCCTACTGGCTCCTCAGTCTATACTCACGGCTTTTCACTGTATCCTACTGGCTCCTCAGTCTATACTCACGGCTTTTCACTGTATTCTACTGGCTCCTCAGTCTATACTCACGGCTTTTCACTGTATCCTACTGGCTCCTCAGTCTATACTCACGGCTTTTCACTGTGTCCTACTGGCTCCTCAGTCTATACTCACGGCTTTTCACTGTGTCCTACTGGCTCCTCAGTCTAATCTCACGGCTTCTCACTGTGTCTTACTGGCTCCACAGTCTAATATCACGGCTTCTCATCTGTCCTACTGGCTCCTCAGTCTATATTCACGGCTTTTCACTGTGTCCTACTGGCTCCTCAGTCTAATCTCACGGCTTCTCACTGTGTCCTACTGGCTCCTCAGTCTATACTCACGGCTTTTCACTGTGTCCTACTGGCTCCTCAGTCTAATCTCACGGCTTCTCACTGTGTCCTACTGGCTCCTCAGTCTAATCTCACGGCTTTTCACTGTGTCCTACTGGCTCCACAGTCTGATCTCACGGCTTCTCACTGTGTCCTACTGGCTCCTCAGTCTAATCTCACGGCTTTTCACTGTGTCCTACTGGCTCCTCAGTCTATACTCACGGCTTTTCACTGTATCCTACTGGCTCCTCAGTCTAATCTCACGGCTTCTCACTGTGTCCTACTGGCTCCTCAGTCTATACTCACGGCTTTTCACTGTATCCTACTGGCTCCTCAGTCTAATCTCACGGCTTTTCACTGTGTCCTACTGGCTCCACAGTCTGATCTCACGGCTTCTCACTGTGTCCTACTGGCTCCTCAGTCTATACACACGGCTTTTCACTGTATCCTACTGGCTCCTCAGTCTAATCTCACGGCTTCTCACTGTGTCCTACTGGCTCCTCAGTCTATACTCACGGCTTTTCACTGTATCCTACTGGCTCCTCAGTCTGATCTCACGGCTTCTCACTGTGTCCTACTGGCTCCTCAGTCTGATCTCACGGCTTCTCACTGTGTCCTACTGGCTCCTCAGTCTGATCTCACGGCTTCTCACTGTGTCCTACTGGCTCTTTATTCTGATCTCACGGCTTCTCACTGTGTCCTACCGGCTCCTCAGTCTAATCTCATGGCTTCTCACTGTGTCCTACTGGCTCCTCAGTTTGATCTCACGGCTTCTCACTGTGTCCTACTGGCTCCTCAGTTTGATCTCACGGCTTCTCACTGTGTCCTACTGGCTCCTCAGTTTGATCTCACGGCTTCTCACTGTGTCATACTGGCTCCTCAGTCTGATCTCACGGCTTCTGTCTCTGCCCTACTGGCTTTTTATTCTGATCTCACGGCTTCTCACTGTGTCCTACCGGCTCCACAGTCTGATCTCACGGCTTCTCACTGTGTCTTACTGGCTCCTCAGTCTGATCTCACGGCTTCTGACTCTGCCCTACTGGCTTTTTATTCTGATCTCACGGCTTCTCACTGTGTCCTACTGGCTCCTCAGTTTGATCTCACGGCTTCTCACTGTGTCATACTGGATTTTTATTCTGATCTTATGGCTTCTCACTCTGTTCTACTGGCTCCACAGTCTGATCTCACGGCTTCTCACTCTGTTCTACTGGCTTTTTATTATGATCTCACGGCTTCTCACTGTGTCCTACCGGCTCCTTATTCTAAGCTTACGGCTTCTTATAATCAGAGAAAAAAAAAACAATGGAAATTTTATATTTTGATGTCGCCGGGTTTGACAATTTTGTTCACACTTGGTTTTCTCATGTGCCTTCAATAAAGATCACTGTAATATCTTTCAGAGTAATTGTTTGAATCCCGATATACATGCTAAAAAGTACAACTTATTTGAGTTTTGTCAATTAGTGTATTTTCAAAATGACAAATAAGAAATCTAATTAAGATTCTGGTGAAGAAACAGTTGAATATATAACTTTGCGGCCTTTCCGTATCTTATTATATAAATAGTAGTATAGAAAACGTAGCATGGGCCATTTTATGAAAGATATGAAGGGATAGTTTAAAAATACAAGAAATTATTTTTTAATTTTTGACATATTTACCCAAATATTCATGAGATAGGTAGCATAAGATCAGAATAAGAAGTTATAAATATTCCCTTTTAAAATATTCCAAAAGTGTGTCTTGACCTTTGTGAAAAAAAATTGCTAATTATTTCAGTAAAAAAAAAAAAAACCTTGAAGAGGCATTGTAATACATGATCTAAAAACCTGTACTAAATACAACAATAAAGCTTCTTTCAACCCAAAACATTATCTTATTAATTAAAAAACTGATATATTTAATGAATATTCAATCAGCCATTAGAATTTCTATTCTCTTCAGTGTTCTATAAAGCTTTTTTTGAAGAGGAAAGGTTTTTTTTTATGGTGAAGTGATGGGTGAAATGTCTCGTTGGTATGCATCGTCCCAATTTTGCACCCTGCAGCTTGTAATTATTAGGGTTTTTCAATAAACCAACGGCAGGGGCCCTGTAGGGATCTACGGAAGGGTTAAATTGGACAGAAATGACTGAATTCGAGAAAGTTAATTGGTGTCTGGACTTGGCCTTGATCCGTTCACTTTTTATGGCAATTTGCCGGTAGAATGGTTATTATAAGATCTTTATTACATATTTGGTCCTTCCCTCGAAATAAAGATATTTGCTGAGGACAAAGAGTTCTTTTAAATTGGCTTTTTTTACTTATGTTTTTCTAGAAGTCTGTGTCACTCATTGAAGACCGTACATTCATTCCTTGGAAGGAATCTTTCTTTAAATGCCACATTTGGTTTTGTCTTGAAGGCCAAATCTTAGTTGCTTCTATTCTTCAATGTTTATGTTCGTTTTCACTATACGTTAGTAGAATAGAAAGTATTATAGCTATGGGATTTGGTTAAAATTAATTTCTTGTTGTATGTAATGAATAATTACGTTTTTTCGATGCAAAGCGTTAAAAAATATTTGAATTTCATAATTCTCTTTTAATATTAAAAACATGTTTAGAATAATTTCTAACGCTTTGCCAAATGGTTTAATTTTTGTTCGTTCCTGACGAGGATAAAAGATTTTTGTCGAAACGTCGAGACAATAAAAAGATTTACTGGTCGAAATGTCTTTTATTTGAAGAAATATTTGATTTAGTTAAAAGAATGTGCATGTATGCCAAGTTACAATATATTCAATTAGTTATTTCTGCTTATAACATTTTCTATTTACACTAAATATTGTGTACAATTGAATGCCTTTAAATTATTACTTTAATTCTCTTTAAATATCACTTTTGGTCTTGCTTTTGAAACGAGTTGGCCAAAGACCTGTTATATACATTTAAATAAAATATAGCGTTCATATGATGAATCACAAATGACAATCTGTTAATGTGACAAACTTTATAAGCATGTAATATTTTTTCAATGAATATTTAATATAATAATTTATTTTTTATTATCCCAGGTTCTCCTGGAACCTACGCATAGGTTGTCAAAATTATCCACTTCAAATATTAAAATATCACTGAATAAATAAATTAAGCCATCACTGAATCGAATTGGCCCCACTACTGATTAATATACCTGGTTATATTCATTGTTGTGAAAATATTTTGACTGCATGTTGTGTTGTTGTTTTGTTTGTGTTGTGTTGCGTGTGTTGTATTGTTGCTTTGCTTGTGTGTTGTGTTGTTATTTTGTTTGTGTGTTGTGTGTTTTGTTTTTGTTTTGTTGTTTTGTTTGTGTGTTGCATTGTTGTTTTGTTTGTGTGTTGTGTGTGTTGTATTGTTGTTTTGCTTGTGTGTTGTGTTGTTGTTTTGTTTGTGTGTTGTGTGTGTTGTATTGTTGTTTTGTTTGTGTGTTGTATTGTTGTTTTGTGTGTTGTGTTGTTGTTTTGTTTGTGTGTTGTGTGTGTTGTATTGTTGTTGTGTTTATGTGTTGTGTGTGTTGTATTGTTGTTTTGTTTGTGTGTGTTGTATTGTTGTTTTGTTTGTGTGTTGCATTGTTGTTTTGTGTGTTTTGTTGTTGTTTTGTTTGTGTGTTGTGTGTGTTGTTGTTGTTTTTTGTGTTGTGTTGTTGTTTTGTTTGTGTGTTTGTGTGTTGTCTTGTGTTTGTTGTTATGTATTATATCTTATGAGAAATTTAAGCTATTTTTGATGTGTATGATTCTTTTCGAAATAAAACCATTTTCTACTGCCCTTACTGCAATGATAAAATATTGGGAGGGTCTGGTTCATTGCAGTAAGGGTAGTATAAAATTGTTTTATTTCGAAAACAATCATACGCGTCAAAAATAGTTTAAATTTCTGAAAACAGATGGCGCGCTAGTACATCATATTAATATATCTTATATAAATATATATAAGGTTGTCCCAAAAGTTCGTGTTTTTCTTAAAACGTTGTTTTTCTTATTACTTGACAAATAATATTATTACGGCGAATACATAATAATACAATTACTTTATACATAATACAAAGACATTATACATAACGGTGAATAATATTGGTATTTCAATTTTTTGCAAGTGTTTACGAACTTTTGGGACAACCTTGTATTTTATCAATAAAAATATTGCTTTATCTTAACTTTGACGGTCCTTTTACTTACTACCTTGACACTATATATTAGAATTTCGAAGAACGTTTATGGCCATTAAAATTAACTCCATTTTGAGTTGTCAAATTCATCCACCTGATCATGCAACTAAACGTTTTTGATTACTATATCTATCTAGCGAATCCGTCAAGTACATAGATTTTTATTTTTTAATTTTCCAAAAAATGCTTAAATCAAATTTAACGAATCTATTAAGATTAGTATATCAGTGTTCCATGATCTATCGACGAAATAGGTAAGTTGAAATTAACCTGTATGGTGCGCTTGGATAGAAAGTTGCCGATCCAACTCAATATGCTTCCTTCTATTCAAAGTTTATCGAGTTTAGTTGTTCCTTTCCCGACTCTGTCGAAGGCTTGGAAAAGTTCGATGATGGCTGCAATAGTGGATTTTAGGTAGGGTGAACAAGAAATGGACTGAATGCTCCAGACGGCAAAAATCTAAAGAGTAACAGATCATTTATCATTTGGGACCTCAATGAACGATTGGGGAGACGAAACTTTAGAAATGATCCCTTGATGTAAGGTCATTGAGAGACGCAATCAGGAAAGCTGAAGCATTAATAGGTTTAAAATTAATCACCACTATATCATCAATTTTCCCTAAATACCAAACTCATCAACAATTTCAACAATAAATCATTGAATCATATGAATATTTGACCATCAAAGAAGATGTTGCAAGGATTAAATCACGCTGTAGATAGGTTACAAGAGGGAATCGAATGAATGCACCCAACAGTAATATCTGAAGATTTCAACAGCAATATTTATCATTGAAGGCTCAATGAACAGAAGCTATTGAAGCTGGGGCATTTATAGGTTTGGTTCTCATGGGGTGTGGCTTTTCCCTTGATGGATGATTGACTTGACGGGAAATCGCCGTTCTAAGCCTTTTTTCAGAATGCTGAGAAGTACTAACGTATTCTTAACTGTATTTTTTTCGGTTAAATTTCTTCTTATTATAATAATAGAATCTGCACCAAATTTACACACTAATGGGAATACAAGGTTATCCCAAAAGTTCGTAAACACTTGCAAAAAATTGAAATACCAATATTATTCGCCATAAAATTATTCACCGTTATGTATGATGTCTTAGTATTATGTATGACGTAATTGTATTATGTACGAGTGAAAGTTTGCCTAACGAATATTATATATTATGAAGTGTAATAAACAATGTTAAAGATTAGTTTTAATTATTAATCAAGATTGTGTGTGAATATGTGAGAAAGATGTAATATCGTTGTTGTTTTCTTGGCCGACTGTTTTACATATGGTGTTATCTTAAAATTGCTTGTTTTGAATATTTTTTTAGATTGAGTTGAATGAATTGCTGATTTTTTTTTTTTGTATTTATATATAAATAAAATTAACTCTGTTGATTTTTTTTTGTATTTAATCGATAACAGCGAAGTTACGCATGTTAAAGTTAGGAAAAATATTTTGATGTTAAGCAAAACCTGCTCCATCTCGTTTTAAATAAATGTTGAAAATTTGGTCGAAATTGATGCATTGTAACGAAAGTTTTTAGCGAACACCACTTATGAAATTTGCATTTTATTAATATAGATTATTTATTCGCCAAGTTTTTAGGTTAAATTTCTTCTCAATATAATAATAAAATCTGCACCATATGTAAATACACACTAATGGAAATACAAGGTTGTCACAAAAGTTCGTAAACACTTGGAAAAAATTGAAATACCAATATTATTGGCCGTTATGTATAATGTCGTTGTATTATGTATAAAGTAATTGTATTATATATTATTATGTATTCGCCGTAATAATATTATTCGCCAAGTAATAAGAAAAACAACCTTTTAAGAAAAACACGAACTTTTGAGACAACCTTTTAGAAGTACAGGGTGATCCAAAAGTCCCGCACAACTTTAAAAATTAATAACTCCGCGAATATTTGCGCTAGAGCAATGCGGTAAACACCATTGGGTTCAGGATGCAATGGGATTTTTTATGGCAAATAATGAAAATTTCGAAATTGATTTTAGTTACAACTTTATTCGCTAGATGGCGCTCTACCAGAATCGGCGATTCAGCGGCCAAATTGTTTGATAAATTGAAAAATATAACTGAACGACACGTATTTTTCCTTTTTGAATACCAGGAAAGAACCCTAATAATATCAAATGATAAATTAATAAACACCATTTCGCCAAAAGTTAGAAGAAATGGTTAACGATTTTTAAATACAATCTGAGATATGTAAAATAGGTATATGCAAATTAAAACATGTAGCGAAAAAAAAAAAGATATTTTAGATACGGTTTGTTTTCGAAGATAATAAATTTCTAATTTTTTTTTTCAACTCTTTCTCAGTATCGATTATATTTATTTTAATTCATTTGAAAAATAGGTATCTATCCCTGATAATTTATTTTACTCTGGAATGCCGTTGCTGTTGTCGTGTCCATTAAAGAGTCTCAGATGTCTCCATGCATCTCCATCACAGCAACAGCAATATCCACTATCTTGGGTGTGTAAAGCTGCTGCTCTGGGTCTGTGTCAATTTTCTGCAAGGCTGCGGCCATTTCTGGGTATGAGAATATGTGGGTAGGTGTTAGTTCCACTAAGGACAGTTGTTGCATGTCCTATAGGTTCTTGTGCCATCTGGATGTATTGTCATTCCTTTATAGAGTGTTTTGTTCTAAGTCTTGTTATAGGTTTTGTCATTTTTCTCTCAGAGTTTATTTAGCATTTTGATCTTTTCTTATTTTTTGTTTAATTATCTTGTATTTTGACAAAGCATCAGCGTCAAATAATGACATTTGTTCTTTCCTTTGGCCCAACTTTCTGGCTTCCTTGGCCAATTCAAATGCCATTTCATTACCCCCGATCCCAACATGGGCAGGAATCCTTTGTAGAATGCAGTTCTTCTCCAATGGTTCCAGTTGGGTAAGTAACGAGTGTATTTTCTGTGTGATTTTAGTATTGCCCTTCTGAATTGCTTCTAGAGAGGATATTGAGTCGCTGTATATTAAAATTCCTTCTGCTTGATGCAGGGATCGTTGGTTAAGGCATACATCAAGGGCTTTCCAGATAGCTGTCAGTTCACAAGTGAAGTTTGACGAAATCTGTCCTGCTCCTTCTTTGATTTTGATGTGTGTTCCATCTTGCAGTATTATGTTAATTCCGGCCCCTCCATTACTCAGGCTAAGGTCAGAAGTTCCATCTGTATATACTGTTAAAGGGGGTGACCTAGCATTTTTAATCAAGGATTTGTACTATGAGGACATAGCTGTTAACACATCAGACCTCGAAGCCCAAGGTATCAAAGTCTACCACAATCAAAACAAAGCCATCAACATATACAATAGGTATCACCCTACAAACAATAAACTTATTGACGATGAAAAAATGGCTCAATTTCTTACAGGCAACACTATTATTGTAGGTGACCTTAATGCCAAAAATCAACTATGGAGATGTTCCACGCCAAACCCAAGAGGCAAAATACTATCAAACATATTTAACGACAATGCCTTCATGTGCTTAAATGATGGGAATCCTACCCATCATTCCTACAGCTATAATACTGCACAAGCACTTGATATAAGGTTTTACTATCCTGACATTTTCCACAAATGCAAATGGCAAATATTAAAAAGTATTGGAAGTGATCATTTGCCTAATTTGATTGAAATTAGCACCAAGACCAAAACCAGCTCAATTAAAAAAAATGCTGGAACTTCAAAAAGGCTAATTGGATATCTTTCAAAAACACCATTATTAAAACAGCCAAAGTTTCAATACCAAGAGGTAATATTAAGAATTGGATTCCAAATTATACACACCAGGCAAAAAATATTCAAACACTTATAACTAAAAGAAATGAACTACGGAAAAGTGCACCCAAAACCAAACAAATTGTTGAACTGAACTGAACATTGTGAATGCAAAAATAAAAAGATTATACGTGAATGTCAAAAGGGAAAAATGAAAACAAACTTGTGAAAACATGAAACCAAGAAACCCAAATACAAAACTTTGGCATTTGGCAAAACAAATTGAAAGATCCCAGCCACAAACTGAAAACACAAATATGATTAAGAATACAGATGGTACCCCAGCAACTAATGACAAAAATGCTGCCAATCTTTCAGGTAATTCATATCAAATAAGTAGTAAAATCAAATTTGAAATAAAAGTTAAGAAAGTTGAAAAAAGGCTCGAAAGATTATTCATGACTGTAAAAATGTCAGCAGAGAACATAATATTTTTCCATGAAAAATTTCAATATGAAAGAGCTAGCTTATGCATTAGAAAACACTGACCTAAACAAGACTTTTGGGCCAGATGGAATCCATAGCCAAATGATATCAAACTTGGGCAAAATTCGCAAAATCAAATTTGAAATAAAAGATAAGAAAGTTGAAAAAAAGGCCCGAAAGATTATTCATGACTGTAAAAATGTCACCAGCACTCATAATATTTTTCCATGAAAAAATTCAATATGAAAGAGCTAGCTTATGCATTAGAAAACACTGACCTAAACAAGACTCTTGGGCCAGATGGAATCCATAGCCAAATGATATCTAACTTGGGCAAAATTGGCAAAGAAAGACTTCTTAATATTTTCAATAACTCCTGGAAAACTGAATAATTGCCTCAAGACTAAAAACTGCAACAATAATTCCCATTAAAAAATTTGACAAATCTGCTGATGACCCAAAACACTACTGATCTATATCCCTCACAAGTATTTGCTGCAAATTAATGGAAAAAATTACACTCAGACGACTCACCTACCACCTCAATAGAAAAAATCTCTTACCATAAGAACAATATGGATTTAGGAAGGACATGGGACAATAGACCAACTCTAATTTTTCACACAAAAGGTAAAAGATGCACAAAACAGAAAACCAACTAACCACACCATAGCTGCTTTTTTAGACCTTACACAAGCTTTTGATAAAGTATGGAAAAACAAGTTAATTACAAAATTATACAAACATTTCAAAATTGATGGAAAAGCTATCACTTGGATAAATGATTTCCTTAAAAATAGATACATCAGGGTCAAATATAATGGCACTCTATCTAAAACCTTCAAATTGTTAAAGGATTACCACAAGGATCAGTCCTTAGCCCAAATCTCTTCACCCTATTTATTGCAGGCATAGAAGAAAAAAATTCACATAAAACCAATATTGGACTTTTCGCTGATGACATTATTCTATGGAGCAGCAGTACTAACTGGAAAAAAGCTGAAAGAGATTCGAACAAGACTCTTCTCCATCTAGAAAAATTTGCTAATGAACATAAATTAGAATTTAACCCCCGATTGGCTCGACACAGGAGAGGTAGAGGTTCCTAAAAATAGTACCCTCCTTCCTATTGGTCATCCTATTGACCAACGCTACCCTCCGTCTTCCATCCGGATAGCCGGCTTGTGTTCCCATTTGATCCCTTTCCTTTTAGTTCTTATCTCCCTAGATTTAAAGCTGAGGACTTTAGTTTTGGAGACATTGAACTTAAGGCCAGAGTCATGGGCCCAGTTCGAGGGGATTTGGAATGAAGTTTCAACACACTTCTCAGCCTTCGCTCTCGAAGCAGCCTCAATGATGAGGAACTGGTCGTCGGCATAGAGAACCAGCCTGGCTCCCTCAGGTAGCTCCTCTTGGAAAACGGTGTTTACCAGGAGATTCCACAGAATAGGTCCGCAGCAAGAGCCCTGGGGGCAACCCCTAGCACAGTTTCTTTCCAACTTCAGCCCACCAAAACTGAGGCTAATCCGTCTATCCCTCAGGACGTCACGAACCAAGCTGCACAAATTATCTGGACAACCTATGTCCATCAAATTTCTCATCAGCTTGTTCCAGTTCATGGAGTTGAACGCGCCATCAATGTCTAGGGCCACGAGAAGAACCCAAGCACCCTTATTTAAGCCCATATCAACCCCCTCTAACACCTCGTTTAGAGCCGTGGTTGTGGACTTTCCTTCCCTAAAACTATGTTGGAAAGAGGAAAGGAGCTCATTACCTCTAGCCAGTGCTTCAGTCGCTGAGCTAGTAGGCTATCCAGAACCTTACCTAGACACGCTAGTAAAGAAAGCGGACGATAATCATTAGGAGAATTACCCTTTCTACCAGACTTTTCTAGAAGCACTACTCGGGCAACCTTCCATGCCTCAGGAAAAGTACCAGTGTCCAGGCACCTATTGAATAACCTGGCAAGAAGCGATAGGTGCATCCTCACCAGGGCTTTCACGACCGTGTTATCGATCCCGTCGGGACCAGGAGATTTCCTGTTCCCGAACTTGAAAGCCACCAGTTTCACCTTATTCTCAGAAAAGAGCGGATCCACTAAACCACAAGTGGTCAGAGAGATCTCGTCCTCTGGTTCTCGTTTCCGAAGTTCCGATCCAAGATGAGGTCCAGGGTCCTTCAGGTCCTGAGTCTTGAACCCATCTTCCCCTTCAAGTAGCCTCAATTTAGCGGAGCACCTTATCTTCCCAGAGACAGCCCTGTAAGGGACACCGTATGGATTAATCTCCAGTACGGTTTTGCACTGCTCTCTCCAGTGTTTTCTCTTCTCCCTTTTGGTGTGTCTCTTGTACCCTGCTAAGACCTTCTGGAAAGCTATTCTTCTCCTAACTCTCTCTTCGCCCGTACTATTCTGGAATAGCTTCCTCATGGCCCTGACTCTCTTCCTCTCGATCTTCAGCTCCTCGTTCCACCAAGGCTGTTTAAACTTTTTAAATGCGGTAACCTTTCCAGATCCAGGCCCCAAGGTTTTGCACGTTGGTTATATCCTGGTGGAGCTCATTGACCATGCTATTAATAGAAATTCTGTCAACTTCGTTGCACAGTTCTTCAAGCTTTTCTGTGAATTTTTTCAAGTTGGCTTTCCTAAAGTTCCATGTTCTTTTATTCTGTTGGACATTCTCAATTTTGAAGTTTAGGGTTGTTAAAATTGTTCTGTGGTCACTGATTTAACCTCTCAGGTTTTCCATTGTGTTGTGGGTGCGCGATGTTGAAATTTATCGCTGTGATGTCTATTGCGGATTCTGTGCCTGTGGACTTGGATATATAAGTGTTCTCTCCGTTATTTAATGGTGTAAGGTCAAGGTCGGTTAGCATGTCCTCAACCTGCTGACCTTTGTTATCCTGGACAGGTGGTCCCCAAGTTGAACTTTTGGCGTTAAAATCGTCGAGTATGATTTGATATCCGAAGATGCTTCACTTAATGTCTCTATTGTGTGTACCCATACAAAATTCAAATATTTCACGAGCTGAAAGTTGGCGATTTTGAGATGCGTCAAGAATTCGCTGCATGGGTTATCCGGCAAATTGATATTGATGAAAACTGGCTGTCGAATGTTCTGTGGACAGATGATGCTCACTTTTATATAAAGGGGGAATTTAACATTCAAAACAGCCGCATTTGGGTAACAGAAAACCCTAGGAATTTTACAGAAATGCCACTTTATCAGCCCAGAGTTACAGTTTTGTGTGGGTTCACATCTTCTTTTATTATTGGGCCATTTTCCTTTGAAAAAATCAAAGGAAGAACTTTTAAGCCCGTTTTTGTAACTGGGGAACGTTAATTTCAACTTTTAGGAGAAAAGGGTTTTGCATATCGCAGGGCAGACAAGTACTAAACGAAATAACATTCATGAAAGATGGAGGACCTCCTCATATCTCCCGAGGTGCCAAACAATTGCTGAAGGATACGTTCGGTGAAAATCGTGTGATAAGTCGCCACTTTATATACCAGTCGCCTCCAAGATCACCAGACTTGACACCTTGCGATTTTTGGTTATGGGGGTACATTATATCGTGTGTTTATCGATGCCGGCCTACCACATTGGCCATGTTGAAGGCTTCTATCAGATGGCACGTTTTATAAATTTCAACTATTTAATTGTGACCATTCTGTCATCTATCGTCTGCAGGCGGTGTTTGAGAATGAAGGGCGCCACATTGAGCAAGGATTGTGACCTAATACAAGAGAGAAGGCAGTTACCTCATGTGTTATATTTTGCAGCTCTTTGTTTTGGGTTATGGGAATAATAAATGCTGTCCTCACATCTTGACTTTTTTTTTTCTGTGAACAGTATTTTTTTGTTAATCATTTGCCCACATCTTATATTATGTCGTGCAGGCCAAAGTGTTATAACTTCTCGAATAACACTGGTATACACAATTTTAACCCTCATGTTTAGTTTATCGCTTTTCGCCCATTAGAAAAAATAGCATAAGGAATATTCTCTGTATCCCCCCAACTTTAGAAATTTTGCGCAAAAAAATAATATAAAATGATTTTGCTACCACGTTTTTCAACGCAAAAGGTCGATTTAAAAATGATTTTTTTTGAGGGGATACATTTTCAAAATTATGTACAGTATAATAAACAATGATAACATTTGACAAACCCATAGGCTATTTGGAATAAAGTACGACAAATATATTTTGTCACTCCCCTCTATATTTCATCTTTGTATCGTGACAAATATCCAGTTAAATAGTCAAGTGTCGCCAATTAGTCAAGAAACTATACATTCCTTATAGCACGAAATCCTATTAGTAGTGCCATCATAATTTTTGGTACTATATTAACATTTCAAAAATCGGGTATTGATATCAGTAGTTATTTTCAAACATTCATTCTATTTCACAAAACTCCATCTGAAATATAAATATTTTTTGCTACATGTTTTAATTTGCATATACCTATTTTACATATCTCAGATTGTATTTAAAAATCGTTAACCATTTCTTCTAACTTTTGGCGTAATGGTGTTTTATTAATTTATCATTTGATATTATTTGGGTTCTTTCCTGGTATTCAAAAAGGAAAAATACGTGTCGTTCAGTTATATTTTTCAATTTATCAAACAATTTGGCCGCTTAATAGCTGATTCTGGTAGAGCGCCATCTAGCGAATAAGGTTGTAACTAAAATCAATTTCGAAATTTTCATTATTTGCCATAAAAAATCCCATTGCATCCTGAACACAATGGTGTTTACCGCATTGCTCTAGCGCAAATATTCGCGGAGTTATTAATTTTTAAAGTTGTGCGGGACTTTTGGATCACCCTGTATTACACCTAGAAGGGATTGAAGTAAAAACATGGAATTTGGGTTTAAATCAACTTCTTGTGGCGTTCAAAGATTTTTTTGGATTCAAACGTCTGCAAGTTCTATATTGTCACCATTTGTTGGCTCATGGTGAGTAATTGGCAATCACAACACACACAAAAGCCTTTATTAAGACACACAGGTCTTACAGAGGATTCTCCTTGGGGTTACAAAACGGAGAAAGTGGGAAATAAAAATGGTGAAAGAATATATACATATGGTAAATATATACAGATTATAAGAAAGAATAAATAAATAAGAAGAATTTTAAAAAATAAATAAATAAAATAAAAAAAAATTTGGAAATATGGATGGGAGAAGTGGAGAGCGAAAAGAGGAAAGAAAGCAGGTATTTACATATGGAACAAGTCAATTTAAGTTCTTCTGCTCACATAGCACAAGTGGACCATGGCTTTTTCAAGAAATCTTCAAGAGATTTTCCAGGAAAATCCGAGTGTTCAGGGTTGTAAGGTAAACACCGTTTTATCAGTGTGGGGGTTAACTTATCGTATCTGCCTAAACAAATAATTGGATGTTGGTTCTGTCCTTCTCATCAAACAGAATTTTTTGGTATGTTTGGATGTTCGGTTAAGTCTTTCTTTTTTTCAGCATTTTTATGGAAGTTATATAGATTCAGAGCTACTGAACTATTGTCTATAAAGTTGGATAATAAAGAATATAATGTGAAGTGTGTATGGCCTATCTTAGAAAAGAGTATTTTTCTTTCCGTGTCAAGAGGCTTGCATTCAAATATATAATGTTCTAATTCATTTTCGGTTCTATTTTTGCATAGTTGGCAATACAAGTCTTCTGTCCTTAGATATTTTATATGGTCTTCTCGATATAAAACAAATAGAATTCTCAATTGCGCAATGAGGCGTTTAGTCGGCAGTGGGATTTCACTTAGTAGATAGTTCTCTGCTGCGAATGTTTTATGTAAATATTTGTAGTGTGTGTGCAGCTTCGAATTGGTTATTCTTGATTGATCGGTTTGGATAGACTGTTCTATAGTGATTCTGATAATTTGAGGTATTGTTTTCTGTAGAATATTGGGGTCTGAACAATTCTTTAACCACATGAATCCAGTTGAGTTTAGGATATTCATTAAATTTTCTGTAAAACCTATAAAGGTATTCGTTAGAGTGGATGTTTCCCATAAATAGGCTAGACAGATTGCGGGCAATCTGGATTTTTCCATTTTTAATATTCTTAACCAGAACTTTAGAATTAGTTTGGTTGCTGTGACTCCTAGTGAGAAGCGTCCGGTTTCCATGCGTAGTATGTAGCCTGGTGTGTTACTCGGCAAGTTCAATAGTCGTCGGAGATAGTTATTCTGAATTTGGTCCAAGATTTTGTACTTTTCGTTTGCCCAAATTGGAGCAGAATACAGCAGAGTTGACAGGATAATCGAGTCTAATAGTTTCATTGATGAACCAAATGAATTCAACCTGGATTTCTCCATAATTTTCCATACTTCGCCGGTAGCTGCAAGCGCTTTGCCTTTAAAGTATGAAGCCACTTGACTAAACGAGATTGTTGTTGAGTAATTGGCAATCAATGATGAGAAATATCACTAGTTATAATCATAAAAATATTTAGTATTCCTTACAAAGTTGTAGAGAGAGAAGTTTGAAACAGTGTTTTCAAACAACTATTATATTTGAAATAATAATGAAATATTTTTAAAGAGCTATATGATTATAAATGCTCTCTCTTTCTCATTTAACTGATAAAACACACCAAAATATACAATTTTGTATCAAAATTTTGAGCTGAAATAGTTATTTTTACCGAAAAAAAAAGCCACATACATGCGTCTTCTGATTTAGCGGCATGGTCAAGTAAAAAAAAATGAGTTGAATATTTATTTTAATTTATTATTTAAATAGTGAATTTCGCGACAATATAATACCATGACCCCTATATATCTGCAATATATAACTACTTCCTCACTACTGCCACTTTGGTAAATCAGAATTGACTTAACTCCGCCTTTACCGGTCCCAAGCCCGGATGAAAAAGGAGGAGGGAGAGCAGTAACAAGCTAGCTAAAAAACCTGAGCTCAGCTGGCCCGGCTGATAGTATCCTGTAAGGGCTCCTAATTCAGGGATACAGGATGAGCAGCATTTGTACTCCATGTTAGGAGCAGCTGCACATGGCGTCTGTTCCTTATATCAGAGGCGGCCATTTCTTTTGTAGCTAAGTCGGCTTTCCACTGAGTAGTGCTCCCAGTCTTAATGACAAAGGCAGATGCATTCTACTTCACACAGTCATGATGGTTGTCAAACAAGCTTGATACCCTAATATGATTGAGTGGAGATAAGAAAGAAAAAGTAGAATTAACTTATTTTGATCTTTTGAGAATTCTTTTTTTTTTTTCAGTTTGGATTCATAAATATTGTCACGTAAAAATTTGGAAAACACATATTATAATGACATAGGAATTTATTCATAATGCAAAACTAATTTCTTAAAATACAAGAAAGACAATAAGGGAAGTTTACTGTGTAGCAAAATATAAATATCAAAATTTATAATTAGTTAATAAAATAATAAATACTTTGCTACATAGATCCTTCCCTATGGGGGCTGTGACCCACAGCTTGCAATTATTGTAGTTACTGACATTGATTTGACGTGCTTCTGCCAAGGATTCCCTCGAAGTCTTGGAACTTTGTTCCAAGTACCTTTGCGTCCATTCTCTTGCGTCACGAAGAGAGGTTTTTTCGTCATATCGTCTATAGGAACATCGTCAACTTGGAGGGAAGTCTTTGGCTTCGACACGGCGATGGAATCCTGGAGCCAGCCTCGAAAAAATATAGATCACAGCACCCATGGGCTCAAGGTCTTCTCGGCTATCTTCAGTTTGTCTTCCCTAATCTATCCAGCATCTCTCTCCGCCAAAGATCACAGGTGTTAGTATCAAACAGCTTTTTTTATTGCTCATTTTGTTTTCCTGTAGAAGGGCGGAAATACCTGAAAGCTTGATAATACAATAATAAAACGAAAATAAACATATCTTCAGAAACCTGTTGCACTTTTTAGAAATTAATGAATAATCTCCAATAATATATATTTGAGAAAACAATAGAAAATAAAATAAAAAGGTCGGGTGTTGATATAAAAAATAATGAAGGCATATCCTGACCAAAGGTCTCAGTGGTACAGCTTGCTCCACGCTGAAGAGCGCCAACGGCGCGAAACGCGTTCGTGGATGGCTTTTCTTGATTTATCAAGAAATTGGAATGGCCAAATATCACGGAGCAAGTTTTAAAAAAGTTTAGTTTATTTTTGCTCCACTAGATGGCACTCTGCCATCTAAAAGCACATGTGCTTTTGGTCAGGATATGCCTTCATTATTTTAAATATATATATATAAGAGTTCTAAGAAGCGGTAGAATAAATTGCATTGTGTGGACTGTTCTGAAATCCCATGTTCCAGAACATTCATATCAGCCTGACAGCAATTTCCAGTGTCATAGTCTTCCATTTACATCTTGGACTGGAGTTTCCCATATCTGGAACATGGTTTACCTGCAATATTTCATATTGAAGTGAATTTAGTAAAGGAGAATTGTTGAATGCAATTATACAAGTTTTTAAACGGAGCAAACAAGTGTCTTCCACCTTTCTAAAATCAAATTTGAAATGATTTGAAAATGTCTTCACTAAGGCTAAGGCTTTGGTGGTAAAACATATCTCCCTACGTTGCTGATTGTTGGCAGTTGTACAATTTAATCCTTAGTTTTGCTTTATTGCTTAGTTAATTTAGCCTTAGGTTAGCACAACCTACTGAAGCCATAAAACATCACTGAAAACATTCAAATTAAACTTTAAAAAATGAGTGGAAACCAATTTAACTTAACACTGAAGTGGATACTAAGCATATTATAAACCAGCAGGTTCTTCTGTAAAAATTTTGGTGTAAACATTTGGTGAAATTTTCACTGTTGAATCTTGGTGTGGTAAACAAACTAAGGACTTCGAGGACATTAGAATCTTGATGTAACCCGGATTACTGGAGCGTACTAAAGTCTCCAAAATCTTCTGTTTCATTGCTGTTCTCAAAGAGGAAGGAATCCAATCTAAATCTGTACACGAACAACCCTGTATGACATGTGATGAAGACCAAAACCACAGATCTAGTCAATGGTCAAAATTATTTTAATTATTTATTTATTTTAATTGAATTTCTGACATCCTCTTTTATAATTTAGTTCATTAGATAATAAAAAGGCATATATTGGATTTAATAAAATATTTATTTTGCCAATATTACGGCTGGCTGAACGCCAACTTTTATCAAGGCATTACATTTTTGTAATGTAGTATACAAAAATGTAATGCCTCGATAAAGGTTGGCCTTCAGCCAGCCGAAATATTGGCAAAATAAATCTTTTATTAAATCCAATATATGCCTTTTTATTATCTAATGAATTAAGTATGGATTGCTCTATTTTCAAAATAATTTAGTTCGTAATTTTCATATGGAAAGCGGTTGAGCCTGTAAATGATAGGTATTAAATTTTTAAAGATAGTTAAAACGCTTAGTATTTCAATTATACATGGTACTTTTCATGATAATCATTATTGGTAGATGTTTACGATATATTATATTGTAAGAAAAAGAATTATATATGTGATCTACATTTTTTTTCGTAGATCACGAAATACGTGGTGACGCTGGAGACCTGCTGACGATTCTCCACCAAACTCTGCAGTGATGGCAGAGGCGCCATGTACATATTAACTGTATAAAAAAATATATATATTAATTTTTTTGTAATATAATAATCATTGTTTAATTTTAAAAAGAAGCATATGCGTCTATAATAGTTTCGAAATTTCATAACAGATGGCGCACTAATGCATCATAATAATCAGTGTTAATTTCCTTATTAGTGCGTATTTTTCACTTTGACCTTGTATTGACAAGATGTTAATAAAAGTATGTTAATTCTTGTCTCTCTCTCTCTCAATGCCAGCCATCACATAGACCAGCCCACTCTATGGGAAAGAACTCTCGCAGTCCATCGGTGGCGGAGTCTTTCCCGCGGTGGGCGCTACCAATGAAGACTTTATATCTACTTTTATATATATGTATATTTATCAATTTTATATATCAGGGAACAGGCTAAATCAATATTTTGTTGATTTCTGTTCCACCAGATGGCGCTCTGTCTTCTGTAAAGCGCATATGCTCCTGGTCAGGATATGTCATTTTTACTTTTTTTATCAACACCTGACCTTTTTATTTTTTTCTATCATTTTTTCATTTATCTTATATATATCATTATTTAATCTTTTTTATTTATATTTATTCACTAATATTTTATAATAAACCTTATTTAATCTTATATGAAGAATGTATTAAAGAAGTCTCAATCTCAATCTCTCATGCTTACTCGGCGGTACAACTACTACAATAGTAACGATACAGAGAAGGTTAGCATAGCCCCTGCGCAAGGATGACACGCAAAATCGTGAAGCGTTCTATTCTTTCTCTTTATATTTATACTTAACATTATATAACCACTAGCCGAATGACCCGGGCAACGCCCGTGTTTTACCCGACTGTAGATGTTACAACGGTGATTCTTAGGTCGCTGGTTCAAATCCAGCTCGAGGAAGCCGGCGAGCACGTGACCTCCCTGTGCGCGCGCATCCGTGACAGAGGCCGATGAGGAAAGACGGTCGTGACTATATATAGGGATATATAAACGCTGTAACAAAGAAGTTTCAATAAATCTTTCTCAGTTGTTTCTCTTTTTTCTTCACAATGAGATTCTTTATTCTAAAATAAAAGTCCGATTTCAACCTAATTTTCTATGATGAGCGGGATCCAGCCGGTGTTCTATTATCGCAGTGTATTTCTTTATTTATAACCGTATCACATATCTTGACTTGTAGAAGCCGTTTAACTTCTATCTATAAGGAATTGGATTTGAACATAAAGCGGGAGACCCCATTCAAGCATTCTTTTTTTAGAGGAATGAAATACTGAATGGGATTCGAATCAAGAGCCTGATTTTCTAAAACGATAGTCCATAGCACCAGACAAGTACTCACGCAAACTTTTAATTAGGATCAATAGAGCATCAAAAGCCTAGAGATGGTATAAAGAACGTTGGGAGGGGTGAAACGGCCCCTTTGTAAGGGGAGGGTATGTATGAATGGTGGGACCGAGCGCCCTCTACTGGTTGACGCCACCGCACGTTACGTCCGCTGCCAGTCAGTCCACAGTCTGCCAGCGATGGAGGTCTGGAACACCGCTGCGCTCCTCTACCTCAGCGATGACTGCGGCAGTCCATCCGGTAGCAGTGAGGACTCGACGCCCAACACCGTGCCTGAGGTACGTCTATATGGCCCAACTTACACCTCTTATCAGAGCTTTATACACCTAAGATATATGTAATTGTAACTGCTGTGATAGAGATGTATGGAGACATCTGAAGCTTTTCATTGAACACGACAACAACAACCTTTCTTATCAGAGCTTTATACACCTAAGATAGAGGACATTGTAACTACTGTAATAGAGATGTATGGAGACATCTGAGGCTCTTCATTTGACAGGACAACAACAACAACCTTTTTTATCAGAGCAGCGGCTTTACACACCCAAGATAGATGTAATTGTAACTGATGTGATAGAGATGTATGGAGACATCTGAGGCTTTTCATTGGACAGGATAACAACAACCATTCTTATCAATCCTCTATTACGTTTTAATTGACCAATAGCCCCAAACGGTGCATATTGCTGAATTTTCTTTGATAGAACAAGTTATTTGACTATCCACTAGAAACAATTAGGATAACTATTCAAATAACATGAATTCTTGTCTCTTCAAGAGATGGTCGTTGAACGAATATTGGATTATATCGGAATCAACTTTTACCCAAGTGGTCGCTCAGTCAGATGTTCGCTTGACAGATAGGTCACTCGTGTCCACTTGGGACATTTTGCTCACTTCAGAGAAAACATATAAAACTCAACGATATAGGGTTTTTACTCTTCTATAGGCACTCTAGTTATCAAGTGATTTTTTTTACAAATCACGATTTTTTTAAAAATGCTATCCCCACATTTAATTTTTCTGTATTCTATGTAAATTATGAATATTTATCAATATTAAAAAATTATAAAGATGGAACTTCAATGAAAGAGACGTATATTTAAACCTATGTGTGAAATTATATTTTAATATAGCAGTCATCCTGGAGTAGAAAGAATATGATCGGCAATATTCCAAATATTTTTTGTATTATCCCTTGTTCTTGTATATATACGTATATATTGTGTTGTGTAAATATCCGATATCTCTCTTTAGAATTTTTCTCTGTGAAAAATTATTCAAGTTGTGTAAATACCCCTTTAGTTATATAATTTCCGTAATTTTAAACATAGTCTGTTTATTTATATTTGGTATTAGTATCATTTTATTTTTACCTTTAATCTAAATTGTTTTAGTTTTAAATCACTGTTCTCTTTTCAACCATTTATAAGCATATTTGAATAGTTTGTCAAAAATAACAACTTTGATCTCTATATGGGGAAACAAAGGGAAAGTTCTTTGTTACATATCATTGAAGGTAATCTATTAGAATTGATATTTGTCTTGACCGACAGGAAAGAGACTTTTAGCGCTTGGATAGTTAGGCCATTGTAGCTCAAGAGGCAGTCAACCAAGAGAAAAGCTAACTGGTATAACTTCCCTTCAAACATAATAAGATCATATTACACAAATGATAATAAGCACAAGTTACCAATTAAATCCACCATCTTGTCAAATACATCAACAGGGGATACTCTAACAGCTTAACACAATCAAAACAAAACAAAAAATGTATATATTTAACTAACAGAATTATAGTTAGCCAAAAAAGAACATCTTAAACAACTATCGTCAATTTTAGATCGAACCAATAACGGCCTTGCAAACAAATAGCTAAAAGTTTAATTGTAAAACCAAGAGTAGCAATATAATCCATCAACAATTATCATTAGCCAACAGTTATATTGTAAGTCAAACAATCAACAATAATATCGTTACTAGACAACAACAGTATTTAAACAACCAACAAACACGATCAATATTACACCTAACAACAGTTACCTCACAATCAACGTGCAACAATATTTCAACAATAACTCATAACCAATCAGCCATCAAGAGGTTCACAAACAATGATAAAATCGTAACAAAGCAACATCATTGAATCCCTAACAACAACATTTCTAATCATTAACAAAAACAAAGCATGCATTTGAACAATCAACAATTCCATGACCAAACAGCAAAATCAATTCCACAACCACATCATGATAAACCAACAACAAAAGCAGGCAACCGTCAGCTTCAACTAGGGCTAAAACCAAGAGAAAGGAAATCTACCAACAAACCTTTCAAAAAGTTTCGTTACATCGTCTGAAAAAAAAAGCATCTAATTATAGCGCCGTCGTAATGAAAGAGTACAAGTATTAATTAGAGATAATTTATTTATAATTCTACAACTTATCTAGTAGCAGCGTTTTACATTTAGACCAACATTTCATCTAAATCGATATTTCAACATTTTATATATGAAGTGTATAAAATAATACACCTTCTAACATCTCATGATTTATCTCTCAATTCTTTTTTTTTTTTTAATGAAGCTTTGTGAGTATGAATATGTTGAATGAAAAGCGGTATAATTTAGTAAATTACTCCTTTATCGGTAATTTTATATAATTATTATTTTATATAATATTTTGCCTTATAAAAACTTTATAATAACTTTATTATATTGCTAACAGTATTTTTAACCAAGAGGTATAGTCAAATTACGTTTTAGGTCAAATTTCAGCGCAATTCATAATTTAATTTTTCAAAATGGCAGAGTAATTTGTGTAAAGTTTTAAAGATTAAGTTTAAATGTTATCTCTCTTACCAAATCTTATATTGTTTTATTCTTTAAAAACTAATAAACTTCCCCTAAGCTTGTATTTGAACTCAACGAATAGATCTGTATGAATTGTTTCTACGATTAATTTAAATAAGTTTTGACCATGATCCTAATGAAAGAAATTTGTAACCAATTAATAGCAAGTTAACATTACGTTAAAAATCTTTAATATCTTATATATAATGCGTTTTTTAATTTAAAATTAAAAGCAAATGTCTAATTCTAAGGCATTTAGAGCATATATATAATACCTCTTTATTTTGTTTCGACAATTGCCTTTAAAACTATAATAATCGTTAGAAATATTTAAATCTAGGCCCCAGTTTAATTCTGATTAGCTTCTCTGTTAAGCATTTTGAAAATAATTTTATGTATTAATGTAAAATAATATTAAAATAAAATATTCTTATTAACATTTTAACGTATAAAACAGGATATGGATTTAAATTTCTAAAAAATAAACTAAAATATATTTTTGGCTAGCCAATAGAAATAAACATCCTTCTGACATTTGGATGCAATTGCAATAAAATTTTCTTTGAACGATCATGTAAAAGACTTTTATAATATTATAATTTTTGAAGAGATATCTCATTTGAGGTTAGTACAGTTCAAGTTTTTATTTTTATATTTCACGAAGGTGGTTGTTGATCATCAGTTTTATTATGTTTGAGAAAAGCCTTTAATAAATATCAAAATTTATTTAATTTTGAAAACAACTAATATTTAGAGCTACCTTTTCTTATGATTCTTGGATTTAAATTTGAAGCCATTCTTCAGAAAGTCCTACCATAGCAAAAAACGGTGGCCAGTTTGTAGAAAGTAGAAGTGTGGCTGGCCTCCTCTTGAAGGATCCGGTCGAAGAGGGATTCCTAACATTAAATTAGCTCTTCAATCAACTGGATTTCTCCCCTCCTCTTCTACGATGTCAATACTCCCCACTTGAGGATCCCTTCCCTGCAAACACTTGACCACCCTTTGTGACCACCGCCTTGTAAACTCCCGTCCCTACAATAACAACCCTGGAATGTCGTTTGGGCCGTGTTGTGCCATCAAGTTTGTAATCGACTTCTGAAAACTGCGTAAGCTCGTTTCCTCTATGTACCATCATCTTCTTTAGATATAAGAATAAGAATCCTATTGTCTTTTTGATACTGTCCTACCATCTTAACTATAGAATCGTATTATCGTATAAAATATCGTATTACATCCAGAGGTTGAAGAAAAAACACGAAATTTGGTTCAAAATAACTTCTGGTGGCTTTCTGTGATTGATTAAATTTTGGATATGCCAAATGTCTAAAAATAGTTCAATCTAAGTTACTTCCATTTTTTAATCATTTGGTTTATGTAATAGCCTGTATGTGTATATTTCCATGCCAATTTTCAAGATATTCCAACAGTTCCATATGGAGATGTAACACTATTTCAACTGGTGCATTTAAAATGGATGTCGCTTGGCCTTTACTCAATTGAATTATCCCCTAGATACTTCAGCAAAATAGAATATTTTTGCCAGCATATTTTATTCTCTGGCCAAAGTATCTTCTCTATCATTAAATTATATACACTATCCTATATTCTATCTAATAAATTGTATACATTTTGAGAAAGAGACACTAATTTATTATTTCATATAAATCCAGAACATCTGCAGACTTTACTGCCAAGATCAAAATATGAGATTAGAAGGACTCATAATAAGTCTTATCAACTAATTTTATATCATCGCAGAATATTAAAATGAATACAATATGATCATTTATAATAGTTCTTCAAACAAATTTTCAGAAATTATGATGTGTGATTATGGTCTTAATGAAAACAAACAAGAATTGGTTTTCATTTTGACATTGAAAATTATACGATGAAAAAAATCTATGCAACTGAGAAAATAATAGGGATAATGATGAAGATAATTACAAATATATTCTGTGAAAAATTATTCATACCTACCATAAACCTAGCTTAGTCAATAAATATAAGATTTGAAATTTCAGAGTTTAAAAAGCAAAATCTTTGACCTTTTTGTAAAATTTGCCCCTTATAGGTAAATATTTCAAACTATAAAATGCTTTTACATAACACATTTAAATTTTATGCATTACGTGATCTTGCCAATAGGAATATTTCGTATGTTCCAAATATAAGGAGCTGCAGATGTAAATGCAAGAACGTCCAATGATAGAGGATCAAGTCCTTCAAGAAAGATTTGAGTTTTTCAGCCGGAAGAGAATTCACTTTACGGCCTCCCATTCATAATCTTGTCAACTTTTTTTTAGAGTTCCCTGCTGTCTTTTAAATCCCCGAAAGTGGCCCTGGCATTTCCCTTTTTGTATGTTTGCTCGAGTGGCTCAGATTGCCAATCTCTTGGTAGATTGATTTGTGCCATACGGTATCAGATTCTAATTTTGCAATACACCCTTTACTCACATATTTTTCTTATACTGAATCATTTGTATTAAAAGAAACTTGGATACTTCTTCGTGCAAAAACTTTTCATAAGAATTTTTTAAAATTTCCTTCTTCTTGTGTTGCCTTAGTTTTCACTCTCAATATCAACATAACTATTTTTGATTATCAATTTTGTTAATATTATCATTTATTTATATTTCGTAGATTATATACACGTACGAGTTTGGGAATTATTGAGAAATAAACTCATGAACGAATGAAATATAGCTTTTAAAAGACAAATCAATGTTTATAATAGTTGAATATTTAAAAGTGAATATCTACTCTAGTTTATATATTTTTGATTTTCAATGTATCGCATTGAGGTTTAGCATCTCATTACATTGTTCTTCTTGTAGCCTTCTGCGTGTCTAGTTAGTTCGAATACCTTTCAACAATCACTTATAACTACACATATTTCAAGTAACTTTTTTCGATGTGAAATTAGAGCACAAGGAAAAAAACGTAATTTTAATGAAAAAAAAATGATTTAATAGAGAATATCTTCTTTGAACGGCTCATTTGATAAGTGACTACCTCCCCGAACGACTATTTTCTTGAAAGACCTCACTTTTGCAAAATTGCAATATTTTAAAAAACTAACCTTAAATGAAAGCCTTCTCCAAGAGCGATTAGAAATATCTATATTTTGGAGACTCTGATTAAAAGTTCTAAAATGTATTTGAAAAAAAAAAAACTTGAACATAGTTTAGCAATGTGATTAACAATGGTTAACATGTTCAATTCAGAGTGGTAGAATGGAAACTCTTGTGAGAGGCTGTCTGCCAGAAGACAGGAACATTCTCTTTACAATTTTAATGATTCTTCTAATCAATTTTTACAGAAATAAAAATTGAGATCAAATATGAAGGATAATATAAAATAAAGGAGTAAATAAAGAGTAGATAAAATGTAGGGAACACACTCTTGATCATTATTGAATGTGGTCTGTCATTGAAAGTTGGATTATATTCATTGTTTTGATTTTCTTTGATTTTACCAAAGTGATTGGTTAAATGTTTGTGGCGTGTGTATCAACCATGGTACGCTTACTGTAAATATATGATCTTCATTTACTTGAACCTTCTGTAAGGGAAATATGCACAAGGCAGATACTTCAAACGACAGTAACTTCCCAATATTGTGTAGAAAGAAAAAGTACTCCCAGTAAATACCCAGACTTCCAACTATGCGAGTTGAAGACTTCCCCATGAAATACGATCTGACGGGTGATGATAAAAAAAAATGCTGATGATGAGTCGGAAGGGAGATACTAACGAGATGTGGGGGTGTGCTATTTATAGAATGAGGCGCGTGTGGCTAACGTTCTGCGGCTTGTTTCAGGTCCCTCCCTCCGACACGGATATCCCCATGGTTTCCAAGGGTTCCCGAAAGTCCAATAACGGATCCAGACACGCACCTCCACCTGCCATTGTGAAAAAGCGTCGTCTGGCAGCCAACGCACGCGAACGTCGTCGAATGCACAGCCTCAACGTCGCATTTGACCGCCTCAGGGATGTGGTGCCATCTCTCGGCGACGACAGAAAACTTTCTAAATTTGAAACTCTTCAAATGGCGCAAACGTATATCACAGCACTTGCTGAATTATTACAGAGGGAATGAAAATCTTTTCTTTGTTTAATAACATAGTTTTGCTTACATTTCCATTTTTTTTTTACATATATATCTGTGATTTAATTTGTTTTATGTCTTTTTATTTTGTTCTATTTTGACGATATTTTTCAATGTTTATTTTCGTACAGACGACAATTGTATTAAACAATTTGAATTTCTATTTATTTTCTAGTTTAAAAATATAAAAATGTGCACCGTCCATCTATATGAATTCAGTATTATTCTCTCTTTCTCTCACTCTCTTTTTTTAAACCTAAAATCAGTATTTGATTTGAAATATAGTCAGTACTAAAAGTAGTATATAAAATAATTTTCTAGTTTTTATTTTATATTTTGCTAGTCTAAAAATACCTCAATATGTCTTTATGAGTGTCATATTTTGGGCCAGTATGCCATCATTTACCAAATATATAACCAAAAATTAACTGCTTACACCAAATGAATTGTTTTATTAATCAAAAGTCAACTATAAAAAATAAAAAAAACGAATCTAACACCATTTTGCCTTTATCTTTTGTATAATGTTTTAAAACATTTTCTACCTCAATCATTTTATCAACTCTTAACTTTTTTACATGTATATGTTTATTTGTCTTGACCCATTGTTGACTTGAAATATATAAATTATACGTCATTCTTTAAATCCGTATTTAAATATGAAATAATAATTCATAAATTATATACAGCAATTTTTATATGTATCCATAATTTCAAGATGAAAAAAGAAAAGTATAACAAAAATCATTTATCATTTTTAAATATATCAAAGCCAAATGTTTATATAAATGCCTTATATATTTTTAAATATGTATATTTTTAATCTTTCAAAATTTATACTTTTTCTTGCAAAAAAAAAAAAAAAACTCATATCTGAAAGAAGCCTTGAAAAACTTTTCCATGACAAAACATCACTGTTTATGCCCACACCTTTTTTTTTTTCTATTAAAATTTTTAGATAATTATATATATGTTATATGTTTTTGAAAATATATTGTATATATCTCGTTTTTACATGAATTACGCATCTATGCATTCTGTCTTTATTGTTACATGTATATAGAAAATATTGCTCAATTGTGCCAAGCAATTTACAATAAATTTGTTTTGATAATTTTAGCATATTTTATACACACATACACCGTTCTTATACAGATTCACCGCAGGAAGGAAGCACAGATAGAGCTACTATACTTCAGAAAGCACAGAACCCAACAACAGCCTCCAGGTCCGACGCATGTTCAATGGCCACAGATTCCACCCTACATACGTCAAGGTTAGCGTATCACTGAAAAGGCGAGTTTGGAATCAGCCTCGTCTTCACTTTCCTCATCCAAATGGATCACGACATTCGGCGATTCTATTATTCTCCTCCTAACGCTGACTGCGGTCTTGTAGAATTTATATAAAGCAAAGTGGAGACCTTGATCAAACATCATTGTATTCATCCAGTTATATATATGTTGACTATCGGATTGAGACAAGGATAAGTCACCCAAGAGTTCTCTGTTTCACATAAGGTTGACCCAAAGGTTCGTAAAATATTATGATTATGATTTATATTTTGCAAGTGTTTACAAACTTTTGGAACAACCTTGTAATTCTGAAACCTGGCCCACCTGCTGATTGGTCACCCTTGATATAGAACATCAGAGATTAAATCATTCTTCTATAAGAATTCTGTTATAATTTCACCAAGGTTACCAATATTATTACCAAGGTTGTCCCAAAAATTCGTTTTTTTTTTTGCTTATCCCTAGTACACGTGGTACAGGCCATGATAATCATGGTGGGTAGTTAGCGACTGCTTTTTTTTTTTTACTGTAAGCGCACCACATGTCTACACATGTGAAAGCAGTTCGACTTTGCACTTACAAATGTGCCAGAGCCCCGTTTGGTTACTTGCACTCGCTGGTGGGGTTGGACTTTTGCAAGAATCGGGGGGCCATTGGAGCATTTTTTATATATATTTTTTAAACATAAAAAGTGTCCAATGCGGGGATCGAACCCGGGTCGTAGTGGTCGAAAACCAAACGTTTTACCAGCCTTCCACCGACACCCCCCCCCCCCCCCAAAATTCGTAAACACTTGCAAATATAAATCATAATCATAAAATGTTTACGAACTTCTTGGGACATCCAATATGTATGATTTCATCTTGTCTTCTGTTTTTATATAGATCACAAGTTAAAATACCATCTATTATATTTTATATAAAACATAACATACAGTATAACAATGATTTATACTTGATACAAGTCAGATAACCAACAAACACTATTGTTATATCGGGGGAGCAAATTTGTAACATAAAATATATTTCCTCCCAACTTTCATGTTGGGATGCGAATTCCCTTTTATACACTATAATATTCTGAAAAAAGAGCATATTTAAATCTTTAGATAATCCAAAAGGCATATATGAACAAATACATCTTTTTTTATATAAACATTTTTAAATATATGTTTTTATTATCTAAAAACACATACAGTAGAACCTCCCTGTAAAGGACACCTAATTGCAGAGCCAAAGTGTCTTTTAGGGGGTGTCAAATTATATTGACAAACATTTTCAGTTTTTTTTTTTTCTGATCAGTTTTAGTGGGAAGAATGTTGTCCTCGTTTGTTAGTGATCCAATCTCTCACGCCTTCTCATTGGACGAATGTGGTCATGTTTGTATATAAAGGGGACTAGGGGAATGCGGCGAGAACAGAGAGAGCATGGATAAATTGTGTGGAGCCACTTAAAGTGGTTTTTCTACGGGTGGTTTTCCCTGTCTGGCTGTTCTCTTGGCATCCCTGTGTCCCGAGTCCGATCCCTGCCAACGATACAATAAAGCTAAGTACTGTTTTATTTTATTTAACCAATCGTGAGTTGTTTTTATCTCCCTTTCGTTGTTAGAGTTGTGCTCTTGAGTGTACGCTTTTCTGTGTATTAAGGTACACTTAATTTAGGCCCTAGCTTATTCCATTTTTTGTTTTTTTTAACCCGCAAAAGTTAGTAACTTTTGTCAAGGGAAAGGTGTCCTCTACCGAAGAGTTGCTAAATAGTAAAAATGGTAATTTTGCAAATGAAAACTGTTCTTTATAGAAAGGTGTCCTCTAGAGCGAGTATCCTCTCATTGAGGTTCTACTGTATATAATTATAGTTACAAGAGACATATATGAAAGAACTACAGTATTGTAAATAGATAGAAAGTGATATACCCACAAGATACTGGTGAAGTATCATGATAGTTAGAAGAAGGTACAGGCTACAGACATAAGCCAAATGATTTTAAAAGGAAGATAATTGAAATCCAACTAAAAAGGGGAATTCTTTCTCAAGCAATGATCGTGTCATTGAAACAAGAATGTGGAATGTTCTTGAATAAGAATGTGTTCTTTACAAGACCTATATGTAAAATAAAGACAACGGCTTTTCCCCCTTTATGCAATTTCAACACGAATATAATTTCAACGCCTCTACACGATTCTATACAAGATACAAAGGGTTAGAACAAACTTTTATTTAGTGAAAACGTCAATGAGAACTCAATTATATTTATACAGGCTATTATCTCTCTGTCAGTGTGAGAAAATAAATTTATCTAAAAGTTTAAAAAGTAATCTCTCTGGAAAATAGCTTGTAAAAAAGTGCCTATACGCGTCTTATAACTTTGCATTCCTGACAAGTTGTAAACATGGTGGATTAAATTATGATACATTAGCGTGCTATTTGTTATGGGAATTCGAAACTATTATAGACGCGTATGATTATTTTAAAATCGTAAAATGCAATATAATAGCTGTATTGTATTGAGCCAAGCCCTCCCATTATTTTTTTATTGCAGTAAGGGCAGTAGAAAATTGTTTAATTTTTAAAAGAATCATACGCGTCTATAATAGTTTCGAATTATCATAGTGGACTATATATAAGAGAAAGTGTTATCACAAGTAAAGTTTTTTACTAAGGTAATGAACAGTGCATCGTTCTGATGTATAATTAAGGGAAGAAATGCCTCTTATGGTACATGAATATCAACCTCCTGCAACACAATGCTAAATAAATATTTTAAATGTCATTTATTTGGTTAGCCCAGGTTCCTGGAGCGTAAACAAGTCTCTAGCACGCTACCCGGATATATTTGCTTTTTTTTTTTATAGGAGAAAAAGTAGAGAATCGTTTTTTAAAAAGGGAGAGGTATCTTTTTAAAATCCGAATACCATACTTCCTCAATATAGAGCAGTAGAAATAGAAAGTGTTATACCCAGAGTTAGTTAAAGCAAAGTTTGTATTTGACCCAAATCAACTGGTAATGTGTATTAAATTCTGAATTAAATGCCTAAAAATAGTTTGTTTTTTTTTGTTTTCAATTTATAGTTCATTTAGTCCTGCTTAGAAGTCCTTCTCTACGTGGCGGGCGGGAGAAGCAGCACAAGTAAGGTACTGCCCTGTAGTACGGTGTCGTGAGCCCCGAGCCGCTACGATAACCGTGAACAGGGAAATCTGAAATGTGGCTGACTAACGGGGCAATGACACCCTCCTTTCCATGGATGGACAAGACACCACCATTTCATTTGGTATATATATAATAATAGATCTGAATATATAGAGCAATCAATAATATCTATAAGAAAAAGGCATCTCCTTATCGCGCAACTGAAAGTTGCTGATGGCTTGCGCCATCTATCGGAATAAATAACAACTATTCTCGTTGATTTTTAATTATTCCAGAATTGGCCAAATACCCATTCTTGATTAATCAAGAAAAGCTAACCACGGACTTTCTTTATTAATCAAGAATGGGTATTTGGCCAATTCTGGAATAATTAAAAATCAACGAGAATAGTTTATATTTATTCCGTTAGATGGCACAAGCCATCAGCAACTTTCAGTTGCACGATAAGGAGAAGCCTTTTTCTTAAATTATGCACCTTATCCCAGTACAATATTACATTTGTACTATTTTTTCACAATAATATTGTTACGACGCTTCTCAGCCGTCGATGTTTGCGTGCAAGGTTTACTGAGAAGACAATGTGAGTTCGTTTAGGATACAGCTTAGTGCGGTATATTTATTATCACAGCAACTTTAAAAGGGATATTAATAACGATACATGGGAGATAAACACTTGCCTTCAATGCCGCCCCAGGTAGGTTTCTCCTCGTCCTCCACTTGTTATTCCACACAGTCCCGGAGCCCACTTCCTGAAATGGAATGCGTCACACCACGATAGCTAGTCCATGTTCCGATGCCATCTTCCAACTGACGCCGTTCCAACTGTTTACCGTTCTATTCTCGCGCGCGCGTGCTCGCGCGGGCGTGCCTTGCCTCCCTTGGCTTTCCCACTTCTTCTCTTCTACTTTTCTGCATCGCTTCACTGCCCCCTTCTCAATCCTTTTCGTCCCGAAAAGGCTGATTTCACCAGAGGCGCTGATCGGCGGCCCTTTGATCTCCCTGACGTCTCTGGCCACATGAGGGTCGTCAGCCTCCCGGAAGCGTAACGGCAGGGCCAACACCAACCCTTGTTTGCAGAACCACATCTCAACTCGCGCTTTCTTTCCACTATCAACCAGTGCCGACGCCATTGATTGGTCTCGCTGTCTAGCACAGGGCGGTGGCTCTCCACAAGATGGCGGCCATATTTCACTGCCCACGATGCCTCCATCTGATATCTTGAATTCTCCCCGTGAACACTCTGTAGCCGCAATGTACAAAGGGCTGTGATCGTTTGTATTGCGCTTTCGCCGCTTCCTTCCACGACGGGGCTGTAGATCGCCGATCCCCACAGTGGACTCGTCCACCCGATCCACGCCGTCCATTTCGCGGCCTCCCTTTTCCTCTTTAGGCTTCCCATTCTCCTGCTCCAGAGGCTCTCCTTTTCCTAACCCTTCAAACCTGGGCTCCCTAGTGCCGACCACGCACAGGGCTGTGAATGAATTTTCGCTCTGTATATCACCTTGAGGGCATTCTCCTTCCGTCCGCTCGATTTGGTTCGAATCACTCGTGCCACAGCCGTTGTCTGAGGCGATCAGCTCGTCCTCCTCCGCTACACAACCAGTCTTGATCATTTCCTGCTGTCGACACTCTTCGGACTTCTGGATCACGGGCGAATCTTCCAGCGTAGATTCTGACAGTTCACTTACGACGTCTCCTGACGTGATGGTCTTGCCGGGATCTTCATCACCTGGACTCGTCTCTTGTCCCCTCAGACATTGAATACGTGGGCTGTTGGTCGCTGTGATTGCCTTTGGAAAGCCATCAGGATTTTCTGGCGATAGTACATTGAACCCAACCTCTCAAGACATGGGTGTGGCAGAACGTTTGACATTCCGAATATGCTCGAGTCGGCTCAATCGAGAATCCCAGTTTTCTCCGAGCACATCTAATTTCTGGCTTATCTGACTGAGCAATTTTGTGAATTTTTCGATTTCGGGGTCGGTTAGTTTTTCCATTTTTCTTTTTAAATTGGCGCAAAATAAAATCTTCAATTAAAATTAACTAAGCTGTATCCCACTTCTGACACCAATTGTTACGACGCTTCTCAGCCGTCGATGTTTGCGTGCAAGGTTTACTGAGAAGACAATGTGAGTTCGTTTAGGATACAGCTTAGTGCGGTATATTTATTATCACAGCAACTTTAAAAGGGATATTAATAACGATACATGGGAGATAAACACTTGCCCTCAATGCCGCCCCAGGTAGGTTTCTCCTCGTCCTCCACTTGTTATTCCACACAGTCCCGGAGCCCACTTCCTGAAATGGAATGCGTCACACCACGATAGCGAGTCCATGTTCCGACGCCATCTTCCAACTGACGCCGTTCCAACTGTTTACCGTTCTATTCTCGCGCGCGCGTGCTCGCGCGGGCGTGCCTTGCCTCCCTTGGCTTTCCCACTTCTTCTCTTCTACTTTTCTGCATCGCTTCAATATCTATATTTAAAAAAAAAAATCTTATTTTGGATTTAATAAGAATATTATTTATCTTCACCTGAAGCACGCGACCTGCTGTGCTTTTCAAAACAAAATCCTCGTAAAAGATGGACGATTGGATAATCGAAATATTGAATAAATAAAAATCTTATTAAATCCAAAATAAACCTTATTTAATAAATAATATATCTATAGAATCATTCCCAAGTGTTTAATCGTAATTCTCTAGTTCTATCTGAATGTAACACTTTCTAGTTCCACTTGTGTTTATTAGATGTGAAAACCCAGCATAAAGTTACGACCTTCAGTTGTATAACTAGAATATTCCTTTGTTATCTTCCACCACGTAACTTTTTATATCTTTGGTTTACCTCTGTTTTTCATACGTTAAAATATATTTATTCACATTTGGCTCTAACTACCTTTTTCTTGATTCCAAATGAAGCCTCTGAGACATCTTTGGTGGGATGTTAAGGTATATAGTGTTGGAAAAAAAGAATAGTAAATCAATGATCTTGAAATACTTTTAGACTGACAACACGGTAATATGAAAACGAGAACAAAGGAGTGTTTTGTTTTGTTTAAAAAATTAGTAATTGTAATGTAAATTGTTAAATGTTTTTCCTCTCTCTCTCTCTTTGAAAATAATAAATTTAAAATACTTTCTTAAAAGGTAAAATTGCCTAATTCTTTAAAACTATTTCAGCTGTAAGTAAACTTGTTATTTGTTGTTTCATTGTCTGAACCATAAGAGATTCTCAACATATAGCCTCGTTAAAGTGTCAAATTATTTTGACAAACAAAATCATTTTTAAGTTTCTCAGTGTTTAGAGGAAAGAATGTTGTTTTTTTAAGTGAACTGATCTCCCACGTCATTGAACAAATGTGGCCTTGTTTGTATATAAGGGGGGAACATAGGTAAGCGAGGACTCTTTCCCAGGAGTGAGTTGTGTGGAGACGCTGAGAGCGTTGTCAGTGTCCGTGTTTGGTGGTCTCCTGGAATACCTGTGTAAACCCCGGTCCGCTCCCTATCAACGCTGCAATAAAAGATAAGTGTGTGTACTGTTTTTATATATAACAAATCGGAAATTTTTATTTACGTTTTGTTGTTGTTGTATTCTTGAGTGTACGCTTTTCTGTGTGTCAAGTTATTCTTACTTTAGACCCTATTAAATTGCACTTTGTGTGTTAACCTGTAAAAGTAACTTTATTCGTCAAAAGAAAGCCCAAAAAATCTTGGAACTTTAGCGGGTTTGTATTTTCTTCATTATTTATTAATAAATAGTATATTTGATCAGCATTCTAGGTTTAGATTAAGTCAACGTTTTGATTATATTTATTCGATATACAGTGGTACCTCGACATACGAGTTTAATTCGTTCCGCAACCTTGCTCGTATCTTGAATTACTCGTATCTCGAAGCAAATTTCCCCATACAAAATTCCCATTTAAAATCACAGATTAATATCTTCAACACTACCGAACCGAACTCGTATCTCGAATTTCGCTCGTAACTCAAAGCAAAAAATCACTTGCTCGTCGGCTCGTATCTCTAAAAACTCGTATGTCGAGGTACCACTGTATAATACTTTTTCAGCATTAATGCTCACTTAAAGGTCAGAAATGATTTTTTAACTAGAAAAAAAAAGCTATTTATCTTGAGAACCCTATGAACACCAGTGGAAATAGAAAATGTTACACCCAGATGGATTGAAGAAAAAAAACGTAATATTAACTTCTTGGGGCGTGTAATGAATGATTAAATTTTGGATAGAAAACATCAGGTTTCACGATATTTCATCAGTTCCTTCTGGGTATAATGCTTTTTATTTTCCACAAGTGTATTAGTTGATCAATATTCTGAAATATACATCGAAAAAGCATAAAAACATAATGTTCATCACAAGTATGTTGGTCACTTTCTTCATAAAACATTGAAAGTCTATTCAATCTACCATATTTTAAAAAATTCTAGAGCTTTTTCCCAAGGATTCTGTTATTTAGGTTTATGGGGACCTCACACAAAGGTTTTGTAAGAAATACATCAAAAGAATCATTGAAAAGAAGGAAGAAAGAAAACGAAAGGAGAGAATGATGTTTCAAGCGTCATTGTAATATTGATTCTGGAGTGAGGCCAATTTTTTAAAACACACGTGAGAGAATAATGAAGTTCTCCCTGGGTTGAAGGATGTTGCAAGCCACCGGAAAGAGCAGCGAACAAATGGTGAAGTGTGGGCGACTCCGAGACCAAATCCAACTATTTGCGAGGGACTCCACCTTGATACTTTTGTGTCTGCCGACCCCCTCGCGGGAACACGTGGCCTGGGGGCCAATCGGAGTCTATATCGGGGTTAGAGGGGGGTCTCTCCCCCCCATCCGGAAGTTGACAATCAGGACTTCCTGTAGGACCACCTTAATGACGCTTGTCTACCAAGGTTGGACAAGTCTGCGACATTACTTGTTCATAGCATTGCTGTTGTTCGTTATCTATACTGTGAAAAGCCTCGACTTCATTCCCCGACATCTCCAGTTTTTTAGAAAATCATACACTTTGGTGGTGGCTGTGGTGTCTTGTCCAAAACTTTGGTTAGTAGCCCGTAAAACCATATTCTCTTTTATCTATACTTGATGTTACCAATGACTTGTTCATCTCTTAATATTTCTCTACTTTTTATCTTTATACACACTGTCAAATTATATTGACAAATATTTGCACTCTTATCATATCTCAGGTTTTAGTGGAAAGAATTTTGTTGTTTAACTGTTGAGTGAACTGATCTCCCACACCTTCTCATTGGACGAATGTGGCCATGTTTGTACATAAAAGAGGGTTGAAACGGAATGCGATGAGTTGTGGAATGGTGTTCGAGTGGAGACGCTTAAAGCGTTCTCTGTGAGCTTTTCTGGTTACCTCCTCGCATACCTGTGAAACCCCGGTCCGCTCCTTATCAACGCTGCAAATAAAAGATTAGTACTGTTTTTATTTTATTTAACAATCGTGTTTTTTTTATTTCCCCCCTTTTTGTTGTTGGTGTTGTACTTTTGAGTGTACCTTTTTTCTGTGTTTAAGTCACTCTTTCTGTAGGCCCCAGTCTATTCCATTTTTGTGTGTTACCCCGCGTAATTGTAACTTTTGTCAACACTAATGGAAAGTTGAAGAACGAACGTGAAATTTGACTCAAATTAACTTTTTGTGGGGCATGTAAGGGAAAAAATATATAATTTTATATAAAAAAAAAGTCTCTAAAAATAGTTGGGTCAAAATTATTTTCATTTTTATAGTTGTTAATTTTATAAAAGAGCTTGTACTTTGCTGTTAAGTTTCATGATAATCCATCAGTTCCTTTCGGAATGAAACACTATTTTCACTACTGTACTTTTCTAAGAAATATTCTCAATATTTATGACAAAGTAGGAGCATCTCAGCCTCAAAAACATAGATACATCTGTAGATGGAGGCTTATTGAAAATTTAATTAAATCATTTTTGAAGTCACAAAAGTAGTGGTCGCTCAGAGGAGGTGATCGTTTTATCAGATAGGTCGCCCATTGAAGGTTTTACTGTATTTGCACACGTACAGTAACCTGTTCACATTCTTGTGGGGGAGATATCTTCCTTTTACTCCATTATTTATAAATACCTTTTAACAATTTAGAATACATTAAATCTTGTTTCTTCTTAAACATATCCATTCTCATTTTTGGACAATATTGAACCCATCTTTTGCTATCCAACTTTATACTGGAAAAGTTTACATTTTTGTACGATATTGGACACATCTTATTCCCCTAAATGCTAGAATTCAAGAACATATTTCTCTAAGTGATAGAATTCAACTCAATTGCCTCATTTCCTCAACTTTTAGATTTCAAGAAATCACATTCCCCTAAGTGCTAGAATTCAAGAATGGGGGGTCGGTGGAAGGCTGGTTAAACCGTTTGGTTTCGACCACTACGACCCGGGTTCGATCCCCGCATTGGACACTTTTTATGTTTAAAAAAAAAATGCTCCAATGGCCCCCCGATTCTTGCAAAAGTCCAACCCCACCAAGCGAGTGCAAGTAACCAAACGGGGCTCTGGCACATTTGTAAGTGCAAAGTCGAACTGCTTTCATATGTGTAGACATGTGGTGCGCTTACAGTAAAAAGCAGTCGTAACTACCCACCATGATTATCATGGCCTGTACCACGTGTACTAGGGATAAGCAAAAAAAAAAAAAAAAAAAAAAAAGAACTCTCATTTCCCTAAATTCTAAAATTCAAGAACTCACTAAGTTTTAGAATCCTAGAACTCATTTTCCCAAGTGCTAGAATTCGAGAACTCAAATTTCCCCAAGTTCTTTAATTCAAATATTCATTATCCCAAGTTCTAAAATTCAAGAATTCTCATTTACCTAAGTTCAAAAATTCAAGAACTCACATTTCCCCAAGTGCTAGAATTCGTGAGAACTCATATTTATAGAATTCAAGAACTCATTATACTAAGTGTTAGAATTCAAGAACTCATTTCCCTAAGTACTAGAATTCAAGAACTCACATTCCCCTAAGTGCTAGAATTCAAGAACTCACATTTTCCCTAAATTCTAAAATTCAAGAAATCACATTTCCCCATGTTCCAGAATTCGAGAATTCATTTCCCTAACTTCTAGATTTCAAAAAAATCACACATTCCCTAAATGCTAGAATTCAAGAACCATTCCTCTGAGAAAGGTGACAGTAAATTGCCAAAATATCGAGAAATAAACATTTCAGAATGTAGCTTCATTATATTTTCAAACAACTCATCTATTACATTCTTTTCTGAGTTAAGACTTTGTGTAATTAAGGTAACCATCATCCAAATAAACAACCTCAACGTTGTCAATTAGGGAACCTGTCCGCATATTTCTCGCTGCTGTGGGGGAATAAAGGGGAGATTTGGGTGGCGCGGGAACCTCTCTCTCTCCTTTATGGCCGACCGTTTTATGTTTGGCTTACTTTACTGCCCTTTAATTTTACTGGTTACCCCCATTTTAAAACCTGTTCTTATATTGATTTGTTGCTCCGTATAATTAACACGAGTGATTTTATTCGAAAGATGGTTGTTTTTTCATGCATAATAATTTACATTAATATTAAAGAAACACACACACACAAAAGCCTTTATTAGGGACTTGCCCCATACAGATTCTCCCAATTTGGTATGGTAATAATCATCTTGTGTTATTTACATAGAAATTGAACTGGCTTTACTCTTCGTCTCATAGTTATTCACTTGTTGACTGGTCCTTACATAATGATGATCTAAAAAATTTATAGTAAGCTATTGCCTTAGATTTGTTTCTGATATTTTTGAAAGCAATACGTAGGGTAAAGTGAATATTAAAGATTCCATTTATATTATTATGGTTTATGAATAAAACTTTACATTTTGACTATAGTTATTTGTGAAAAATAGTACAAAAGTGAATTTGTACTTGGATCTGGTGAATAAATTAAGAAAAAAAGGTGTTTTCTGATCGTGAAAATAAAAGTTGCTGATAGGTTGTGCCATCTATCGGAATAAATATCAACAAATCCTTGATTTCTTTAATTATTCCGGAATTGGCTAAAAAACGTTTCTTGATTAATCAAGAAAAACTAACCGCGTACGCCTTTAGGGATGTTGGCCCTCGTAAGCGCGGTGCAAGCTGTACCTTAACGACCATAAAAAATCTGATCTTTGGGGCATCTTGAGAAACCATCAAACAGGTATTTAGTCTGGAAGAACGTAATAACGCCAATCAATGTGAAAACATTTGTTGAACACAAATCATTTTAAGAAAAAAGGCATTTACTGATCGTTCAACTGAAAGTTGCTGATGGCTTGCGACAACGGTATTTGGCCAATTCTGGAATAATAAAAAAAATCAACGAGAATAGTTGATATTTATTCCGATAGATGGCGTAAGCCATCAGCAACTTTCAGTTTCACGATCAGGAAATGCCTTTTTTCTTAATTTATCTACCTGATCCAAGTAGAAATTCACTTTGGTAATATTTTTCACAAATCATTTTGTTCGTTACAAAAGCGTGTGATTCTCCTCTTCGAGTGTTTGATAGTGAATTTCAGGGTTTGAGGCTTATAATATATAGGAATCTACTAATTGTATATCCACTGAATGTAGTCAAGAGTGTCAAGTAATATCAGCCCAATCCAGTTCATCATCGTTTGCTTTTTATAGGAACAGAAACTTCTAATAACGTGACAATCAATGGGGAGATATTTTTGTATTTCCTAAACTTTATCAGGAAAAATAAAGAAATGTATATTTTTATCTTATGTGTTATATTAAAATAGGTACATTACGAATTAGGTATAATATAGGTATATATATAGGTATTATAAATAAAATATTGTAATAAAGTATTTATTATTTTATTAGCAGAGTATTATTTTTTTAATGTTTATATTTTGCTATACTCTTTACACTTCCCTCTTTTGCTTATCTTTTGTTGATCGCTCATAGTTTGTTCTTGCCTGAAATAAATTGTTATCTCATCCCAAAGTTGGTCTTCCCTAATTTTTAACGCGGCAATATTAAGATTTTATTGATAACTAGACGGGAGACCCGGGCTTCGTCCCGGGATTGACCCGTGTCCATATCTACCCGAGTGATATATACAGTGATGTATTTAGATAAGATTTTTTTTATAATTGTTTGTTATTAGCATTATCTATTTGTTTGCATCAGCATAATTTAATCTAATCTTTGATAGAGGGCGCTGTTCGTGAGCTAAGTAGAATAATTTGAATATATAGTTTTAATAATTGATTTATATATATTTTTAAAATAGCCTATCGTCTTCCCCGTATTTTTTACCTATGTATGGAAATTTTGGTTTGAATTAGTGAACTACTGCGAATTTGTATACCGGACATACAAACAAACAAACATACAAACATTGATTTTATATATATAGAATATATGTTTTTGTAATGAAATCGTGGCCATTTTGAAAAAAATAGAATAAAACAACTTTAGATTACTATTTTCTTTTATTGAGCTGATAGTAATATATATATTTTTCATTATCCCATGGGTAAGATCACACCGGGTCATGAAGGTTGAAAGCAATAATTTATTCTACTATAGTTTTGGGGTTGTTGTATAGGTCTTAGCTCCAATACAGTCCAGGATATGTGCTGGAGTTGCAGTGGAGTTGGAGTATTTTGAGCAGACAGGAAAAACTTTTTCTCCATCAATGAACATAATGGGTCTAAGTAATTTAAATAAAACAAATTAGTCAATAATACGAATTTGAAGCATCTTGAAACTAGACTGCTTCAAGTGTTATTTTTAGAAATAAATACTAGACTTTGACGAGTAGAAAAAAGAAAATAAAATAGATCAGTTTTTAATTTGCATATTTATTAAAAGTGCTGTGCCGGCCAAAGGAAAATAATATCAATAGATTTATATATTGCCACGTAGAAAATTAGGAAAGACAAACTTCAGGATGACCTAGCAATTTATTCAAGGCAAGAGAACAAACTATATGAATACTTTTCTACAGCTCCTTCCCTGTGGGAGCTGTGACCCACAGTTAGCAATTATTGTAGTTACTGACATGGAGCTGACGTGCTTCTGCCAAGGATTCCAACGAAGTTTTGGAACTTTGTTCTTAGTACCTTTGCGTCCTTTTTCTTGCGGCGTGAAGAGCGGCTTTGTCGTCGTATCGTCTATAGGGACATCGTCATCTTGGAGGGAATTCTTGGCTTTGACACAGCGGTGGAATCCTGGAGCCAGTCTCTGAAAATGTAGATCACAGCACCCAAGGCTTCAAAGTCTTCTCGGCGATCTTCATTTTGTCTTCTCTAATTTACCCATCATCTCCACCAAAATGCCACTTGGGAAATTAGGAAAGACAAACTTCAAGATGACACAGCAATTTATTTGAAACAAGAGAACAAACTACAATATAAAGCGGCGCTATTTGGCGGTCGAATTGAGAGTTGTGTGTTCTGAAACATTTTGAAAATAAAATAAAATTTACTTTTAAAATACCCCCCCCCCCTGTGGGGTTTTATTTAGGAAAATTTGGGGAAAATATACAATAGAAAGGATAAAAATGATTGATTGATGGAAAGAAAAATAAAGTGAACATGGTATTACATATTGATTTTTGAATGATAACCAACAGATGATCACACCAATGATTAATAAATGAAGTTAAAATAACTAGTGATATTCTTTCATAATAATGGCATGACAATAGCAACCGATAGATAATAATAATAATGAAAAAATATTTTAATCATTTAGAGTGAAGAATTAATAACAAAAATTGTGTGATATTGAAAGATTGAGTAAAAAGGAAATTGTGATATTCCTTTATCATATTGATTTTAAAATGTTAAACAATAGATAGGAAACGACAATAAAAATGTGATATGAAAGATAATAAAAATGAGGATAGAAAAGTGCATAATTAATTTATAAAGAGAGAGTATTTAAATGTAAAATATAAAAAATAATGTGAAAAAAAAGTACAAATGTGATATTGTACTCGGTTAAGGTACATAAATTATGAAAAAAGGCATCTCCTTATCATGCAACTGAAAGTTGCTGATGGCTTGCGCCATCTATCGGAATAAATATCAACTATTCTCGTTGATTTTTAATTATTCCAGAATTAGCCAAATACTCATTTTTGATCAATCAAGTAAAGCTAATCACGTACGCGTTTCGGGCTGTTGGCCCCCATCGGCGTGGTGCAAGCTGTACCTCAACGACCAAAAACTAGTCATTCAGACATCCTGAAAAATCATGAAACGGGTAGTTAAGGCCAGAATTGCGTAGATGGCGTAAGCCATCAGAACTTCCAGTTGCATGATAAGGAGATGTCTTTTTCTTTTTTCATAATATAAAAATAATTACACACTGGCAAAAAATAGGTGGCAATACTAATAAATTTGATAATTGTGAGAAAAAATGCATTTTCCGTTCATCATTACTCTTCACAATTCATCCTTTCATAATTCATCCCTAAGGATAGGAATAGTCGTTATTGCTCCTTAAAATAATTAAAATCAGGGAGGTCGGGGAAAGGATGGTCTAAACCGTTGGTTTTCGACCGCTACGACCCGGATTCGATTCCCGCATTGGGCACTTTTTTTCTGATAAAAAAAAATGCTCCAATGGCCCCCGATTCTTTCAAAAGCCCAACCCCACCAACGAGTGAAAATAACCAAACGGGGCTCTGGCAAATTTGTAAGTGCAAAGTCGAACTGCTTTTCACATGTGTAGATATGTGGTGCACTTACAGTAAAAGTAGTCGTCTACTTCTACTCACCATGATTATCATGGCCTGTACCACGTGTACTTGAAGGTTTTTGAATTTTTCCGAGAAGAAGATAGGCGAACAGCCTCGTCGAAATATTTAATTTTAATCAATTTATATAAATCCAAAATATGCTTTTATTTTAAATATCATAAATGGATTGCTCTATATTTAACAAGGTATATGTACTGTAAGCTATTATTTCCCTGAAAATGGCGACAGTAGATAAGTAGTAATAGTTAGGTTTGTATAATTTGATTACAATTATATTAAATTGTATTCAACCAACACTTATTTTTTTTCTATATAGAGAGTGTGTTTACTTATATACACGTATATATATATGTATATGTAATAAAAAAAATTCCACGTGTACTTGGGATAAGCAAAATAAAATTATTATTTTTCGTTCTGTAAAAAGAAACATTTGTGGTAAACTTGTTAAACGTCGTTCTACCAAAATATGTTCATCCTATACCTAATCACATATTACATGTCAGTTATCCCAATTAGAGGTAATGGGTCAAAATAACAATTTCTATCATTTGAGATCATCATTATGTATTATGGAAGCGTGAGTTGAGCGAGGGAGCGTGTACTAACGCCAGGTGAGGGGGTGTCATACGGCTATTAATGATTACCGGTAGGTACGCACGAACGCGCTCATGATTCAGTCTGTCGTTGCTATGTCACCAAATCCTCATCTACTAATGCTCTGTTAAACGATCGCTTGACATACTAAATCACTCAGTACAGCCTTTATTGACGATTTAAAATGGTTTATTGACATCTAGTCAATGGTCAAAAGAGAGTTTACAGAGTTTAAATAGTAGAGAAAATATATACACCAGACGAGGCCTTCTCCGAAGGTATGTCTGGATCCTATCATACAGCCTTTATTCTTTGTTATTATACATTATTAATTTTCTTAAATTCTCTTTGGGCAGTGCGCAAACTACAGGGTGGCTGAAAAGTATGGTTATCTTTATATATGAACTTAAGAACAATATTTGAAGCGTGTGGGTGCGTGGATTCGTGATGTTTCGAAAGTCTAATGTTAATAAACTGTGTGCATAGAAAGCAAAGATTTCAACGTCTTTTGTTTTTAATTATGCGTCCTTCACCTCATCAAGCTACGATTGCGCATCTGACCGACGAAGGTGTTTGCTCTTCAGACATCACTCGCCGGCTCAAGATCAACGTCAGAATTGTTAGGAGGATTGTAAAGCAATACCGGGATACAACTTAATATCGTAGAAATCAGGTATTTGTATATCTGAAAGTGTGAAGGTATTTATTGGTGACGTCACGGCGACTAGTCGACAATTATTAACAAACCAACCAATATAGGGAAAACAAATTTGGTCGTATTGGACAGCTTGATCTATTTGTAGACGATAAAGAGAGGTGTAAAAATTTTGATCAATTTTGCAAATTTATTTACAACTTTCTTTTTAAATTGGAAAAGGGAGTGGGAAAACTTAGAAGGAAAAGAATTGCGATGCTTGCTTTGTGTGTTTTGTTTTGTTGTTTGTTTTTCTCTTCGGACAATTTTCTTTGGTTAATTATGTAAAATAATGAATTGAACAGGATTGTATATAGCCGATTTGTTGTGATGTAGAGAGAGGTATCGACGCAAATATCCCTGAGTTTGGGATATCGCGTTTCATGATGTTAATAAAATTTGATTTATTATGATGCCTCTCTTAGCGCGCCATCTGTTAGCAAAATTCGAAACTATTATAGACGCGTATGATTCTTTTTAAAATTTATATTTATAATTGTATGCAATTCTGCTGTCCTCAAAGTTTATGTCCATAGTTCATCTAAAATACCCATTCCAAGAGTCTAGCATCAGTATCACTATAAAAAGAAGATCGAAAAATGCAATATAACAGCGGTATGGTAGATTAAACTGGCGAAACCGCTGAGAGGGTTCACCACTGATGAGCCAGGCCCTCCCATTAATTTTTCCATTGCAGTAAGGGCATTATAAATTGTTTAATTTTAAAAAGAATCATACGTGTCTATAATAGTTTCGAAATTTGATTTATGCTTGTCAGGTTAGAAAATCAAAGATGACTAACACTGTAATACTTCTCTAATGGAACCTAACTTAAGAAAATAATCAAAATTATAAGTAATAGAACATATTTCTTATTTCCAATATTTCACTGGTTCCAAAATAACTTTACTAGATGCCGCTCAAAAAGAGCAACCTAGCTTATGATATTTACAACAATCAATAATATATGTGAAGGTTATTCATATATTAAAACAAAGTATCCAATACGGGAGTCGATCCCTGTTCATGGCTGTCGGGAATCGAGTGTTTTACCCACTCGTCCACTGACTTCTTTCAATATATATACTGAACGGGTGACCAGGGCTTCGCCCCGGGATTGCCCCGTGTGCATATCTACCCGAGTGATATATATATTTAGATGAGATTTTTTTTATAATTGTTTGTTATTAGCATTATCTAATTGTTTGCATCAGCATAATTTAATCTAATCTTTGATAGAGGGCGCTGTTCGTGAGCTAAGTAGAATAATTTGAATATATAGTTTTAATAATTGATTTATATATTATTTAAAATAGCCTATCGTCTTCCCCGTATTTTTTTACCTATGTATGGAAATTTTGGTTTGAATTAGTGAACTACTGCGAATTTGTATACCAGACATACAAACAAACAAACATACAAACATTGATTTTTATATATATAGATATATCCTTATTCACTACCTATCAGAAAAAAAGAAGAGGAAGATTACTTCTATAACAATCAAAGTATGTCTTGCCATCCTATCCCAATAATCTCTGCCCATATGAGAGAACAGAATGTTGAATATAAATGGAAATTTTATGATATTCATACTCCACTCTCTTTTATACATCACTAGCCGAATGACCCGGGCAACGCCCGGGTTTTACCCGATTAAATGTTTTATTAAAATACTATTCTTTACAATTATAAATTGGCGTCGTGGATGGCACTCTTTTGAAACGTCCCGTTTCAATCTTTGTGTGTTTTTTTAAAATACAAAAATAAAAATGTAAATTTTCACAACGATATTTGAAAATTGTATTATTTAGATTTTTTGTATGAATATATTTTAAATCTGATATATACATAAAATGATATGATAATGATAGCAAGTGATTTTTTGTTCCTCTACCCTGTCATTACGTCACTCAAGGTCACCGTCGCGCCACGTGGTGGCGCAGCAAACGGTGACAGAACGCATGACGCTGATAACTGTATATAGAATCATACATCCTCTTTTTATTGGATGCTTCATTCCAATACACATTGTCACACTAATGGTTTCTTAATATTTTACATACACATATTTAAAATAGATCTTTATTTACCTGAGTACATATTCACAAGAGCAAAAATTCAGTTTACTTATTTATTTATTTATTTCAATTCAAAACGCTATGTCCCTCTAGGGACACTTGCGCTAAATGTACATACAAATATACCAAAGAAAATATTCAACATGGAAAGATACACAGAAAGCGACTTAGAAAGATTCAAAAATATTATTTACATATAGAGATATTCTTTGAATTTTATTTACAGTTACATCATTAAATTTAAAAATATATACATAAATACACACATATCCAGTTACTGTTAGGTGTAAAAATAATTTTAAATACATATTTACCGATCATCACCATTTCCGCTAGCACAGTGTAGGGATAAACAATTCTTGAGAATAAAAGTTTGCTGTATGTCATTTATTTAATTTTGTGCCAACATGCTAATGTTTGGCTAATAATTGCCAAAAAATATTGAAGTCTTCGTAACGACAACATCCCATAATGATTAAGTTATTCATTATAGTTACTTTTCAATAATATTGTTTTTGGTTTACTGCTTTATAGGACGGTGTTTCAAATTTTGGGCCCGTATAGCAGTTGAAGACAAGAAATTTATATTGTTTATCTGCAGTTAATTGTTCAAATTCGAACGAATTTTCATAAATCACTTAAATTCTAAGTGGTAATGGTTTAGAATAGAACACACATATGTACATTGTGATGTTAAATTTTAAGAATAATCTCAGGTTAAAAGCAAAAAAGATTTCACTAAAAAAATAGGTTACACTTTATAACAATGAATCTTCCCTGCTTTCACTCTTAGACAAAATAAACAACAAAACAACAACAAAAAGCCGTTATTTAGGGTCACTGACCCTATACAGGATTCACCAGAGGTATGCATAAGAACAAAGCAGTGAGACAAAGGAAATAAGAATATAGACAGAAGAAAAAGAAAAAAAAACAAGAAAGATAAAGAAGGAAGCAAGAAAAACAACACAAAAAGAGTAGCAGTAAGAAAGTGAGGAGTGAGTGTCACTTGGCCTTCTTCTGAGATATGGACTTGTGGAAACCATAAAACGCCGTAGCAATATACTTATTCTGGGTCATATTGTCAATTATTGATGGAAGTGAAGCACAGAGTTGCCCAGTTTTGAGCATAAGGGTTCTTCTTTCAGAGCAGAGCAATCAAAAATATAGTGAGTGATAACTGAATTTAGTCATGTTTTAGGTTATGGTGTCCCATGGTATATTCTACTGTATTAAATGTGTTTTTAAAAATAAGATATACACACAATATTCCATTCAGATTCAGTTAGGTCTTTTGATTCTTTTCGATTGAACAAATCGTCATTTAACAGTTTAATTTCATCACACAATATCTATCTCTATATATATGCCTTCTTTGTTTTTAATATCAACCTCTTACCTTTGTTTTTTTTTCCCCTATTGTTTTTCATATATATATATATACATTTAAGCCTGTCTATAGCGCCCCCTCTTGGGACTCACCAAAATAGGGTGCTATAGACAGGTCACTTTTAATGTAAATCGCGTCGTACTACGTATTTAAAATCGGGCGCTATAGAGAGGAAGGCGCTATTTAGAGGGGGCGCTATACAAAATTTCTTTGAAATGAGGAAAAGAGACAACGTCAAAACTAGAAGTATAAAATTCTGAAAACCAATAAAATAGGTGATCACTACCAATATTTTGGGAATCACCTCCTAAAAATTGAATGTGCGCGCAGGATAGGTATTGAATTATTTAAAACCTACTTATACTATAGAGAGGATGGGGATTACAAGCGAAACAAAAGTGAGGGCCATGAAATGGAACAATAATCAACATGGCACCTAATTTTATGGCCTTCAAGAACCATATCCCTCTGTCGGTGTTATCCTGATTGAAGCTACCTCCATGTGCCGTGAAATTGTCCCACCCGTAACGGTAGGGTGCCACGGACTCGCGCCCCGAGAATCCATCACCGATGCTTCAACTTGTGCAATGGTTTGTTGATATCACATTCTTTCTTTCTGTCGGCGCTTTTTATATCCAACAGCTTTCCTTTCATGATGTTAGATGGAGTGTTCTGTTACTTCATTTCTCTTTCTACAATTTCTTCTTTTTTTTATTGTGTCTTTTTTTACAGTTTAATACCGTTTTTTTTTTTCATTTAGAATGGATTATTTCCTTCATATAGACCTTTCTTTAGGCAATATTGTGTATAGTTTGATTATTTTTGAATTATTAGGAAAGTTTTGGCTGTATTTTTTACAGTTTAATACGGTTTTTTATTTTTCATTCAGAATTGATTATTTCCTTTAAAAATATATTTTTTTGGTATATTGTGTATAGTTTGATTATTTTTGAATTATTTGAAAAGTTTTGCCTGCATTTTTTTACAGTTCAATACTGCATTTTTCATTCAGAATTGACTCTTTCCTTCAAATAGATCTTTCTTGTCGTACATTGTGTACAGTTTGAATATCTTGAATTATTTGTGAAGTTTTGCCTGTATAACTAAAGATTTAGTTTCTTTTTAAAGTGAAAACATCAGGCTTCTAGAGGGATAACTTTCTTTTTAAAATTTTAATTCAAACCTCTAGCTTTCATATGAATAGTATTAAGGTAAAACAGCAGCTTTCCAGTGATAAGTTTCTGTTTTAAATATTATAATTGATAATTTGATAATTAAATATAATCAAATAATAGCATTAATGGATAGATCAATGTATAGAAACTTAATTAGTCATCTAGATGGGGCTAAGACTGTATACTCATCAACTTCCTAAATCTCATGTCCTCCTCTCTAGATCAGCTATTACACGATTCAGACAATCTCACAGACTAACCTTCTATAGAGATAATGGGTCGAATTTTGTACCTTTTCAGAAACATACCATAGTTGTCATCCTAGAAATCTCTATTTGCTCTTTCTATAGATCTTTCATTAAAATTCAGACAATCTCAGAGGTAATGGTAAACCAATGTAAACATACGATAGGCTATCCAGTTATAAAGCATGAATTAGGGAAATATTGTCGTTACCCAATATCCACCATTAGATATTCTATAGAATCAGGACCTCTACTGGTAGATGCAACTACCTACTAAATAAGTGGAACATGAGTCCAGACCAGAACTGCGACTGTGGACAAATACAAACAATGCACCATATCCTAAGGGACTGTCCTCGAAGATTCTTCCAGGGAACACTTGGGGATATCCACCGGTGCACAGAGGAGGCCCTGGAGTGGATTCGTCACCTCGACATTCCACTCTAGAGAAACTTGCCAACATTGTTTTATTGTGCTGTAAAAAACAATATCATACGCAATAATATATATAGATATTCTATTTAAGTTCAGATAAAAGTGAGCAACAAGATCAATATAAATACTAAGACGAATATATAAAATTCAGTGATACGCTAACCTATGTACGTTGGATTCTGTGGCCACTGGACATGTGTCGGATCTGGAAGTTGTTGTGATCTACGCTGTCTGGAGTATAGGATCTTCATCTAAGCTTCCTCCCTGTGGTGAATCTGTATAAGAGCGGTGATCTTAATAAAGCTGTAGATGTGTGTGTGAATATATAAAAAATACATATGGAGTGAGGCTAAATCATGGTCAAATTTGTTAAAATAAAAAGATAATCTCTCTTTATAGATCTCAGAGAGAGAGAGAGAGAGAGAGAGCATATCCGTTCTTCAGCGGCCGCTGATTTGGTCGACTTCTTTGTTGTTCACATGTATCTGAATGGAAGATCTAATGAAGTGGCTTTGGGGTGACACGACAATTCTTTCCCCAATTCATGCTTTGTAATTGGATAGCCTATCGTATATTTACGTTGGTTTACCATTGCCTGAGAATGTCTGAATTTGAAAGAGTAAACTCTAGAAAGGGCTAATAGATTTCTGGAAGACGACTAAGGTACGTTTTTAAATGAACGACACGAGTTGCTCTTAGTTCAGATTTCGTTCAAATATCCTAATCTGAACTTCGACATTTGGACGAGGTATGAACAAAATGAAACTCGAAATCACTTCCTCTGTGAAATTCAGAATTCTAAAGTTTTCTACGACCTTGAAAATGAGATAAAAGAGAACCCTTCATTACATGGAGAAGAACTCTTCAATTGTTGGGGAAGCCTCTTTGACTGTGTATAGACTTATGTGTCTACTATATTAATAGTGTTTCTCTTATGTATAATTGACTAGATGTCGATAAAGGTTGCTCTATTGTTGATTGTCAATTGCAATCACCAGATCTCTATACTTCCTATTAAAGATTTTGGATGAACAAATCTCAGAATTAATAAGAAATCAATGTATAAACAATGAATAACCACCCAGTAAGGGATTTGAGGAAATTCTTGTTACTTGAATAAACACGTATAATCCTCTCCTCTTACAAAAATTCTTGGCCATCTCGCTCGACTTACTATTAGAATCTCCAGAAGGGGCAATAGTAGACCGTATCATCGGGAATCAATATATTAACACTGAATAACCATCCAATAAGGGATTTGAAGAAATTGTTAGTCTGAATAAACACGTATAATCCTCCTCTTCCAAGAATTCTTGGCCATCTCGCTCGACCTCTACAATTAGAATCTCCAGACGGGGCAATAGTATCAATATATTAACAATGAATAACCACCCAATAAGGGATTTGAAGAAATTGTTCTCAGTCTGAGTAAACACGTATAATCCTCCTCTTCCATGAATTCTTGACCATCTCGCTCGACCTCTACAATTAGAATCTCCAGACGGGGCAATAGTCTGAAATCAATGTATTAACAATGAATAACCACCCAATAAGGGATTTGAAGAAATTTTTATTAGTCTGAATAAACACGTTTTATCCTCCTCTTACAAGAATTCTTGGCCATCTCGTTCAACCTACTATTAGTATCTCCAGACGGGGCAATAGTCTGAAATCAATGTATTAGCACTGAATAACCATCCAGAAAGGGATTTAAGAAATGGTTGTTAGTTTGAAAAAAAAAAAATATATATATAAACACCTCTTTCAAGAATTCTTGGCCATCTCGTTCGACCTCTACAATTAGAATCTCCAGACAGGGCAATAGTAGACACTGAATATTCACCCAATATGGGATTTGAAGAAATTGTTAGACTGAATAAGCACGTATAATCCTCCTTTTCCAAGAATTCTTGGCCATCTCTCGACCTACAATTAGCATCTCCAGACATAGTAGACTGAGGGAAGGATAGACAGGTCTACCAACCTACCGCATACTGTGCCGGGAGGGCAACGAAGGGGGAGGTAGCTATTGATCGCTTCCGCTCAGTTAATGACCCGACACCGCTGCCAAAACTTATAAATCTGCGGTGACAAAGAGCGATACTTGATTCACGACCTCCATTAACACTTACAACTTTAAAATATTGAACGATAATTTGTACCGAAATATGGGATCGAGCAATCAAATTACATTTTTATGAGGTAGTTACTCTTTTTAATATTTGTGTAGATTTCACAATACCTCCTGATGTAGTAGAAATTATAGACAACGTTGATCGTCTATGTGTTTTGTGACTTCTCCCGCACATTTCACTGTGAGAAAATTCCACTGAAATATTTTTTGGCTGGAGACTTATTAAGAATAAAAAAAGAAGGCATTTCCTTATCGTGAAACTGAAAGTTGCTGATGGCTTTTCGCCATCTATCGGAATAAATATCAACTATTCGTTGATTTTTAATTATTCCAGAATTGGCCAATTACCTATTCTTGATTAATCAAGCCATCTGAAACTTTCAGTTACATGATAATGATATGCCTTTTTTTTTTCTTTATTTACTCACCTTATTCCAATAAAAATTCACATTTGTAATATTTTTTCACATGGAGACTTGTTGTTTCGCAATGTTTCTAATAACTTAACTGGTGGGATACTCATTTCAGCGCCGGACCGCGAAAACATGTCGGCGATTCTAATATTCCACGCTGAGCCTTCTGGCGGTAAACAAAAATAGTTCCATTTTTAAAACAACTTAACCTAATTTAAACAAACCTAACCTGATCTAACCTAGCGCATTGATATAATCGCGACACGTTTACACCAATGGTCCGCAGATATTTCATCACTTTCTTTTCATACAAGAGATGATGCCTAAATAAACTTTTGTATTTGACTTACCTAATCCTTTAAGCTCCTTCATTCTCTGTGCTCCAAGCAAATATATTTGTGAAATTTTTACCAATACTGAAATCCCTTTTCATAATTTCGTTAAACACAATCACCCTTCAAATGTAAGAGTGCAAGAACCACTTTAAAATTGTATATTTCTATCCATACGAAGAAAATGGGCACAGCCGTTTCAGTAGCGTAATGAGTGGCTGTCTACTATGATACAATGAGTGTTCAGCCTTCCAAGTAGAACTTTTTATCATTCTTTACTCAACTAAAACTATCTATATATTCCCACATGAAACCTTCTGTATTGTTTCAGACTGTCAATTGGTTCTTTCTACCATATTCAGTATTTGAGCTTCTCTCTCTCCAAGGCTACACCTCGTTGCAGAAATCATCTGTAACCTACATCGTAAAACCACAAGTCTGATGTACAAAAGTCACAGCGGTATTCCTGGAAAGGAATTAGCAGACCAAACAGCTGCACAATCTAACTTACCTCTATCTCTCACAATCCTTCCAAAAAGCGTCGTCCGCAATAAAAAAAAAAACTTTGTTCGCACATAATCTATGGACAGACCTATACATTGTAGATTACTCAACCAGCAATCTCAGAAGATTCACAGCCACGCCAAGAACTTTGATCTCCATGCTACCAAGAATTTAACATGGGTATACTTCAACAATCAACCTAATTGGCCATGGTTACGTACTAGCAAACTCCGCCTTTGCCGGCCCTAAGCCCGGGTGAAAATGAAGGAGGGAGAGCAGTAACAAGCTTGCTAAAAAACCTGGGCTCAGCTGGCCCGGCTGATAGTACCCTGTAAGAGTTCCGGATTCAGGGATACAGGATGAGTCTGTACTCCATGCTAGGACCAATGCATACGTAAACTGTTCCTTATGTCAGAGGTGGCCATTTCTTTTGAAGCTAAGTCAGTACCCTGCTACTGAATAGTGCTCCCAGTCTTAATGACAAAGGCAGCGCATACTACTTCATCTAATCATGATGAAGATAATAAAAAAGAAGAAGACGTACTAGCAGACTTTGGAAAAATTTTGAAAGAGGAATCGGGTTTCCCCCATTTTGAGAATGAAGACAAACATTGTATCACCTCCTTTTTATGGTCATATTTCAGACAGCCACTCTCCTATCATATCCCAATCTCAACTTGGCATCGATGAGATATCTTCTTAGAAATAATCTGTTTTACGCGACTAAATATCTTGGAATTCTACCGCTATTGTAAATAAACCAAAAAACTTAAGTCTGAAAGACAACCCGGGTAGTTTTGGCGCTATCTTTTGCATGCTTTAGAAACTTAGGTTAATTATTTACATATTTATATATAGAAGCATAGGGCGCTTCTCCCGTCAAAATAAACGTCAAAAACTGACGCCATCTATTGACCGTCGCCGCAAACTAGCGGCATCGGGTCGGTGACAAAGCCACAACACAAAAATACTATTTTTATATACACATTATTATTTATATATTTTAAATACTTATGATATTGAGAGAAAAATATATAACATTCTGTGTGTGAAAAACAACTTTTAAAAAATATATTTGCATGGTGGATGATACGTGCTGGTTAAACGATATCTCGAGACTACAAATTAAATTTAACAAATTCGTGACCTATTGTGTTATATATAGAAGATCCATAGAAGCATAGGGCGCTTCTCCCGTCAAAACCTGACTCCATGCTTCTATGGATCAATTTCCTCCCGGCATACTAGACCTTACATCTATGGGATAGTATTTGTTCATATTGTTTCGTATCTTTCTGATATTTCAATACATCTGTTGATGCTTTGTCAAAATTTTTGACAAACATTTGCATTTTTTCTGATCAGTTTCCTAGCGGTAAGAATGTTGTTTTCGGTTGTTAGTGAACCAATCTCTCACGCCTTCTCATTGGACGAATGTGGCCATGTTTGTATAAAGGGGACGAGGGGAATGCGGAGACAACAGAGGAGCGTTAATAATTTGTGTGGAGCCACTTAAAGAGTTTTTCTACTGGATTTTTCCGTGTCTTTCGCATCCCTGTGACCCCAGTCCGATCCCTACCAACGCTACAATAAAGCTAAGTATTTTTTATTTTATTTTACAAATCGCTAGTTCTTATTTATTTCCTTTTTAATGTTAGTGTTGTACTCTTGAGTGTACGCTTTTCTGTGTATTAAGGTACATTTAATTTAGGCCCTAGCTTATTCCATTTCTGTGTGTTAACCCGCAAAAGTAAATACTTTTGTCAGCTTTTTTTATGTTTATTTATGTTTTGAAATAAACATTCGCGTCTTAATGATTCCATTTGCTATAAAGATAATAATGTCTATAGGTCCAAACGTCCAGTAGTTCGGGTCTGTAGAGCACGGAAGAGACCTCCCAGGCAATGTTTGGCCAGCACCCCACCGCCTAGTAATTTCCAGATAACTGTTCAACTCTATCTTCCTTGAGTTTCTGGGAGCCATTCAGTTTCTGGGAGAGAGATAGTGGCGTAATGGGAGAGGCGGGGCATCATCTAATGACACTCCCTCCGTCGTGATTTAATTAATTTTTTTATCCGCAAAAAACATCACAACGAACTGAATGTAGGTCACCATTGTTGAGATCACCTCAAGACGTGAGAAAAACGTTACCTCTAATTGTTGAGTTGCATTAAGGAAGACTTTAGTCTGGAAGCAATTTTATGCACAATAGACTTTCAATAAAGAAAACAATTAAATATATTTTTAGGTTTTTCACGTTAAATAAGATTTTTTTATAGTTATCATTGTCACTAGACCTTCACTGGTAGGTCAATAGGCGTAGGCTGTTGTTGCCCTTGAAGATTTTTTTTCACTTTTTTATATTCACATCGAAGATATACCATACTGGATGATGGGGGTTAGAGTAGTGATTTCAAACTTTTTTTTTTTTAGCCATGACACCAAAGCATTGTGTACCCATATGAATCTTTGGCTAAATTCACACTGAGTGTGCATATTCATGAGCTAGTTAGGCGTATTGATTCTTTTTATTATTTTTCTTGAATATAAGTAATTCTCTACTGCCCCTTACTTCAATGATAGACCTAATTGCCAAACTAGGTATATTTGTTTGTAAAACGACACTTGAAGTTACACCGCATAAGTTTCTTTTCAACGAAAAATAAGTATTTTATTTCAAGGTAAAATATCGACTATTTCTATCCTTTTTGGATGAGGTATGAAAGGGTGAATTATGAAGAGTAATGACGAACAGAAAAATAAAAGTGTCCAGGGATGGGAATCGAACCCACAATGTTCCGCTTACCGGGCAGATGCCATGTCCACTAGGCTACCCTGGACGTATTTTTCCGTTCGTAAATGATACATAAAGTAACTTTTAATACAAAATAATACACTGCGGCTTTATTTTTCGTTGAAAAGAAACCCATGCGGTGTAACTTCAAGTGTCGTTTTACAATCACAGGCCGCAGTGTATTGTATTATATTTGTTTGTGTTTATTTCATTTATTGGTTGTAAATTCAAGCATGATTTTAGTGTCCTTTCCTTTATTTTCTTCTTTAAACTCTACTCAAACCTTGTAATTATTTAATTGTTTATGTAATATAGTATCTAAGTTTAGTGTTGTTTCTTGACGCAAGCATCCCTTGTGGAGATATCACGTCTGATTTGATGATATTAAATAAACTTCAATGATAGAAAATGAGGGGGGGACGTGGTTCATTAGTGACAAACCCTCTCAACAATTTCGCCAGTTCAATCTACTCTGCCGTTGGTTGGTTCAAAATCACATTGATAGGTACCGCTCAGCAAGAGCAACCTAGTTCATGATAATTGAAACAGTGAATAATATGTGAAGGTTATGCACATATTAAACAAAATTTTAACGCGGGATTCAATCCCGGTTCATGACTGTCGGGAATCGAGCGTGTTACCCTCTCATCCACCGACTTTTTATTACTCTGTCGTTCTTATATTGTACACTGGTGTCCAAAATTAAGGTAAGTAACCTTTAATGTTAGTTTTCTAAAAATATTTTAGGATTGTTTTGAACGAAAATCTGTAGGTAGAGAAACAAAACTATAATAAATAAATTTCTACAGGTAAACTCCGTATAATTGGTATAATTGTATAACGAATCAAAAAGTTTCACGAAGGAGCATCTTTTATTATACTTGAGCTAGCTTTCGAACCTTTCGGTTCTTCAACAGGCGTGGCTAGTATGACTATACTAACTGTTAGTATAGTCATACTAGCCACGCCTGCTGAAGAACCGAAAGGTTCGAAAGCTAGCTCAAGTATAATAAAAGATGCTCCTTCGTAAAACTTTTGATTCGTTATACAATTATAATAAATAAAGTTGACAAAATAAATTTATTGTTGAAAATATTTTATAGAGTTATGCAAATTGATGTTACATTTATATATTCAATTGCCATCTATCGATAAAATTTGTAACAAATAAATCTACTGAAAATGTGTTTCTTTTCAATAATTACATCAAATATTATCTATACAAACCTTACTGCATTGATATAAGTTATTGAATGAGAGGGCTTGGCTCATCAATAGTGAACCCTCTAAGCGGTTTCGCAAAATTAATCTCCAGACCGCTCTACTATTGTATTGGATCGGTTTAGGATATATCCTGCGTTTTATATAGACAATGTAAATTGGGATGAACGCGTTGAGGCCTCGGAAAATATATACTTCCGATGGTTACCAAAAGCCTAAAGGCGTTAAAAGAAAGGACTGGGACCCCGAAGGCAATTCAGCTGAGGCCCCAAAGGCTGGCAATATCGCAGCAAGGCTGACTCAACCACCAAAAAAGGTGACAAGAGATGCTGTGACACAACTGAAGAACAACCGACAGCAACAGGGCGTTCAGAAGAACGAAAGCCTTCCTTTTGTCGATGGTCCAGGTGTAACCGCCACTGGACATAACTTCGTGGGTCAGGGAGACAACCCTGCAGTAGGGCCGCAGTGCCGTGACGACGTCTTCGTTCTTTATAGGAAGTGGGAGGTTCCCCACTACAATCTTCTCTGGTTTTTGTCTATATGGGAAGGCTTACAGGAAGGTGGTTTCGATGGTGAGGCCCTCCTCAACCAGGCGCTCCGCCAAGTCGACGCTGGCCAGCCCGACCAATACCTGGCCGGACATCTTCATCAGCTGGTACACTGATGACTTTCCCAGCATCTGTTCCAGCGCCATCATGTATTGAACTGGATGGAAGTCAGCGCTCCACTCGGCGAAGCAGCACAGGTAAAATGTTGCAGCTGCCGATCTAGCTTTGACGAGGTATTTCTGCTGTCTGCTATTTTTATCACCGTTACAGGAACTGTTTTTGATCCTTACAGTTGTTGAGGTGACCTGGCTGGGATGGACTCAGCCTTCGCAACTTTTGATGGTTGAAGTGGAAACCCCTGACCTTTCCTTTTCAGGCTTTAGCCATTTGTCAACCTTAAAATGTAGATTATTTTTAAAAGCCTCGACTCGGTCTGCCCAATTTGTATTTTTATTTTCCGACGCAAATTAGGATCTTCTTTCGTCGATTGTTGATTACCTAAAATTGAAACTTCTATTTGAGTTTATTTTCCATCCAATAACTAGTCGTCATAGTTTTCAATCTTGGCAAAGTTCAAACCATCCTCTGCCTTATTGACAAGGCCATCCTCCAATACCTTGAAAGGATTAAATATTGGTGATACACCGCTCTCTATATCAGAAACACGGAGCTCGCGCGCCGCGGCCGCACGGTCGAGAGAGAGAGAGATTTAGAAAATATGACACAGTTTTAAAGATGGTATCTATACATATGCCGCCAACTACCCAAATATTTCTATATATTACAGCATAATTTATAATCAACAGATTGTTAATTTATATATTTAGTTACGCAACATATTTCTCTTATCGTCTCTCTTAATTGTTGCAAATTAGTTGGTAATTGTGTTTTGATAAAAATAAATGATTCCTAAGTTGCCTAGCATTTCAACTACAACGATTCCAGAAGGCCACACTCCTTGTAATGCCCGTATTCAATGAAACTGCTCTGTAAAACTTACTAAGAAACAAACCGGCCTTGAGATACTTGGTGAACTGGTTCACTAAGGCTACCAAGACTGACTCATAAACCGCAGGACAACCCGGGTAGTTGGCGATCTATCAATACGGAGCCTGAGTTACATACAGTGGACCCTCGGTTTACGATCACCTTGGAGTACGAGCTTTTCGCAGTACGAGCAAAATTTTTTGAAAAATTTTACCTCGGATTACGAGTGAAATTTCGCATTACGAGCAACTCGTGATGGTTGCCGGTAATCGTGATGGATGAAAATTCACTGGGATCCCTCCCTTCAGATCAGATTCGGGAAATATGTAAAATGTGGGAAACTGTGCAATTGTTCGTAGCAAGAAGAATTGCCCGAGTTTCAATTATTAAAAATAAGAAATTAGTTTCGCACTACGAGCGTTTTGGAGTACGAGCATGGCTCTGGAACGGATTATGCTCGCAAACCGAGGGTCCACTGTATATGGTAATGACTTTTTTTTCTAATCCATCAGTTGAATGCCTAAACCAACTCACACAGACCTCCTATTATATTGATGACTTGCTGTTGTAGATATCATGCTCCAATAAAAATAATAAATTGTTCAGTCATTCTCATTTTTTTTTGTCTTCCCTCTTTTTTTCTACATGACATTTTGGTGGTGATATTGGGTAGGTTAGATATGGAAAACTGATGATCGCAAACAGACCTTGAAGCTATAGGTGCTGTGAATTATAATTCCCACTGCTGATACCAGGATACCACCGTGGTGGAAAAGTCAATACTTCTCTCCAAGATGATGTCTCTATAGACGATGATAAAGTCGTTCACCATAAGATACTGACGAAACCTAGACCAAAATACCTAAGATATAGGTCAGAGAGTAACAATGGATTTTGCAAGCAGTGAGTCACAGTTCCCAAAGTGAAGGAGTTTGTAGCATAAATTTTTATTTTTAACCAACAGTTCATCAATAGAGTAACGAATTTATCATATCATATTTTTCACTCAAATTCTATCCCCCACCCCTTCTTCAAAATGGTTATGGTGATAATCTTTGAATTCGTATCACCATTTTTTCTATAGTCATCTTCTATCAAAGTGGTGATGGCGATAAACATTGAATTCTTATCACCATTTTTTCTATAGTCGGCTTCTGTCAAAGTGGTGATGGCGATAAACATTGAATTCGTATCATCATTTTCTCTATAGTCATCTTCTATCAAAGTGGTGATGGCGATAAACATTGAATTCTTATCATCATTTTCTCTATAGTCATCTTCTATCAAAGTGGTAATGGCGATAAACATTGAATTCTTATCATGATTTTCTCTATAGTCATATTCTATCAAAGTGGTGATGGTGATAAACATTGAATTCGTATCATCATTTTCTCTATAGTCATCTTCTATCAAAGTGGTGATGGCGATAAACATTGAATTCTTATCATGATTTTCTCTATAGTCATATTCTATCAAAGTGGTGATGGCGATAAACATTGAATTCTTATCATCATTTTCTCTATAGTCATCTTCTATCAAAGTGGTGATGGCGATAAACATTGAATTCGTATCATCATTTTCTCTATAGTCATCTTCTATCAAAGTGGTGATGGCGATAAACATTGAATTCTTATCATGATTTTCTCTATAGTCATATTCTATCAAAGTGGTGATGGTGATAAACATTGAATTCGTATCATCATTTTCTCTATAGTCATCTTCTATCAAAGTGGTGATGGCGATAAACATTGAATTCTTATCATGATTTTCTCTATAGTCATATTCTATCAAAGTGGTGATGGCGATAAACATTGAATTCGTATCATCATTTTCTCTATAGTCATCTTCTATCAAAGTGGTGATGGTGATAAACATTGAATTCTTATCATGATTTTCTCTATAGTCATATTCTATCAAAGTGGTGATGGTGATAAACATTGAATTCGTATCATCATTTTCTCTATAGTCGGCTTCTGTCAAAGTGGTGATGGTGATAAACATTGAATTCTTATCATCATTTTCTCTATAGTCGGCTTCTGTCAAAGTGATGATGGTGATAAACATTGAATTCTTATCATCATTTTCTCTATAGTAGGCTTCTATCAAAGTGGTGATGGTGATAAACATTGAATTCTTATCATCATTTTCTCTATAGTCATCTTTTATCAAAGTGGTGATGACGATAAACATTGAATTCTTATAATTTTCTCTAAAGTCAGCTTCTGTCAAAGTGGTGATGGTGATAAACATTGAATTCATATCATCATTTTCTCTATAGTCATCTTTTATCAAAGTGGTGATGGCGATAAACATTGAATTCTTATCATTTTCTCTATAGTCGGCTTCTATCAAAGTGGTGATGGCGATAAACATTGAATTCATATCATCATTTTCTCTATAGTCATCTTTTATCAAAGTGGTGATGGCGATAAACATTGAATTCTTATCATTTTCTCTATAGTCGGCTTCTATCAAAGTGGTGATGGCGATAAACATTGAATTCTTATCATTTTCTCTATAGTCAGCTTCTATCAAAGTGGTGATGGCGATAAACATTGAATTCTTATCATTTTCTCTATAGTCAGCTTCTATCAAAGTGGTGATGGCGATAAACATTGAATTCTTATCATCATTTTCTTTATAGTCATCTTTTATCAAAGTGGTGATGGCGATAAACATTGAATTCTTATCATTTTCTCTATAGTCGGCTTCTATCAAAGTGGTGATGGCGATAAACATTGAATTCTTATCATCATTTTCTCTATAGTCAGCTTCTGTCAAAGTGATGATGGTGATAAACATTGAATTCTTATCATCATTTTCTCTATAGTCAGCTTCTATCAAAATGATGATTGTGATTAAGATAATTATTTCTTAGAATCACCCTTTTTCATCTCTATATAAAAATTATAAATTTTAACTATAATCTTGCCAATTATATATATATTTTTTCCATGTTACTTTTTAAATCTTTAGGTTATTTAGACTTGTCTTTTTATTTTACTCTATTGTGAGAATAGATAAAGAATATTTTAAGTGGAGCATAATATTACGATAAGTTAAACATATAGTAGCATTCATTGTTTGTAGCTTTTTTTTTTAGGAAAAACTTTAATAAAACTTTGGATAACTAGCATTTGTACTCGTTCGTTGAGCGACCATTCTTCGATATTATATAAGTTCTAACGGGTTTTTTTAGATGAAAATACAGTAGTACCTCCATGAGAGGATACATGCGCTAGAGGACACCTCTCTTTCCAAATACAGTTTTCATTTGCAAAATTATCACTTTTAAAATTTAGCAACTTTCCCTAAAGGACACTTTAGCTCTGCAATTAGGTGTCCTTTACGGGGAGGTTTTACTGTATTAATAAAAATAAAGCAAATAGGAGACGATAAGATTATGAAATTCTAAGAGTGAAGAAAAACGTAAGGCAGCTCTGGCGTAACAAAGCGAAGACAGAAGCGAGCAAATGAAATTGGAGAAGAAAGCGTTTCCTAAGATTGCCCCATCAAATAATATTTAAAAAGACGAAAACGAAAAGAAAGAACTACGCAAGATTACACCAAATATACTCGTATTTAGAGCTACAAAGATCTTGAATTTATTTTAAATTTGAAGAATAAAAAAACTGAAGAAATACAGTAGTTATTCAATATTAAACCTATTTTCCCTTGTAACATTGTTACACAATGGAAAATTTTAACGGTTTGAGAATAGTTAGAATCCATTATGTAGATACAAGGTTTAATTATTTTTGAAGTTTTCAATCACACGGTATATTACTCTATACTTTCTTATTTAACTTAAAGTAAAACTAACAAGTTTTAGAACTGGCTGTCGTTCTAGACCTATTCTTAAAACGAATTAATGCCATAATACAACAACAACAACAAAAAGCCTTTATTTAGGGTCACTGACCCTATACAGGATTCACCAGAGGTATGCATAAGAACAAAGCAGTGAGACAAAGGAAATAACGACATAGACAGAAGAAATTAATGCTATAATAATACAAATGGTTATGCAACTTTATTTATAATTTGTGTATACTGTATATATACTGTATTATCGTTATTCATACATACTAGTTCCAAAATAATTTTACTAGGTCCTGCTCAAAAAGAACAACCTAGCTTATGGTATTTACAACAATGAATAATATTTTTAAAGGTTATTCACATATTAAAACAAAATGTTCAATACGAGATTAGATCCCTGTTCATGGCTGTCGGGAATCGAGGGTTTTAACCCCTCGTTCATAGGTTTTTTATAGCTACGGTGATCGGTTGAGAACCGGTGTTTTCAATGTGGAATGGCCGTAGACTTGCTTTATACATACTGCTATGGTGTTTTCAATGTGGAATGGCCGTAGACTTGCTTTATACATACTGCTATGGTGTTTTCAATGTGGAATGGCCGTAGACTTGCTTTATACATACTGCTATGGTGTTTTCAATGTGGAATGGCCGTAGACTTGCTTTATACATACTGCTATGGTGTTTTCAATGTGAAATGGCCGTAGACTTGCTTTATACATACTGCTATGGTGTTTTCAATGTGGAATGGCCGTAGACTTGCTTTATACATACTGCTATGGTGTTTTCAATGTGGAATGGCCGTAGACTTGCTTTATACATACTGCTATGGTGTTTTCAATGTGGAATGGCCGTAGACTTGCTTTATACATACTGCTTTGGTACTTTATACACATTTTTATAATAATTATTATTGGAAAAATGTTTCTTATGATAAATTATTTCTTCAGACCTTACTGAGAATTGATAAAAATGATTAGACAATTCAAATATTTTATTGACATCTTGTCAATACATACAAAAGTGAACGGTCTGCACTATTTTAAAAAGATAATGATATACATGTCATAATTTGCCTAATGCCAAAGAGATATAATTTATTTTTCGCTATAATTAGAATGTTAAAATGTAAATACAAATTCATCCATCTATATTATTATTTATTATTATTTATTTAAGTAACCCAGGTTCCTGGAGCGTACAGAAGTCGCCAACATCCATCTATAAATCTGTAAAAAATAAACGTAGGAGCCAGCGCGCGGGGGCGAATGCTACGGCACGCCGCCGCGTGCACGCGCTCACGAGTGTGGAACAAATTCTTTTTCGAAGCTTACATGCACAACGGCTGCGCCCTTCCATTCGATCACGACAGATATGTACAATGAATATGATATGACACCTCTGCCACCGTTGCAGAGTTTGGTGGAGAATCACCAGTGGGTCTCCAGCGACACCAGGTATTTCGCGATCTACGAAGAAAACGTAGATCGCGTACTTCGCCGCTGAGGAGATGGTGATGGCGTGGTCCTCGAGATCAAAAATTGTTAGATGAAAAGGCTTATCTCATCAGTGGTGAACACTCTCAGCGGTTTCGCCAAATTAATCTCCAGACCGTTCTACTATTGTATGGGATTGAGGTCTGTTCGAAAGTATAACTTTATTAGGGAAAACTTAAAAAATAGAAAGCCAGCTTATGATATTTAAAGTGGTTTTATTGGATTTCTTTTCTTATATGCCCTGCATTTACTAAAGAAATCAGCTTAGGGGTGTTTGAGAAACCAATGAACATAAGCTTATATGTCTGTAGAGGTGCAAAAATATAATAAAAAGGAAAGGCAGTGGGCAATGCTCTCCGCAAATATTATTTCATATTAAAGATATTGGATATGCACGTATGTGTTGACTCCGCTTTTTTTTTTCAGTTAGAAATCTAATTAATTTTAAACAAAATTACATATAATATAGACACAGTTAGAACCTCCCTTAAGCCGACACCTCTCTACAAAGGACAGTTTTCATTTGTAAAATTACTATTTTCACAATTTAGAAACTCTCCGGTAAGATGACCACTCTCCCTAAAGGACACTTTGGCTCTGCAATTAGGTGTTCTTTACAGGGAGGTTCTACTGTATAGGTATATATATATACTAGACTAATTTAAAATAATTACCATTGTTATATAAAACATTCTTCCATAATTTGGGAAGTTTATGGATGCCATCATAAAAAAAAAGTTTTGGTTTCGAGACAATCCATTCATCTAACCAATTTTCAACTTATTCGTGATTCTGGAAGCACTGATCAGCCAGCCCCATGTGCCATCGACCGGAAGAGGTGATAATCCAATGGAGCGATTTCTGGAGAGTATGGCGGGTGGGGTGAGACTTCCCATTTGAAGTCTCTCAGGGTGTCTTTTACCGATTGTGCGGCATGTGACCTTGCGTTGTCATGAAACATCAACAACTTTCCATTTCGTTGCGCCCGTTCTGGTCGTTTCTCTGCGATTTCTTGGCGTAACATCTTGCAGTAAATATTGGGTTTGGCGGTCGAAGTTGTCGGCTGTCCTGGGCTTGCCCATGAATTCTTCTGCTTCATATTGTCAAAATACATTTTACACCCCCGTCACAATACGATGAAGTCTTTTTTGAAACCTTTCCAGAAAGATTTCAGAAATCGTTCTTCGATTTACCTTGTTCTTTCACTCAATTAGTGAGGCAACCATTTTCCTTCCTTCTGGATCTTTCCCATAGCATACAAACAAAGTGAAACAGCCAGTCGAGTGACTTTGTGAGAAGCTGCTAACTGTTTTTGTGTTTGAGCGCGCATCGTCGTTATCCAATAATGCTTCAAGTTCCTCATCCTCGATTTTTTTTTTGCAGTTTTCTGTGTTCCTTGTCGCTGACGTCAAAAAAATCTCCAGATTTTTTCGTTTAAATACCTCATGACAGGTTCTTAATGAAGAAGCATTGTTTCCACAAGCGCTATATATTAAAGCATTTGATGAACTTCGGTTGCGTTTTCCAGAGGTTAAAGATGAAAACCAAAACTTCCCGCAAATGAGAATTCCAGGCACAAAAGTAGACATACAAAGAGATTAAAATAGAAAAGCGCATGAGATTTTGTATCAAGTACAGTAGAACCTCCCTGTAAAGGACTCCTAATTGCAGAGCCAAAGTGTCCTCTTACCGGAGAGTTGCTAAATATTAAAAATGGTAATTTTGCAAATGAAAACTGTCCTTTGTAGAGAGGTGTCCTCTAGAGCGAGTGTCCTCTCATGTAGGTTCTATTGTTTTTATTATTATTTTTATTATCCCTAGTACACGTGGTACAGGCCATGATAATCATGGTGGGCAGAAGTAGGCGACTGCTTTTACTGTAAGTGCACTACATGTCTACACATGTGAAAAGCAGTTCGACTTTGCACTTACAAATGTACCAGAGCCCCGTTTGGTTACTTGCACTCGCTGATGGGATTGGACTTTTGCATGAATCGGGGGTCATTGGAGCATTTTTTTTTTATCAGAAAAAAAGTGCCCAATGCGGGAATCGAACCCGGGTCGTAGAGGTCGAAAAGACCATCCTTCCACCGAATCCTAGGTTCTATTATATTACATATAAATAGTTAGAGTGTTTAAGACGCAGAAATCGATACAAAACAAAGCAATAGGTAAAATTTTGTTAGTGCACATTTATAATGAATAAATGAAAACGTGGTCATTTTTGCGCATCTAATATTAAAAACATGATTAAATAATACATATTGGAATAATATTTTGTTACCCAAAAATAAGAAATGTAGTCTGATATTTGACCATTTTCAAATAATGTGGTCTAATTCCTACAAGCTCTAATAGTCATTTCTCGCTGAAAATGTTTTAATTAGTTATTGGTTCAATTCGAGTAGGCTTTTAATAGCCTATATTTTAAACTGCATTTTAATATATACACTTACTTGATAAATTTATAATTTTTATTGGGATAATTTCAATGAAAAAGTAGTCTTTGAATTTTCCTTTTATAGTTATTTGACCTGGCCTCACCCGTGTTCTCCTTGATTGAGTGTTCCGATTAAAGAATCTTGTTCCTGTCTATTAAAAATGGATGTCTTGGTTTCCCCAATTTCTGATCGATTGAATGGTCCCCGAAAGAAATTTGTTTTTGTCTATCTCATATATGATACAGCAATATTTCATCATCATGACTGAAAAATAGATAGAATATAAAAAAGAGGTAAATAATAGATTCTTTAAGCATAACATTCACTCGAGAAGAACACGGGTGAAGCTAGGTCAAATATCTATATAGAAATTTCAAAGTCCACTTTAATTAAAATTAAATAGACTGCTTTATCTTGGAGATGGCCTCTCATCATAGGTTCTGCCTGACAAGAAGAAAAAAAAAAATCTTTAATAAGAGACCAACTCTGGAAGAGGTTGGTTTAACCACGCTTTTTATTCCTTCCTTCAATGCCTTCCTCTACTGAGGGTTGGTCACATGGTCTCTCCATATCTCCCTCCTTCAATGCCTTCCTCTACTGAGGGTGGGCCACATGGTCTCTCCATATCTCCCTCCTTCAATGCTTTCCTCTACTGAGGGTGGGCCACATGGTCTCTCCATATCTCCCTCCTTCAATGTCTTCCTCTACTGAGGGTGGGCCACATAGTCTCTCCATACTTCCTCCTTCAATGCCTTCCTCTACTGAGGGTGGGCCACATGGTCTCTCCATATCTCCCTCCTTCAATGTCTTCCTCTACTGAGGGTGGGCCACATAGTCTCTCCATACTTCCTCCTTCAATGCCTTCCTCTACTGAGGGTGGGCCACATGGTCTCTCCATATCTCCCTCCTTCAATGCTTTCCTCTACTGAGGGTGGGCCACATGGTCTCTCCATATCTCCCTCATTCAATGTCTTCCTCTACTATGGGCGGGCAACATGTCGCATTGTGTCATTTTCAAAACCTTTAATAAAAAAATTGTTTAATAAAACACTGTTTTATAATAAAGTTAATTTTTAAAGGTGTTTTTTCCACTTGTATTTTTGTTAATAAAATTGTGGCGAAAAAAACTCTTACAGAAATCAGAAAGACCTAAAACTTCTCCATGGTTTTAAATAGTCACACGGAATGTGGTTATACAGTATAACCTCCCTTCAGTGGACACCTCTCAACAAAGGACAGTTTTCATTTGCAAAATTACCATTTTTACAATTTAGCAACTCTCCGGTAAGAGGACACCTCTCCCTAAAAGACACTTTGGTTCTGCATTTAGATGTCCTTTACAGGGAGGTTCTACTGTATATAGTATATATAATAGTGAAGAAGTAAGCATGGATGTTAATACAGGAATATGGAGAGAGAAGCGAAAGAGCAAAAAAAAAAAAAATAATAAATGAGTTTCAAAATTTTCCATAAAAGATTATGCTCAGAAAGCTGAAAACAAAGAACTGTGTAAGATTGCAGCAATCAGAGGCACAAAGATAACAAAAAGTCGGCGGATGAGAGGGTAACACGCTCGATTCCCGACAGTCATGAACCGGGATTGAATCCCGCGTTAAAAATTGTTTAATATGTGAATAACCTTCACATATTATTCATTGTGTCAATTATCATGAACTAGGTTGCTCTTGCTGAGCGGTACCTATTAATGTGATTTGAACCAGAGGCACAAAGATTGCAACTTAATTTTGAGACAGAAGATCAAAGACCTGTAGAATTTCATTATAAAATATTGAAAACAAACAAGAGCGTTTTAGATAGCAAGGCGGCATCTAGTGGAGCTAAAATAAATTAAACGTTTATTTATCTAATGAAAAAGACATCTCCTTATCGTGCAACTGAAAGTTGCTAATGGCTTGCGTCATCTATCGGAATAAATATCAACTATTCTCGTTGATTTTTAATTATTCCAGAATTGACCAAACACCCATTCTTGATTAATCAAGAAAAGCTAACCACGGACGTTTATTTATCTTGTTCCGTGATATTTGGCCAACCCAATTTTTTGACAAAAAAAAATACAGCAACCATAAATTATATGTTTAATAAATACAGTAAAACCTCTCTGTAAAGGACATCTAGTTGCAGAGCAAAAGTGTTCTTTATGAAAAGTTTTCCTCTTTCTGGAGAGTTGTTAAATAGTAAAAATGGCAATTTTGACAATGAAAACTGTCCTTTGTAGAGAGGTGTCCGCTAGCCGGAGTGTCCTCTCATGGAGGTTCTACTGTATTAAACTTTCATTTTTTCGTTGCATTATAGGAATATGGCACTTGCTCTCTGATCTTATAATAGAAGATTTTAACTGCGTGAGAGTGGTTAGATTTTAACGTTGACAATTTTTAGGTTTAATTAATCTTAGAATTTTTCATAGTAGGCGTGATTAAAGTTCTATACTTTAGAATTTAGCTCACGATAAAACTTTAACTTAGGACTGGTTGCTGTTCTAGACCTGTTCACAGAACGGGTGTTAATATATTACAGTATCTGTGATAGATCCTCCCTGTAAAGGACAACACCTAATTGCAGAGCTAAAATGTCCTTTAGTGAGAGGTGTTCTTTTAACGGAGAGTTGCTAAATAGTAAAAATGGTAATCTTGCAAATGAAAACTGTCCTTTGTAGAGAGGTGTCCTCTAGCGTGAGTGTCCTCTCATGGAGGTTCTACAGTATCTTGAAGAGATATAGGTTACCGGCATTCATATTTCTTAAAATAAGAGACACTACGGCCAATTATACTTTTTCTTGCCGAAGTATCTCTTATTTTAAAAAAAGCAATAAATATCTATATCTCTCTATATATAAAAATGAATGTTTGTATGTTTGTTTGTCTGTCTGTATGTCCGGTATACAAATTCGCAGTAGTTCACTAATTCAAACCAAAATTTCCATACATAGGTAAAAAAATACGGGGAAGACGATAGGCTATTTTAAAAAATATATAAATCAATTATTAAAACTACTAGACGAATGGCCCGGGCAACGCCCGGGTTTTACCCGAGTGCGCATATATTTTAAAAACGTTTTAATTCAAATATTATTCGTTACAATTATAAATTGGCGCCATGGATGTCACTCTTGTGAAACGTCCCGTTCCAAACTGTGTGTTTTTAAAATGTTTTAATTAAAATACTATTCGTTACAATTATAAATTGGCGCCGTGGATGTCTCTCTTGTGAAACGCCCCGCCCCAAACTGTGTGTGTCTTGAAAATATAAAAATAAAAATGTGAATTTTCATAAATATTTCATCATGTCGATTTTCTTTTTGCATATCACCTACTAAATCGATAGAGATAATTACATTTGCAACATGAACTTAGGTATATTGACTAAATAGAAAACTGCATAGTAATAAAGATCATTTTTTAAAGGCACCATATCGTTTTTTTTTCAATAAAATCGAAACAAAAATTAACGATAAATAACGACAATTGCCTTAAAAAGAAATTGCCTTATAAAAAAGAAACATTCGCGGTGATTTTGTCTTGCATTCGTTTATACAATTATTATATACGAATGACCCGGGCAACGCCCGGGTTTTACCCGATTAAATGCTTTTATTCAAATACTATTCGTTACAATTATAAATTGGCGCCGTGGATGTCATTCTTGTATAATATATAAATGAGTTTTAAAAATTGTAAAAAAAAAAAAAAAATGCATCGGCCGGGAATCGAACCCGGGCCGCCCGCGTTGCAGGCGAGCATTCTACCACTGAACCACCGATGGTTATGAAAAATCCCATCCGTGAGCTTCAAACAGACAAACAGACAAACAGACAGAATAAGGCAAATATATAAGTAGATATATTTTTAGTCAGAAAATGATGATGACGATATTGCTGTATCATGTTTGATTATCAGATACAAAATTATATCGGGAAAAATTCCAAAAAGCAGAGACCACGGGTGAAACCAGTTCATTATTTTGTACGCAGGAACAAAATTCTAACAGAAAAACATTCATTCGAGCAGAAAACAAAAGCCAGATCATCTTTCTATAAAAATATCACTTCTCAGACACAAAGTTTGGAGCGGGACGTTTCACAAGAGTGACATCCACGGCGCCAATTTATAATTGTAATGAATAGTATTTGAATAAAAACATTTAATCGGGTAAAACCCGGGCGTTGCCCGGGTCATTCGGCTAGTATATATATATAAATGAATGTTTGTATGTATGTTTGTTTGTTTGTATGTCCGGTATACAAATTCGCAGTAGTTCACTAATTCAAACCAAAATTTCCATACATAGATAAAAAAAAATACAGGGAAGACGATAGGCTATTTTTAAAAATATATATATATAAATCAATTATTAAAACTATATATTCAAATTATTCTACTTAGCTCACGAACAGCGCCCTCTATCAAAGATTAGATTAAATTATGCTGATGCAAACAAATAGATAATGCTAATAACAAACAATTATAAAAAAAATCTTATATATATCACTCGGGTAGATATTCACACGGGTCAATCCCGGGGCGAAGCCCGGGTCACCCGTCTAGTATTAATATAAAACGTTTCACAATTAAATATTTTAACCAAAATTTAGTTTATGATATTTATTAACATAATAATAAAGAGAGAGAGAGAAAACGGAATCTTACCCACAAAAACTGGCCTAAAATAGAGTAACATAAAGGTAACCTAGGTTCCTACTGATATAAAACTATCCCAAAATGAACGATGAAAATAAAAATTGATCAATCTATATATATAATTGCCTTATTCTGTCTGAAGCTCACGGATAGAATGCGCGCCCATTGGCTGCCGGCGAACACGTGTCCTCCCTGCCCCCCTCTAGACAACCCTGTTATCAGCTGTGTGAAACATACACCTGTCTATAGCGGCCATTCTAGACAACCCTGTTATCAGCAGTGTGTTACATCCACCTGTCTATACAGACCACCCTGTCTAAAGCGACCACTGACCACCCTGCCTATAGCGACAACTCTAGACAACCCTGTTATCAGCTGTGTGATACATCCACCTGTCTTTGCAGACCACCCTGTATATAGCGGCCATTCTAGATAACCCTGTTATCAGCTGTGTGATACATACACCTGTCTATAGCGGCCACTCAAGACAACCCTGTTATCAGCTGTGTGATACATCCACCTGTCTATACAGTCCACCCTGTCCATAGCGGTCACTTTAGGCAACCCTGTTATCAGCAGTGTGATACATACACCTGTCTATACAGACCACCCTGTCTATAGCGGCCACTCTAGACAACCCTGTTATCAGCTGTATGATACATACACCTGTCTATACAGACCACCCTGTCTATAGCGACCACCCAAGACAACGTTTTTAAAATATATTCGCACTCGGGTAAAACCCGGGCGTTGCCCGGGCCATTCGTCTAGTTTTATCATATTCATCTAATTTTTATAAAATAAACTAAACGGCTTCGCCCGGTTTTTACCCGATAAAGGTTTGTCTAACGAACATTTGTTAAAACAATTCTCTATAAACTTAAAAAAAAAAAAGATATATTTTGATAATTTGAAACTCGTAAATTTGAATCTCTAGATAAAGTGAACATTTTTCCCGGTCTCTTGAAAAATACTCGATAAGTTGAATAAAATCAATATTAATTGGTTCCCTCGGTAATTGGAAGTTAAAGGAATAGTATCATACCTTGGAATTTTATCATTATTCTTGTCTCAAATAAATTGCCGTGTCATCCTGAATTTTGTCTTTCCTAATTTTCTACATTACAAAATCATCGTTTTATCTAGTGAACATTTTTCCCGGTCCCTTGAAAAATACTCGATAAAGCGAATAAAATCAATATTAATTGGTTCCCTCGGTAATTGGAAGTTAATGGAATAATATCTTTGCCTTGGAATTGTATCATTATTCTTGTCTCAAATAAATTGCCGTGTCATCCTGAATTTTGTCTTTCCTAATTTTCTACATTACAAAATCATCATTTTATCTATTCTCCCAATATGTATATTGTAGATAAATGATAAAACTAACTTTGACTTATGCGTAATTAATAGGTAGAAAATCTTACTTTTGATAAATGATTTTTAAGATAATAAACTTAATGATAATAAAACTTATATATAAAAAAAACTTGTTATCCCCCGCTAGGGGGCGCTGCTTGCGAGTTAAATTTACAAATCTGCAAATAACTCTAAGGATATTCAATATATTCAATAAATTGTTTTTCGAAAACCTTCCCGGGGATATACCTAATAATATCCCAAATTTCACGGCGATTGGATGTATGGTTTTTGAATCTATAGAGTACAGACAGACATTCAATTATATATATATAGATTGCAACGTTTTTTTTTATTTATTATTTGCCTAAACAATCACTGAAAAAAATCAAGTCTCGACTCCCAGCAGCTTCCAAGTTGAAATCGTAAATCAAAGACATCGTATTTCTATAGATGAGATTAAGTATCATTCATCTACCATTTCGATTTAAGATATTTGGTAAATTTTAAAAGTAAAACGAACTTAAGTTCAATTCTAAATAAATAATAGCCAACTACTATATTAGGAATTCTTCAAATTTTAGAAATGATTTGTATGTGAAAAAAAAATATTATTAAAGATCACATAAACATTATTATAACAGATAACATAAAAGAGAATGATTTTTCATTTAGAACTTTATTTTATATACACAATATTTTATTTACATATCATCCATAACTAGGCCACGTATATATAAAGAGAGTTATCCTTCTCGTCTCTCTCCAGGAATTCCCTGTTGATGAGGCTGCTGATGCAGGTTTTGATGAGCTGAACGTTGACTTTGAACCCTGAGCTTAACTCTTTGATGACTTCTGACAGAAGCTGTTGATGCGATAGCTGCTTTTTTGCCTTCATCACTCTTACAATGGCCGCCTCCACCAGAAATTTGCGTTCGCCTTCTACTTTCTTCTGGATTGATTGATCTTCTTCTTTCTTCTCCTTCATCTTTAGAGGAACATTGATGTTCAACCGCGTCTTCTTGTTGTTGTATTCGAGATTGAGAGATACCTTGGGTTGAAGGTCGTTCGTTGTATTGAGTAGCTTGGCTTTGACCAGGGTCTCGAGTACGCTAGTCAAGATGTCCATCTTAATGTTGGTCATGTTGTGTAGCTGCTGAACAGTGAAGGAAACTGAATTGTTGAACTGCATCAAGATCACCATCTGGTAGCAAGAGGCTTGGAACGTATAGGATTTGCGGAAGCAGCTGACCTTTAACTCTCCTTTGGAGATATTGTTCAGCCACTGAAGCTTACGTCCCTTATATATAGTCACATAGAATTGATTAAATATATTCACGCAATGTTCAAACTCTGGTAAGATATGGAAATTTTCCTTCTTTTCGGTTGGCCACATTCCTAATGTTAGAACTTTGACTTCCAGATTCATGTTTAAGGTCTCTTCAGTTTCTTTCATATATGGTACGATATCTTCGTTTAGAACCTTACTACCTTCATAATCATTGATCATTATTTCCATATTCCGTGTATAATTTGAACCGTATGCATTTTTCAGTTGGCTAAGCACATAGATCTCCCAATCCAGGTTTGCCTGATCGAGCAGTAACCTTTTCGAAAACATTATTTTATAAGTAATTTGGAAAACATCTAAATTTTCAATATATTTAATGATGGGAAAAATATCGCCCATTATATTTTCAATATGTATTTCTTCATTCTTTGAACTTTTCTTTAAAATATTATGACAAGCCTGGGCTAAGAGTTGTGCCGATTTGCCATCATTTTTTGTTTTTTCTGTAATGGCATTGCTATTAATGAATTCTTTGGCAGCTTTATCGAGGCCATCGAGAAATTCTTTGTCATTATTCCAGGCAAATGTGATTAACTTCCTATATTTGCTGTGAACCTTCTGTATAGTTGATAGAAACAAGCTGCTATCCATGCTATTAGAATCCGCAATTTTTTTAAGTTCATCGAGGCCTTCATTTTTGATAAGGGATTCAAACATTGTGTAAAGCTTACTGCAAGATTCAGGATTTTGATTTAGAAATTGATGTATAATAGTCAAAGTTTCGTGTGCCTTCTCGGAAACAAGTTTGGGAATCTCAGAAAGAAATTTTTCTGTATGACTTGCAATCAAAACTTGTTCGCAAAGGGATTTGAAAGCGGATTCACTTGAGGTGATAAGATACCTCTTTGCTCTTAATTCTTCTTCTTTTAAGCGTTTATTTGCATAAACTGTATATTCATCCAAATAATGGTTTCTAATATAGTCTTGACTTTCATTTGTATAAAAAGTTTGGGTATGCTCTAGAATGGAAGCTTCTAATTCTTTATAATGCTCAAGGGACATTTTGTAAAGAAATTCATCATCCTCAAGTTGCATATACACTTCCAAAGTTGCGTTTATGAAATCAATCTCGAATGGTCCATTATTCCTCTCCATTTCAATAAGCCCAATAATACTTTGGCTAATCTCCTTTCTATAGAACCAGTTCATATGTTCTTCCCATATGCAAATACATAATTTATATATAGGTAAATATTCATCACTTCCTAACCTCACTTGCTGAAGAATATGCGTATGGATGGTATAAAAACAGTATTGAGAAATATTTTGGCTTATAATCTTAAAGTCATTCCATTTTGAAGCGTAAGATCTTAATAAATCTATACCTAATAAACCAATCAGCTCTTTTCGAATTGAAACGACGTATTTCTTCAACTTTTCTGAAAGGCTTGTATAAAGATGTTTTAATCCAGCATTATCAATAGAGCCATACTTACGTATTAATTTGATATCAGGATTTTCCAAATTGGTATCTATATATCTTTGTGTAAGGCTCAAATTTTCACTCAACATTTTGGCTCCTATTGATTTTTTCTTTAAAATGATTTCAACACCTTCAATAAATATGCTCACAGCTCTTTCCATATTTCAATAAGTAAATATTTAAATGCAGAAAATTACTATATATATAATTTTATCCAAGTGCTTCTCTAAAAAAAAATCAAACTAACCAGATCCATTTAGCAAAATGAGTGTATCAAAATAAAATTGAATATTTCGTGTTTTTTTTTTTTTAATCTGTAATATATATTATATGTTAAAATTATTTTATGCATATAATTAATAAATGAAATTTTTTTTTCAAAAATGTTTTTTTTTTTTTAGAATGCGCTAAAAAGGAAAAATATTTTGGCTTGTCATTTAACACATAGATTTATAGATGGAAAATTTGCCGGGAGGAAATTGATCCAAAGAAGCATAGGGCGCCTCTCCCGTTAAAATAAACGTCAAAACCAAAAGTCCGCCCTAGACTGGCGAGGGCCATTAGCCCGAAACCATGGTCTCTAGGTGGACGCTTCTCAGTTTGACAAAGCTGGTGTTGTGGCTTTGTCACCGACCCGAGGCCGCTAGTTGCGGCGACGGTCAATAGATGGCGCCAGGTTTTGACGTTTATTTTGACGGGAAAGGCGCCCCATACATAGATTTATATGACTAAAAACATCGGCCAGTTCTCCTACGACTTCACCCAGACTACACTGCCTTTCAAGCTGAACTCAGCAATTCTCTGGGCAGCTCAAATCGCGGAGACTAGTCCAATCAAAACAGCAGTGACCATTGCCTCGGACTGTAGATCCGCTTTATCAGCTATCTGCTCCTCAAGACCAACACGTACTTCGCTAGTGGAAAATATAAAAAGTCCTTAACAGAGCTGCTTACATCAGGCTGTGTTGGGTACCCGGACACACTGGGATCAATGGCAGTTCATACTAGCAGACAGTGCAGCAAAAATTGCCGTTACTTCTGTCCTACCACACTCATACTCCACCCTGCCTCGAACTCATGCTTGAAACCTAACGCGTAAGGATGCTCTATCATCATGGACTGTATTATATCCTCAAGACCATTCGACCAGATCCCTCAGGAGATAGCTTCAACTCCAAGCCATCTCCTCAAATTTCTACCAAAATTCCGCCATGGAGATGCCCCCACCACCATCCTCACGGGCCATGGCCATGTACTGGCAGACATTACACGTGTGAATCCCGAAACGGACCCTACCTGCATCCACTGTTCAGTAGGGCCATAGATAGTTGATCGTCTCCTCTTCAGCTGTCCAGCATTCCGGAGACATAGGATACAAACAGCTATCCTGCATGGACTGACCCACCTCAATCCTAGATCTATGGCCAGCCTCCCAGACTCAACCTCAGCATGGAATTTCTCGGTCAACTGGTTCAACTCAGCAATCAAAACAGGGCGCGAGTAAAAGCGCTCAACACTAGTCCATACTAGTGAGCTGGACTCCCCGGGTAGTTGGCACTCAAGGAACCTGGGTTATAAATATATAAATATAATTGCTCAATGGCATAAGCTAATATATTTTTCTCTTTTTATAGTTCATTTCACATAATAAAAACGTTTCATCAATTATTTTTATTAGTTATGAATTTTCTCTAAATATACAAAATATCATAATAAAAATTGAAATATATGCAAAATCTAAACGAAATAATTTTAAATATACACATCAATATTAAACTTAATATTATAATATCGCTTATAAGGCCTGAAAACACCTACAACCTCCGCCAATAGATGGCGCTTTCGCCTGTTTCCTATCTGAAACTGGTGTGGGAATCGCCGACTGCTGTGGTCCTGTTTCCTGGGGAAATGTTTGTAAATACAAGTTTATATTGGTTCTAGGAGGTAACGTAATGTAAATACCCGTTGAATGTTGTTCTAGTTATATGTAATGTGTAGTGATATGAAAATAAAAAGAGGAGGAGTGTTAGAAGTCTTGTTGCCGGTTGCTGCTAACGCCAAAGTCGCTACTCTTCTGGTAAGTCTCGCGCATCCCCCCACCAGTGTTAAGGCTGAGAGATACTGCCAGAGGAAAGGAGTACCACTTGAATGGTGATTCTTAGAGGTCTTTGGGTGGACTGCAGGGTAGAACTGCAGAGGGGAGCCCGGGTAGGTAATCCACGAAGGAGGAAGCGTCGTTGCAAAGAAACGGAGGGGTCAAGCCGCGACAATATATACAGTAGAACCTCCATGAGAGGACACCCGCGCTAGAGGACACCTCTCCACAAAGGACAGTTTTATTTGCAAAATTACCATTTTTACAATTTAGCAACTCTCTGGTAAGAGGACACCTCTCCCTAAAGTACACTTTGGCTCTGAAATTAGGTGTCCTTTACCAGGGAGGTTCTACTGTATATATAATAATGAAGAAGTAAGCATGGATGTTGATACAGAAATTTGGAGAAAGTGTAAGAGCAAAAAATAAATGAGTTTCAAAATTTCCCATAAAATTTTATGCTGAGAAAGTGGAAAACAAATATTCATATATACCTCGTTATACAGGGTGTATCAGGTGAATTAGAAATAAATTTGGCATTTTATAAGACAAATACAGTTAAACCTGTCTATAGCGCCCTCTCTTGGGACTCACCAAAATAGGGTGCTATAGAGAGGGGGTGCTATAGATAGGTCACTTTTAATGTAAATCGCATCGTACTACGTATTCAAAATCGGGCGCTATAGAGAGGACGGCGCTATAGACCGTTTTAACTGTACTACTATAGATAGAAAAATTAGAAATTTTTCGTCCAGGTAAAATGTAGTATTACATGTGTATACAGTGTTGAACAATAATAGAAAATTAAAGAATCGAGCAGCCATCATCGTTGCTCTGCGCTCCTGGAGAAGCCCAAAAGAGAGATGTTGGACTTTATTAAGTTCCCAAAACCTCTGTTTATCGTGTCAAGAAGCAGTTTGATGAGGCTGACAGTAACAAAGAGAGAATAGCTACCAGGAACAAGCACTCGCTCCATCGAACAGGGTAAGAGGCGAAGAATTTGTCAAAAATGTCAAGAAGAAGATTGATGGAAACTTTTGGAAGAGCATGAGATCCATAGCCAAGGATATGGAGGTTGGCTCTATGACAATTTTCAGAATGATCAATGAAGACCTTCTTCAATTTTTAAATTATTTTTCTCGAATACACACAATACATATTACACAATACCTGGAAATCTTGAAATGATTTGGAGTTAAATCAACTTGATCAAGAACTGCTATGAACTATGACATAGTTCACTCACTGAAATTATGATCGGGACTGCTACAGGAAGTGCTTCTATCTCCAAATTCTTCACACAATTTCTGAATGATTTAACCAATGCTATAAATGTTTCACATTTACCCTTTATAAATAATTTAAAAAAATCACAATACTTTACAATTTCATTTCATTTAAATAGATTTGCATACCAACCCTTTATACATATTTCAATTGTGTTGATATTTTTTCTTTTTTCATCTAACTAACTTGCATACTAATTCTTGTACATAATTCAAATATATTTCTTTTCTTTCAATGTTTTGTGTACCTTTAAAGTGCAAGTGTCCCTAGGGGGGACATAGCGCTCTATGTAGAAATAAAAAAGAAATGAGGACCTTGGTCTCAAGTCCTAATTTCTTCAGAAAGGCCAGTTTCTGACTGAGAATAGGAAGGATTACATAAACGTTCTGATACATAACAAGATTTTTTCAAAGATACATTCGCTCGAGGCCAGCGGCCTATGACCACGTGATCTACAACCGTCTACCCTCTATAATTCGTCTATTTATTCTCCCAATATATATGATGACATCTTCCACCCTATACCTTCAAAGCTTAAAGAAGTTGAAAGTCTTTTATGCTGACGGTCGTCTGTTATTATTATTTTTTTTTTTTTTAAGGAGACAAAAGGCAATTTTGCTCACATTTTGGTTATCTCGTATGGCTTCAATAAAGATCACTGTGTATCAAATATCTTTCAAAGTTATTGTCTGAATCCCGATATATATGCTAATATTGAGTAAAATTAATCATTCCTCCAGGGAAAAGGGAATTTTCAAAACATTTTTACTATTCTCTAGCTTCCGGGCACGGACGCCCTTCTACAGGAGAAAACTTGGTATAATATTTCGCCAAAAGAATAATAAAAATGTTTTGAAAAGACACTTTTCCCTAGACGAATGATTAATTTTACTCAATATTTTTGCAAGGATTTATTTTATAGAAATACATGCTAATAGTTACAACCTTCTGGCATGGTCCTCGAGATCAAAATTTATTATATGAAAGGGCTTATCTCATCAGTGGTGAACCCTCTCAGCGGTTTCGCCAAATTAATCTCCAGACCGTTCTACTATTGTATGGGATTGAGGTCTGTTCGAAAGTATAACTTTATTAGGGAAAACTTAAAAAAATAGAAAGCCAGCTTATGATATTTAAAGTGGTTTTATTGGATTTCTTTTCTTATATGCCCTGCATTTACTAAAGAAAACAGCTTAGGGGTGTTTGAGAAAATGAACATAAGCTTATATGTCTGTAGAGGTGCAAAAATATAATAAAAAGGAAATGCAGTGGCAATGCTCTCCGCAAATATTATTTCATATTAAAGATATTGGATATGCACGTATGTGTTGACTCCGCGTTTTTTTTTTTTTTTTCGGTTAGAAAATCTAATAATAGACACAATTAGAACCTCCCTTTAGCCGATACCTCTCTACAAAGGACAGTTTTCATTTGCAAAATTACTATTTTCACAATTTAGCAACTCTCCGGTAAGATGACAACTCTCCCTAAAGGACACTTTGGCTCTGCAATAAGGTGTCCTTTACAGGGAGGTTCTAATGTGTAGGTATATATATTTAAAATAATTACCATTGTTATATAAAACATTCTTCCATAATTTGGGAAGTTTATGGATGCCATCATAAAAAAAAAGTTTTGGTTTCGAGACAATCCATTCATCAAGCCAATTTTCAACTTATTCGTGATTCTGGAAGCACTGATCAGCCAGCCCCATGTGCCATCGACAGGAAGAGGTGTTAATCCGATGGAGCGATGTCTGGAGAGTATGGCGGGTGGGGTGAGACTCCCCATTTGAAGTCTCTCAGGGTGTCTTTTACCGATTGTGCGGCATGTGACCTTGCGTTGCAATGAAACATCAACAACTTTCCACTTCGTTGCGCCCGTTCTGGTCGTTTCTCTGCGATTTCTTGGCGTAACATCTTGCCGTAAATATTGGGTTTGGCGGTCGAAGTTGTCGGCTGTCCTGGGCTTGCCCATGAATTCTTCTGCTTCATATTGTCAAAATACATTTTACACCCCCGTCACAATACGATGAAGTCTTTTTTGAAACCTTTCCAGCAAGATTTCAGAAATCGTTCTTCGATTTTCCTTGTTCTTTCACTCAATTCGTGAGGCAACCATTTTCCTTCCTTCTGGATCTTTCCCATAGCATACAAACAAAGTGAAACAGCCAGTCGAGTGACTTTGTGAGAAGCTGCTATCTGTTTTTGTGTTTGAGCATCTTCGTCATCCAATAATGCTTCAAGTTCTTAATCCTCGATTTTTTTTTGCAGTTTTCTGTGTTCCTTGTCGCTGACGTCAAAAAAATCTCCAGATATTTTTCGTTTAAATACCTCATGACAGGTTCTTAATGAAGAAGCATTGTTTCCACAAGCGCTATATATTAAAGCATTTTATGATCTTCGGTTGCGTTTTCCAGAGGTTGAAGATGTAAACCAAACTTCCCACAAATGAGAATTCCAGGCACAAAAGTAGACATACAAAGGGATTAAAATAGAAAAGCGCATAATATTTTGTATCAAGTACAGTAGAACCTCCCTGTAAAAGACACCTAATTGCAGAGCCAAAGTGTCCTCTTACCGGAGAGTTGCAAAATATTAAAAATGGTAATTTTGCAAATGAAAACTGTACTTTGTAGAGAGGTGTCCTCTAGAGCGAGTGTCCTCTCATGTAGGTTCTATTGTTTTTATTATTATTATTATTATCCCTAGTACACGTGGTACAGGCCATGATAATCATGGTGGGCAGAAGTAGGTGACTGCTTTTACTGTAAGTGCACCACATGTCTACATATGAGAAAAGCAGTTCGACTTTGCACTTACAAATGTACCAGAGCCCCGTTTGGTTACTTGCACTCGCTGATGGGGTTGGACTTTTGCATGAATCGGGGGTCATTGGAGAATTTTTTTATTATCAGAAAAAAGTGCCCAATGCGTGAATCGAACCAGGGTCGTAGCGGTCGAAAAGACCACCCTTCCACCGAATCCCAGGTTCTATTATATTACATACTAGCCGAATGACCCGGGCAACGCCCGGGTTTTACCCGATTAAATGTTTTTATTCAAATACTATTCGTTACAATTATAAATTGGCGCCGTGGATGTCACTTTTGTGTAACGTCCCGCTCCAAACTTTGTGTCTGAGAAGCGATATTTTTATAGAGAGATGATCTGGCTTTGTGTCTTCCGCTCGAATGAATTTTTTTATGTTAGAATTTTATTCCTGCATACTAAAAATGAACTGGCTTCACCCGTGGTCCCTGCTTTTTGGAATTTTCCCCGATATAATTCCCGATATATAAACATGATACAGCAATATTGTCATCATCATTTTCTGACAAAAAACAACTATTTTTGCCCAGAACCTGTCAATTTCATTTTTATTGGCTAAAATTCCGATAAATATCTCTTCCAAATTTTTCTCTATGTCCTGTCAAAACACGTTTTACATGTACATTAGGTCAGCTGATATTATTTCCCATCTTCACCGCTAGAGGCGCTGCTTGCGAGCGAAAAGGCAAATTTGCAACGCAATTTGCAAATAACTCGAATAATATTCGGGATAGAGACCTGAAATTTTCACTATAAGTTTTTCCAGCTTCTACTATATATACTGTTAAAATTTCAGTCAGATTAGTTACGTATTGTGGACGTGTATAGCCGACATAGGAACAAACACACATACATACATACATACATACACTGACTTTTATATATATAGGGATAAATAGCTAGAGTGTTTAAGACACAGAAATCGATACAAAACAAAGCAATAGGTAAAATTTGTTAATGCAAATTTATAATTAATAAATGAAAACATGGTCATTTTTGCGCACCTAATATTAAAAACATGATTAAATAATACATATTAGAATGATATTTTATTACCCAAAAAATAAGAAATTAATCTGATATTTGACCATTTTCAAATAATGTGGTCTAATTCCTACAAGCTCTAACAATCATTTCTCTCTGAAAATGTTTTAATTAGTTATTGGTTCAATTCGAGTAGGCTTTTAATAGCCTATATTTTAAACTGCATTTTAATATATACACTTACTTGATAAATTTATTATTTTTAATGATAATTTCGATGAAAAAGTAGTCTTTGAATTTTCCTTTTATAGTTATTTCACCTGGCCTCGCCCGTGTTCTCCTTGATTGAGTGTTCCGATTAAAGAATCTTGTTCCTGTCTATTAAAAATGGATGTATTGGTTTCCCCAATTTCTGATCGATTGAATGGTCCCCGAAAGAAATTTGTTTTTGTCTATCATATATGATAAAGCAATATTTCACCATCATGGATGAAAAATAGATAGAATATAAAAAATAGGTAAATAATAGATTCTTTAAGCATAACATTCACTCGAGAAGAACACGGGTGAAGCTATGTCAAATATCTATATAGAAAAATTCAAAGTTCACTTTAACTAAAATTAAATAGACTGCTTTCTCTTGGAGATGGCCTCTCATCATAGGTTCTGCCTGACAAGAAGAAAAAAATCTTTAATAAGAGACCAACTCTGGAAGAGGTTGGTTCAACCACGCTTTTACTATATACTACTACCACTGACTTGTGTATGAGGTCAATAAAATATTTTTAAATCTCAAAAAATCTCCATATCTCCCTCCTTCAATGCCTTCCTCTACTGAGGGTGGGCCACATGGTCTCTCCATATCTCCCTCCTTCAATGCCTTCCTCTACTGAGGGTGGGCCACATGGTCTCTTCATATCTCCCTCCTTCAATGCCTTCCTCTACTGAGGGTGGGCCACATGGTCTTCATATCTCCCTCATTCAATGCCTTCCTCTACTGAGGGTGGGCCACATGGTCTCTCCATATCTCCCTCCTTCAGTGCCTTCCTCTACTGAGGGTGGGCCACATGGTCTCTCCATATCTCCCTCCTTCAGTGCCTTCCTCTACTGAGGGTGGGCCACATGGTCTCTCCATATCTTCCTCCTTCAATGCCTTCCTCTACTGAGGGTGGGCCACATGGTCTCTCCATATCTCCCTCCTTCAATGCCTTCCTCTACTGAGGGTGGGCCACATGGTCTCTCCATATCTCCCTCCTTCAATGCCTTCCTCTACTGAGGGTGGGCCACATGGTCTCTCCATATCTCCCTCCTTCAATGCCTTCCTCTACTGAGGGTGGGCCACATGGTCTCTCCATATCTCCCTCCTTCAATGCCTTCCTCTACTGAGGGTGGGCCACATGGTCTCTCCATATCTCCCTCCTTCAATGCCTTCCTCTACTGAGGGTGGGCCACATGGTCTCTCCATATCTCCCTCCTTCGGTGCCTTCCTCTACTGAGGGTGGGCCACATGGTCTCTCCATATCTCCCTCCTTCGGTGCCTTCCTCTACTGAGGGTGGGCCACAAGGTCTCTCCATATCTACCTCCTTCGGTGCCTTCCTCTACTGAGGGTGGGCCACAAGGTCTCTCCATATCTACCTCCTTCGGTGCCTTCCTCTACTGAGGATGGGCCACATGGTCTCTCCATATCTACCTCCTTCGGTGCCTTCCTCTACTGAGGGTGGGCCACATGGTCTCTCCATATCTCCCTCCTTCAGTGCCTTCCTCTACCGAGGGTGGGCCACATGGTCTCTCCATATCTCCCTCCTTCAGTGCCTTCCTCTACCGAGGGTGGGCCACATGGTCTCTCCATATCTCCCTCCTTCAGTGCCTTCCTCTACTGAGGGTGGGCCACATGGTCTCTCCATATCTCCCTCCTTCAGTGCCTTCCTCTACTGAGGGTGGGCCACATGGTCTCTCCATATCTCCCTCCTTCAGTGCCTTCCTCTACTGAGGGTGGGCCACATGGTCTCTCCATATCTCCCTCCTTCAATGCCTTCCTCTACTGAGGGTGGGCCACATGGTCTCTCCATATCTCCCTCCTTCAACGCCTTCCTCTACTGAGGGTGGGCCACATGGTCTCTCCATATCTCCCTCCTTCAGTGCCTTCCTCTACTGAGGGTGGGCCACATGGTCTCTCCATATCTCCCTCCTTCAATGCCTTCCTCTACTGAGGGTGGGCCACATGGTCTCTCCATATCTCCCTCCTTCAATGCCTTCCTCTACTGAGGGTGGGCCACATGGTCTCTCCATATCTCCCTCCTTCAGTGCCTTCCTCTACTGAGGGTGGGCCACATGGTCTCTCCATATCTCCCTCCTTCAGTGCCTTCCTCTACTGAGGGTGGGCCACATGGTCTCTCCATATCTCCCTCCTTCAATGCCTTCCTCTACTGAGGGTGGGCCACATGGTCTCTCCATATCTCCCTCCTTCAGTGCCTTCCTCTACTGAGGGTGGGCCACATGGTCTCTCCATATCTCCCTCCTTCAGTGCCTTCCTCTACTGAGGGTGGGCCACATGGTCTCTCCATATCTCCCTCCTTCAGTGCCTTCCTCTACTGAGGGTGGGCCACATGGTCTCTCCATATCTCCCTCCTTCAATGCCTTCCTCTACTGAGGGTGGGCCACATGGTCTCTCCATATCTCCCTCCTTCAATGCCTTCCTCTACTGAGGGTGGGCCAAATGGTCTCTCCATATCTCCCTCCTTCAATGCCTTCCTCTACTGAGGGTGGGCCACATGGTCTCTCCATATCTCCCTCCTTCAGTGCCTTCCTCTACTGAGGGTGGGCCACATGGTCTCTCCATATCTCCCTCCTTCAGTGCCTTCCTCTACTGAGGGTGGGCCACATGGTCTCCCCATATCTCCCTTCTTCAGTGCCTTCCTCTACTGAGGGTGGGCCAAATGGTCTCTCCATATCTCCCTCCTTCAGTGCCTTCCTCTACTGAGGGTGGGCCACATGGTCTCTCCATATCTCCCTCCTTCAGTGCCTTCCTCTACTGAGGGTGGGCCACATGGTCTCTCCATATCTCCCTCCTTCAGTGCCTTCCTCTACTGAGGGTGGGCCACATGGTCTCTCCATATCTCCCTCCTTCAATGCCTTCCTCTACTGAGGGTGGGCCACATGGTCTCTCCATATCTTCCTCCTTCAATGCCTTCCTCTACTGAGGGTGGGCCACATGGTCTCTCCATATCTCCCTCCTTCAGTGCCTTCCTCTACTGAGGGTGGGCCACATGGTCTCTCCATATCTCCCTCCTTCAGTGCCTTCCTCTACTGAGGGTGGGCCACATGGTCTCTCCATATCTCCCTCCTTCAATGCCTTCCTCTACTGAGGGTGGGCCACATGGTCTCTCCATATCTCCCTCCTTCAATGCCTTCCTCTACTGAGGGTGGGCCACATGGTCTCTCCATATCTCCCTCCTTCAGTGCCTTCCTCTACTGAGGGTGGGCCACATGGTCTCTCCATATCTCCCTCCTTCAGTGCCTTCCTCTACTGAGGGTGGGCCACATGGTCTCTCCATATCTCCCTCCTTCAATGCCTTCCTCTACTGAGGGTGGGCCACATGGTCTCTCCATATCTCCCTCCTTCAGTGCCTTCCTCTACTGAGGGTGGGCCACATGGTCTCTCCATATCTCCCTCCTTCAGTGCCTTCCTCTACTGAGGGTGGGCCACATGGTCTCTCCATATCTGCCTCCTTCAGTGCCTTCCTCTACTGAGGGTGGGCCACATGGTCTCTCCATATCTCCCTCCTTCAATGCCTTCCTCTACTGAGGGTGGGCCACATGGTCTCTCCATATCTCCCTCCTTCAATGCCTTCCTCTACTGAGGGTGGGCCAAATGGTCTCTCCATATCTCCCTCCTTCAATGCCTTCCTCTACTGAGGGTGGGCCACATGGTCTCTCCATATCTCCCTCCTTCAGTGCCTTCCTCTACTGAGGGTGGGCCACATGGTCTCTCCATATCTCCCTCCTTCAGTGCCTTCCTCTACTGAGGGTGGGCCACATGGTCTCCCCATATCTCCCTTCTTCAGTGCCTTCCTCTACTGAGGGTGGGCCAAATGGTCTCTCCATATCTCCCTCCTTCAGTGCCTTCCTCTACTGAGGGTGGGCCACATGGTCTCTCCATATCTCCCTCCTTCAGTGCCTTCCTCTACTGAGGGTGGGCCACATGGTCTCTCCATATCTCCCTCCTTCAGTGCCTTCCTCTACTGAGGGTGGGCCACATGGTCTCTCCATATCTCCCTCCTTCAATGCCTTCCTCTACTGAGGGTGGGCCACATGGTCTCTCCATATCTTCCTCCTTCAATGCCTTCCTCTACTGAGGGTGGGCCACATGGTCTCTCCATATCTCCCTCCTTCAGTGCCTTCCTCTACTGAGGGTGGGCCACATGGTCTCTCCATATCTCCCTCCTTCAGTGCCTTCCTCTACTGAGGGTGGGCCACATGGTCTCTCCATATCTCCCTCCTTCAGTGCCTTCCTCTACTGAGGGTGGGCCACATGGTCTCTCCATATCTCCCTCCTTCAATGCCTTCCTCTACTGAGGATGGGCCACATGGTCTCTCCATATCTCCCTCCTTCTGTGCCTTCCTCTACTGAGGGTGGGCCACATGGTCTCTCCATATCTCCCTCCTTCTGTGCCTTCCTCTACTGAGGATGGGCCACATGGTCTCTCCATATCTTCCTCCTTCAGTGCCTTCCTCTACTGAGGGTGGGCCACATGGTCTCTCCATATCTTCCTCCTTCAGTGCCTTCCTCTACTGAGGGTGGGCCACATGGTCTCTCCATATCTTCCTCCTTCAGTGCCTTCCTCTACTGAGGGTGGGCCACATGTCGCATTGTGTGTTAGCATTGTGTCATTTTAAAAACCTTTAATAAAACAAAAAAGTTTAATAAAACACTGCTTTATAAAATAAAGTTAATTTTTAAAAGTGTTTTTTTTTTTTACTTTTATTTTTGTTAATAAAATTGTGGCGAAAAAAACTCTTACAGAAATCAGAAAGACCTAAAACTTCTCCATGGTTTTAAATAGTCACACGGAATGTGGTTATACAGTATAACCTCCCTTCAGTGGACACCTCTCAACAAAGGACAGTTTTATTTGCAAAATTATCATTTTTACAATTTAGCAACTCTCCGGTAAGAGGACACTTCTCCCTAAAGGACACTTTGGTTCTGCTTTTAGATGTCCTTTACAGGGAGGTTCTACTGTATATAGTATATATAATAGTGAAGAAGTAAGCATATATGTTAATACAGGAATATGGAGAGAGAAGCGAAAGAGCAAAAAAAAAATAATAATAAATGAGTTTCAAAATTTTCCATAAAAGATTATGCTCAGAAAGCTGAAAACAAAGAACTGTGTAAGATTGCAGCAATCAGAAGCACAAAGATAACAAAAAGTCGGCGGATAAGAGGGTAACACGCACGATTCCCGACAGTCATGAACCGGGATTGTATCCCGCGTTAAAAATTGTTTAATATGTGAATAACCTTCACATATTATTCATTGTGTCAATTATCATGTACTAGGTTGCTCTTGCTGAGCGGTACCTATTAATGTGATTTGAACCAGAGGCACAAAGATTGCAACTTAATTTTGAGACAGAAGATCAAAGACCTGTAGAATTTCATTATAAAATATTGAAAACAAACAAGAGCGTTTTAGATAGCAAGGCGGCATCTAGTGGAGCTAAAATAAATTAAACGTTTATTTATCTAATGAAAAAGGCATCTCCTTATCGTGCAACTGAAAGTTGCTGATGGCTTGCGCCGCGGATTTATCGGAATAAATATCAACTATTCTCGTTGATTTTTAATTATTCCAGAATTGACCAAACATCCATTCTTGATTAATCAAGAAAAGCTAACCACGGGCGTTTATTTATCTTGTTCCGTGATATTTGGCCAACCCAATTTTTTTACAAAAAAAAAATACAGCAACCATAAATTATATGTTTAATAAATACAGTAAAACCTCTCTGTAAAGGACATCTAGTTGCAGAGCAAAATTGTTCTTTATGAAAAGTTTTCCTCTTTCTGGAGAGTTGTTAAATAGTAAAAATGGTAATTTTGACAATGAAAACTGTTCTTTGTAGAGAGGTGTCCGCTAGCCGGAGTGTCCTCTCATGGAGGTTCTACTGTATTAAACTTTCATTTTTTCGTTGCATTATAGGAATATGGCACTTGATCTCTGATCTTATAATAGAAGATTTTAACTGCGTGAGAGTGGTTAGATTTTAACGTTGACAATTTTTAGGGTCAATTATTCTTAGAATTTTTCATAGTAGGCGTGATTAAAGTTCTATACTTTAGAATTTAGCTCACGATAAAACTTTAACTTAGGACTGGTTGCTGTTCTAGACCTGTTCACAGAACGGGTGTTAATATATTACAGTATCTGTGATAGATCCTCCCTGTAAAGGACAACACCTAATTGCAGAGCCAAAGTGTCCTTTAGGGAGAGGTGTTCTTTTAAAGGAGAGTTGCTAAATAGTAAAAATAGTAATTTTGCAAATGAAAACTGTCCTATGTAGAGAGGTGTCCTCTAGGGTGAGTGTCCTCTCATGGAGGTTCTACAGTATCTTTAAGAGATATAGGTTACCGGCATTCATATTTCTTAAAATAAGAGACACTACGGCCAATTAAACTTTTTCTTGCCGAAGTATCTCTTATTTAAAAAAAAAGCAATAAATATATATATATAAAATAAAAGGATTTAAAAGCGCGAATGTTTCTTTTATATACATAAAACGAACTTCTACTGTCCTTACTGCGATGAAAAAATATATTGGGAGGGCTTGGCTCATCAGTGGTGAACCCTCCCAGCGGTTTCGCCAATTTAATCCACATGGTGGATTAAATTGGCGAAACCGCTGGGAGGGTTCACCACTGATGAGCCAAGCCCTCCCAATATATTTTTTCATCGCAGTAAGGACAGTAGAAGTTCGTTTTATGTATATAAAAGAAACATTCGCGCTTTTAAATCCTTTTATTTTATATGTATTGATGGCGCGTTATTGCTTTGTGGTAAATATATATATATAAGATAAAATTTGATAATTATTTTTGTGTTTAAGTTAGATGATTAAAAAGTTGTTTATATGTATTATATTTATATCTTATTTAGGAGAGAAGAATGTAATAAAAGTAATTATATGTTAGAATAATATGTTTTTATTTTAATAGAAAAAAAAATTTTGGAAAATAAAAAGAAAATTTATCAAGAAAAGAAGATTTAACAACGTAACGTCTTTTAGCATCGGCTTTTACCCGTCATTTAGACATACTCTAAAAATAAATAGGAATAAAGAAGAGATTTATAATGATTATATATTTATTTTTTAGTAAAAGGTCCTGGTCTACCATTAGGGTTCCAATAAATAATTTCTAATAGGCAAAGATTTAAAATATGTTTACCTATCCTTAACTAGGCAAAAACATTATATCATATTATTCTTACTTAAAAAAAAAAATCTAAAATTATATAGGAAAAAAAAAATTATATAAAAAAATATTAATTAACTAAAAAATACTAACACCCTTTCAATTCTCTACCTGTTTGAAATAAAAGTGTATGGTTCTTTCTTTATCTCTTTCCTCTTTTTTACTAAAAAATAAATATATAATCATTATAAATCTCTTCTTTATTCCTATTTATTTTTAGAGTATGTCTAAATGACGGGTAAAAGCCGATGCTAAAAGACGTTACGTTGTTAAATCTTCTTTTCTTGTTAAATTTTCTTTTTATTTTCCAATTTTTTTTTTCTATTAAAAATAAAAACATATTATTCTAACATATAATTACTTTAATTACATTCTTCTCTCCTAAATAAGATATAAATATAATACATATAAACAACTTTTTAATCATCTAACTTAAACACAAAAATAATTATCAACTTTTATCTTATATAATTAATTTAGATTTAGCTTGCTAATCTAATAGAATTTCCTTTTTATATATAAAATATTACTATTATTAAAAGTTTTAAATATGGTTCTATCAATATATAAATCCATGTTAACTTACTCTATAATATCAACTTAATTTAAATTATATTTAAAGATTTAAATTTTTATTTGATAAACTTTATTATTTACATTTCATATATATATCTATCTATTTATATATTTGCCTTATTCTGTCTGTTTGTCTGTTTGTTTGTCTGAAGCTCACGGATGGGATTTTTCATAACCATCGGTGGTTCAGTGGTAGAATGCTCGCCTGCCACGCGGGCGGCCCCGGTTCGATTCCCGGCCGATGCATTTTTTTTTTTTACAATTTTTAAAACTCATTTATATATTATACAAGAATGACATCCACGGCGCCAATTTATAATTGTAACGAATAGTATTTAAATAAAAGCATTTAATCGGGTAAAACCCGGGCGTTGCCCGGGTCATTCGTATCTACTTATATATTTGCCTTATTCTGTCTGTTTGTTTGTCTGAAGCTCACGGATGGGAATTTTCATAACCATCGGTGGTTCAGTGGTAGAATGCTCGCCTGCCACGCGGGCGGCCCGGGTTCGATTCCCGGCCGATGCATTTTTTTTACAATTTTTAAACAGTTTGGGGCGGGACGTTTCACAAGAGAGACATCCACGGCGCCAATTTATAATTGTAACGAATAGTATTTTAATTAAAACATTTTAAAAACACACAGTTTGGAACGGGACGTTTCACAAGAGTGACATCCATGGTGCCAATTTATAATTGTAACGAATAGTATTTGAATTAAAACGTTTTTAAAATATATACGCACTCGGGTAAAACCCGGGCGTTGCCCGGGCCATTCATCTAGTATATATATAAATGAATGTATGTGTGTGTGTGTCTGTCTGTCCTTTATGCCTGACCAAACCACTCATTGGAACGCCATGAAACTTTGGGAAGTTATTTAGTATAGTACTGGGAAGGTTTCTAGCAAATAAAATTTTGGAAATAACTTTTCGCTTTAAAATAATCAAGATAAATATTTTAATTTATCTGTTATAATTTAACAATCTGCTCTAAATATTATCATGATGATACGATGATTTTGTAATGTAGAAAATTAGGAAAGACAAAATTCAGGATGACACGGCAATTTATTTGAGACAAGAATAATAATACAATTCCAAGGCAAGATACTATTCCTTTAACTTCCAATTACCGAGGGAACCAATTAATGTTGATTTTATTCAACTTATCGAGTATTTTTCAAGGGACCGGGAAAAAATGTTCACTTTATTGAGAGATTCGTTAGACAAACCTTTACTCGGGTAAAACCCGGGCGAAGCCGGGTACGTCCGCTAGTATATATATATATATATATATATATATATATATATATATATATATATATATATATATATATATATATATATATATATATATTATAAAAAAAAAAAATAAATAATAAATAAAAAATAAAAAATATGAATTAACTTTTGTTATAAGTTTGGTTATTATGTTTTGAAACCCTAATGGTAGACCAGACATATACAAAAAATTTAAATTGGAGTAATTATTGAAAAAAGAGGTCTGCTGAACCGGGAATTCTCAAATAGAAGTCCAGCGGCATGAAACGCCGCTGGACTTCTATTTGAGAATTCCCGGTTCAGCAGACCTCTTTTTTCAATAATTACTCCAATTTAATTTTTTTGTATATGTCTGGTCTACCATTAGGGTTTCAAAACATAATAACCAAACTTATAACAAAAGTTAATTCATAATATAGATATATTACTAAATACAACTATTTATATTCATATTTTAAAATAAAAAAATTTAAAAAATCATTAAAAAAAAAAAAAACGATAAAATATAAAATTATAAAAATATATATATATATACTAACAATCTTAACTACCTTCTTTACAAAACTTTTTGTCTTCTTATTATTAGTTTGATCAAAAGTACATGGTTCTGTCTTTCTCTCTTTTTTCTAACTATTATATATATTCTCACTTCGATTATTCTATATATAGGATTAGAGTATGTCTAAATGACGTGTAGAAGCCGATGCAAAAGACGTTACTTTGTTAAATTTTATTGTTATTAATTATAAATATATAATTAACTAGATGATGTTTTAGAAGTAAAGGATTTTTTTTTCTTTCTATCTATACTAAATAATAACAATTTACTAATTTTATAATTTGAATTTAAATAATCAAAATAATTAAGATAATTTTAATAGAATACTTAACTATAAAACTATACAACTATTTATTTTTATAATTAATTTAGATTTAGCTTGCTAATCTAACCAAATCTACTTGATATGATTTATCATTCTTATCAGTTTGCTCCTTAAGTTTTAAATGCAGAATCACTGTTATATTTTTATTATATAGTTTTTACACTATATATATATATATATATATATATATATATATATAAATGAATGTTTGTATGTTTGTTTGTTTGTATGTCCGGTATACAAATTCGCAGTAGTTCACTAATTCAAACCAAAATTTCCATACATAGGTAAAAAAAATACAGGGAAGACGATAGGCTATTTTAAAAAATATATATAAATAAATTATTAAAACTATATATTCAAATTATTCTACTTAGCTCACGAACAGCACCCTCTATCAAAGATTAGATTAAATTATGCTGATGCAAACAAATAGATAAGGCTAATAACAAACAATTATAAAAAAAATCTTATATATATCACTCGGGTAGATATTCACACGGGTCAATCCCGGGGCGAAGCCCGGGTCACCCGTCTAGTATTAATATAAAACGTTTCACAATTAAATATTTTAACCAAAATTTAGTTTATGATATTTATTAACATAATAATAAAGAGAGCGAGAGAAAACGGAATCTTACCCACAAAAACTGGCCTAAAATAGAGTAACATAAAGGTAACCTAGGTTCCTACTGATATAAAACTATCCCAAAATGAACGATGAAAATAAAAATTGATCAATTTTATCATATTCATCTAATTTTTTATAAAATAAACTAAACGGCTTCGCCCGGTTTTTACCCGAGTAAAGGTTTGTCTAACGAACATTTGTTAAAACAATTCTCTATAAACTTAAAAATATATATATATATATATTTTTTGATAATTTGAAACTCGTAAATTTGAATCTCTAGATCAGTGATTCTCAACCAATGTGCCGCGTTAATTTTGTGTGCCGCGAAATTCTAAAAATGTGCCGCCGAATTTTAGTCATATGATTATGTTCACGTTTGTATTGGTTTTTCTTTTTCATTTTTTTTTTAATAACGAAATTAGCAAATTGAATGTTAGAGATGTATATTACTTATATTTTGCATAGAAATATTGATACATAATTTGAATTTTCTTGCATTCAAGTTAGCAAAAGTGTGCCGCGAAATTCTAAAATTGTGCCGCCAAATTTTCAAATCTTTAAAATAATGCCGCAACAAAAAAAAAGGTTGAGAATCACTGCTCTAGATGAAGTGAACATTTTTCCCGGTCTCTTGAAAAATACTCGATAAGTTGAATAAAATCAATATTAATTGGTTCCCTCGGTAATTGGAAGTTAAAGGAATAGTATCATGCCTTGAAATTTTATCATTATTCTTGTCTCAAATAAATTGCCGTGTCATCCTGAATTTTGTCTTTCCTAATTTTCTACATTACAAAATCATCGTTTTATCTAGTGAACATTTTTCCCGGTCCCTTGAAAAATACTCGATAAAGCGAATAAAATCAATATTAATTGGTTCCCTCGGTAATTGGAAGTTAATGGAATAGTATCTTTGCCTTGGAATTGTATCATTATTCTTGTCTCAAATAAATTGCCGTGTCATCCTGAATTTTGTCTTTCCTAATTTTCTACATTACAAAATCATCATTTTATCTATTCTCCCAATATGTATATTGTAGATAAATGATAAAACTAACTTTGACTTATGCGTAATTAATAGGTAGAAAATCTTACTTTTGATAAATGATTTTTAAGATAATAAACTTAGTGATAATAAAACTTATATATAAAAAAACTTGTTATCCCCCGCTAGGGGGCGCTGCTTGCGAGTTAAATTTACAAATCTGCAAATAACTCTAAGGATATTCAATATATTCAATAAATTGTCTTTCGAAAACCTTCCCGGGGATATACCTAATAATATCCCAAAATTTCACGGCGATTGGATGTATAGTTTTTGAATCTATAGAGTACAGACAGACAGACATTCAATTTTATATATATATAGATTGCAACGTTTTTTTTAAATTTATTATTTGCCTAAACAATCGCTGAAAAAATCAAGTCTCGACTCCCAGCAGCTTCCAAGTTGAAATCGTAAATCAAAGACATCGTATTTCTATAGATGAGATTAAGTATCATTCATCTACCATTTCGATTTAAGATATTTGGTAAATTTTAAAAGTAAAACGAACTTAAGTTCAATTCTAAATAAATAATAGCCAACTACTATATTAGGAATTCTTCAAATTTTAGAAATGATTTGTATGTGAAAAAAAAATCTTATTAAAGATCACATAAACATTATTATAACAGATAACATAAAAGAGAATGATATTTCGTTTAGAACTTTATTTTATATACACAATATTTTATTTACATATTTACATAACTAGGCCACATATTTATAAAGAGAGTTATCCTTCTCGTCTCTCTCCAGGAATTCCCTGTCGATGAGGCTGCTGATGCAGGTTTTGATGAGCTGAACGTTGACTTTGAACCCTGAGCTTAACTCTTTGATGACTTCTGACAGAAGCTGTTGATGCGATAGCTGCTTTTTTGCCTTCATCACTCTTACAATGGCCGCCTCCACCAGAAATTTGCGTTCGCCTTCTACTTTCTTCTGGATTGATTGATCTTCTTCTTTCTTCTCCTTCATCTTTAGAGGAACATTGATGTTCAACCGCGTCTTCTTGTTGTTGTATTCGAGATTGAGAGATACCTTGGGTTGAAGGTCGTTCGTTGTATTGAGTAGCTTGGCTTTGACCAGGGTCTCGAGTACGCTAGTCAAGATGTCCATCTTAATGTTGGTCATGTTGTGTAGCTGCTGAACAGTGAAGGAAACTGAATTGTTGAACTGCATCAAGATCACCATCTGGTAGCAAGAGGCTTGGAACGTATAGGATTTGCGGAAGCAGCTGACCTTTAACTCTCCTTTGGAGATATTGTTCAGCCACTGAAGCTTACGTCCCTTATATTTAGTCACATAGAATTGATTAAATATATTCACGCAATGTTCAAACTCTGGTAAGATATGGAAATTTTCCTTCTTTTCGGTTGGCCACATTCCTAATGTTAGAACTTTGACTTCCAGATTCATGTTTAAGGTCTCTTCAGTTTCTTTCATATATGGTACGATATCTTCGTTTAGAACCTTACTACCTTCATAATCATTGATCATTATTTCCATATTCCGTGTATAATTTGAACCATATTCATTTTTCAGTTGGCTAAGCACATAGATCTCCCAATCCAGGTTTGCCTGATCGAGCAGTAACCTTTTCGAAAACATTATTTTATAAGTAATTTGGAAAACATCTAAATTTTCAATATATTTAATGATGGGAAAAATATCGCCCATTATATTTTCAATATGTATTTCTTCATTCTTTGAACTTTTCTTTAAAATATTATGACAAGCCTGGGCTAAGAGTTGTGCCGATTTGCCATCATTTTTTGTTTTTTCTGTAATGGCATTGCTATTAATGAATTCTTTGGCAGCTTTATCGAGGCCATCGAGAAATTCTTTGTCATTATTCCAGGCAAATGTGATTAACTTCCTATATTTGCTGTGAACCTTCTGTATAGTTGATAGAAACAAGCTGCTATCCATGCTATTAGAATCCGCAATTTTTTTAAGTTCATCGAGGCCTTCATTTTTGATAAGGGATTCAAACATCGTGTAAAGCTTACTGCAAGATTCAGGATTTTGATTTAGAAATTGATGTATAATAGTCAAAGTTTCGTGTGCCTTCTCGGAAACAAGTTTGGGAATCTCAGAAAGAAATTTTTCTGTATGACTTGCAATCAAAACTTGTTCGCAAAGGGATTTGAAAGCGGATTCACTTGAGGTGATAAGATACCTCTTTGCTCTTAATTCTTCTTCTTTTAAGCGTTTATTTGCATAAACTGTATATTCATCCAAATAATGGTTTCTAATATAGTCTTGACTTTCATTTGTATAAAAAGTTTGGGTATGCTCTAGAATGGAAGCTTCTAATTCTTTATAATGCTCAAGGGACATTTTGTAAAGAAATTCATCATCCTCAAGTTGCATATACACTTCCAAAGCTGCGTTTATGAAATCAATCTCGAATGGTCCATTATTCCTCTCCATTTCAATAAGCCCAATAATACTTTGGCTAATCTCCTTTCTATAGAACCAGTTCATATGTTCTTCCCATATGCAAATACATAATTTATATATAGGTAAATATTCATCACTTCCTAACCTCACTTGCTGAAGAATATGCTTATGGATGGTATAACAGTATTTAGAAATATTTTGTCTTATAATCTTAAAGTCATTCCATTTTGAAGCGTAAGATCTTAATAAATCTATACCTAATAAACCAATCAGCTCTTTTCGTATTGAAACGACGTATTTCTTCAACTTTTCTGAAAGGCTTGTATAGAGATGTTTTAATCCAGCATTATCAATAGGGCCATACTTACGTATTAATTTAATATCAGGATTTTCCAAATTGGTATCTATATATCTTTGTGTAAGGGCCAAAATTTCACCCAACATTTTGGCTCCTATTGATTTTTTCTTTAAAATGATTTCAACACCTTCAATAAATATGCTCACAGCTCTTTCCATATTTCAATAAGTAAATATTTAAATGCAGAAAATTACTATATATATAATTTTATCCAAGTGCTTCTCTAAAAAAAAAAATCAAACTAACCAGATCCATTTAGCAAAATGAGTGTATCAAAATAAAATTGAATATTTCGTGTTTTTTTTTTTTATCTGTAATATATATTATATGTTAAAATTATTTTATGCATATAATTAATAAATGAATTTTTTTTTTCAAAAATGTTTTTTTTTTTAGAATGCGCTAAAAAGGAAAAATATTTTGGCTTGTCATTTAACACATAGATTTATAGATGGAAAATTTGCCGGGAGGAAATTGATCCAAAGAAGCATAGGGCGCCTCTCCCGTTAAAATAAACGTCAAAACCAAAAGTCCGCCCTAGACTGGCGAGGGCCATTAGCCCGAAACCATGGTCTCTAGGTGGACGCTTCTCAGTTTGCCAAAGCTGGTGTTGTGGCTTTGTCACCGACCCGAGGCCGCTAGTTGCGGCGACGGTCAATAGATGGCGCCAGGTTTTGACGTTTATTTTGACGGGAAAGGCGCCCCATACATAGATTTATATGACTAAAAACATCGGCCAGTTCTCCTACGACTTCACCCAGACTACACTGCCTTTCAAGCTGAACTCAGCAATTCTCTGGGCAGCTCAAATCGCGGAGACTAGTCCAATCAAAACAGCAGTGACCATTGCCTCGGACTGTAGATCCGCTTTATCAGCTATCTGCTCCTCAAGACCAACACGTACTTCGCTATTGGAAAATATAAAAAGTCCTTAACAGAGCTGCTTACATCAGGCTGTGTTGGGTACCCGGACACACTGGGATCAATGGCAGTTCATACTAGCAGACAGTGCAGCAAAAATTGCCGTTACTTCTGTCCTACCACACTCATACTCCACCCTGCCTCGAACTCATGCTTGAAACCTAACGCGTAAGGATGCTCTATCATCATGGACTGTATTATATCCTCAAGACCATTCGACCAGATCCCTCAGGAGATAGCTTCAACTCCAAGCCATCTCCTCAAATTTCTACCAAAATTCCGCCATGGAGATGCCCCCACCACCATCCTCACGGGCCATGGACATGTACTGGCAGACATTACACGTGTGAATCCCGAAACGGACCCTACCTGCATCCACTGTTCAGTAGGGCCATAGATAGTTGATCGTCTCCTCTTCAGCTGTCCAGAATTCCGGAGACATAGGATACAAACAGCTATCCTGCATGGACTGACCCACCTCAATCCTAGATCTATGGCCAGCCTCAACCTCAGCATGGAATTTCTCGGTCAACTGGTTCAACTCAGCAATCAAAACAGGGCGCGAGTAAAAGCGCTCAACACTAGTCCATACTAGTGAGCTGGACTCCCCGGGTAGTTGGCACTCAAGGAACCTGGGTTATAAATATATAAATATAATTGCTCAATGGCATAAGCTAATATATTTTTCTCTTTTTATAGTTCATTTCACATAATAAAAACGTTTCATCAATTATTTTTATTAGTTATGAATTTTCTCTAAATATACAAAATATCATAATAAAAATTGAAATATATGCAAAATCTAAACGAAATAATTTTAAATATACGCATCAATATTAAACTTAATATTATAATATCGCTTATAAGGCCTGAAAACACCTACAACCTCCGCCAATAGATGGCGCTTTCGCCTGTTTCCTATCTGAAACTGGTGTGGGAATCGCCGACTGCTGTGGTCCTGTTTCCTGGGGAAATGTTTGTAAATACACGTTTATATTGGTTCTAGGAGGTAACGTAATGTAAATACCCGTTGAATGTTATTCTAGTTATATGTAATGTGTAGTGATATGAAAATAAAAAGAGGAGGAGCGTTAGAAGTCTTGTTACCGGTTGCTGCTAACGCCAAAGTCGCTACTCTTCTGGTAAGTCTCGCGCATCCCCCCACCAGTGTTAAGGCTGAGAGATACTGCCAGAGGAAAGGAGTTCCACTTGAATGGTGATTCTTAGAGGTCTTTGGGTGGACTGCAGGGTAGAACTGCAGAGGAGAGCAGCGGGAGCCCGGGTAGGTAATCCACGATGGAGGAAGCGTCGTTGCAAAGAAACGGAGGGGTCAAGCCGCGACAATATATACAGTAGAACCTCCATGAGAGGACACCTGCGCTAGAGGACACCTCTCCACAAAGGACAGTTTTATTAGCAAAATTACCATTTTTACAATTTAGCAACTCTCTGGTAAGAGGACACCTCTCCCTAAAGTACACTTTGGCTCTGAAATTAGGTGTCCTTTACCAGGGAGGTTCTACTGTATATATAATAATGAAGAAGTAAGCATGGATGTTGATACAGAAATTTGGAGAAAGTGTAAGAGCAAAAAATAAATGAGTTTCAAAATTTCCCATAAAATTTTATGCTGAGAAAGTGGAAAACAAATATTCATATATACCTCGTTATACAGGGTGTATCAGGTGAATTAGAAATAAATTTGGTATTTTATAAGACAAATACAGTTAAACCTGTCTATAGCGCCCTCTCTTGGGACTCACCAAAATAGGGTGCTATAGAGAGGGGGTGCTATAGATAGGTCACTTTTAATGTAAATCGCATCGTACTACGTATTCAAAATCGGGCGCTATAGAGAGGACGGCGCTATAGACCGTTTTAACTGTACTACTATAGATAGAAAAATTAGAAATTTTTCGTCCAGGTAAAATGTAGTATTACATGTGTATACAGTGTTGAACAATAATAGAAAATTAAAGAATCGAGCAGCCATCATCGTTGCTCTGCGCTCCTGGAGAAGCCCAAAAGAGAGATGTTGGACTTTCTTAAGTTCCCAAAACCTCTGTTTATCGTGTCAAGAAGCAGTTTGATGAGGCTGACAGTAACAAAGTGAGAATAGCTACCAGGAACAAGCACTCGCTCCATCGAACAGGGTAAGAGGCGAAGAATTTGTCAAAAATGTCAAGAAGAAGATTGATGGAAACTTTTGGAAGAGCATGAGATCCATAGCCAAGGATATGGAGGTTGGCTCTATGACAATTTTCAGAATGATCAATGAAGACCTTCTTCAATTTTTAAATTATTTTTCTCGAATACACACAATACATATTACACAATACCTGGAAATCTTGATATGATTTGGAGTTAAATCAACATGATCAAGAACTGCTATGAACTATGACATAGTTCACTCACTGAAATTATGATCGGGGCTGCTACAGGAAGTGCTTCTATCTCCAAATTCTTCACACAATTTCTGAATGATTTAACCAATGCTATAAATGTTTCACATCTACCCTTTATAAATAAAAAAAAATCACAATACTTTACAATTTCATTTCATTTAAATAGATTTGCATACCAACCCTTTATACATATTTCAATTGTGTTGATATTTTTTCTTTTTGCATCTAACTAACTTGCATACTAATTCTTGTACATAATTCAAATATATTTCTTTTCTTTCAATGTTTTGTGTACCTTTAAAGTGAAAGTGTTCCAAGGGGGACATAGCGCTCTATGTAAAAATAAAATAAAAAATAAAAATGATGACCTTGGTCTCAAGTCCTAATTTCTTCAGAAAGGCCAGTTTCTGACTGAGAATAGGAAGGATTACATAAACGTTCTGATACATAACAAGATTTTTTCAAAGATACATTCGCTCGAGGCCAGCGGCCTATGACCACGTGATCTACAACCGTCTACCCTCTATAATTCGTCTATTTATTCTCCCAATATATATGATGACATCTTCCACCCTATACCTTCAAAGCTTAAAGAAGTTGAAAGTCTTTTATGCTGACGGTCGTCTGTTATTATTTTTATTATTTTTTTTAAGGAGACAAAAGGCAATTTTGCTCACATTTTGGTTATCTCGTATGGCTTCAATAAAGATCACTGTGTATCAAATATCTTTCAGAGTTATTGTCTGAATCCCGTTATATATGCTAATATTGAGTAAAATTAATCATTCCTCCAGGGAAAAGTGTATTTTCAAAACATTTTTACTATTCTCTAGCTTCCGGGCACGGACGCCCTTCTACAGGAGAAAACTTGGTATAATATTTCGCCAAAAGAATAATAAAAATGTTTTGAAAAGACACTTTTCCCTAGACGAATGATTAATTTTACTCAATATTGATGCAAGGATTTATTTTATAGAAATACATGCTAATAGTTACAACCTTCTTTAGTTTTTTCCATGAGTGTACTATAAATTTTACTATTTCAGAATTATTTAACTTATTCATTCGAGATGAAAAATTTCAATTATCCGTTTTTTTTTCTAAATGTATGTCATTTAAAAAAAATAGAACCAGGACCTATTTGATTAAAAAATGTATAACTTACCGAATGAACAGGTTAACGTGTAGGTTTTACACCGAATGAAATTTTACTTGAGTATATATGTATAAAATAATATTTTCTGTTTTTGTAAGTTAAATATTATTCGTGTTTGTGACATTGCTTCGTCCGAGTTCACTTCAAGTGAAAATTTCCCAACGAATAATGTTTTACAATATAATACAGTTAAACCTGTCTATAGCGCCCCCTCTTGGAACTCACCAAAATAGGGTGCTATAGAGAAGGGGTGCTATAGACAGGTCACTTTTAATGTAAATCTCGCATCGTACTACGTATTTAAAATCGGGCGCTATATATATATATATATATGTTATATTTGATTTGCATAATTGAAAATGAGCTATGTTTGGTTGTGGAGAGCTATGTTTGTATGAATTGGCCTATGTCTTGTTAAGTAGGCTATCTTTAGCTGAAATAGGCTATTTTTTATTGGAGAGGATTATGTTTGATCAAAGAAAAAATTTGCACATTAGAAAATTAGCTATTTTTGAGTGAAGGATTTTCATAATTAAAATTTGATAATTTTGCTCTTGAGATTTTGAAACAATAAACGGGTAAATATCCTGCCGGATTATCTTACATAAAGATTTTCTGCTTGATTTGGAATATTTTAAAATATATATTTATTTTTTTTTAAATAGAGAAATCCGTAAATAAATCTTTAATTAAAAAGGCATATATTGGATCAAAATATCATTTATTTTACCAATATTTCAGTTGGCTGAACACCAAACTTTATCAAGGTATTATAAAATTTTAATGTGTGTCAACAACAAACTCAGCGCCACATAACGTCATTATTTTTTTCTCTTGTTTTTTATGTGTTAAGCGTATTTACTCAAGATTGGCCTTAAATACCCATTTCTTGGTTTCTCAAGAAGCCTCTGGGACCAGAAATATTTTTGGTCGCAGTGGTACAGCCTGCTCCACCCTGACGAGCGCCAACAGCGCGAAACGCGTTCGTGGATGGCTTTTCTTGATTCACCAAGAAATTGGGTTGGCCAAATATCAGGGAACAGGTTATTTCAATGTTAAGTTGATTTCTGTTCCACTAGAAGGCGCTCTGCCATCTAAAAAGCACATGTGCTCTTGGTCAGAATATGCCTTTATTATTTTTAATATCAACAGATGACCTTTTTATTATTTTTAAATTTGTTTTTTCATATATACTTGTGTATATACAGTAGAACCTCAATGAGAGGACACTCGCGCTAGAGGACACCTCTCTACAAAGGACAGTTTTCATTTCCAAAATTGCCATTTTTTACTATTTAGCAACTCTCTGGTAAAAGAATACCTCTCCATAAAGAACACTTTGTCTCTGCAACTAGGTGTCCTTTATAGGGAGGTTCTACTGTGTATAGCAGAGTGACCCAAGCAATGCCCCAGGTTTACCCGAAGGGCCTGTATAAAGACACATTAAGAGTATAGATAGTGGCTTAAAAATTGCAATGAGTGTATTCTGATTTCATAGAAGCAGTATTTCAAGTATGGTTGAATGTAAATACTTTCTAAGAAAAGTATATATATTCGGGCAGATACGACCACGGAAAAATCCTAGGCATTCAGAGTTGATTCTCAAGGAAAATTTCCAAAGAGAAGAAATTCTGATTATAAGCAAAAAGTAATTAACAATTGAACTAGAAACACAAAATATATACCATTTTAGAAATTAATAAAATTCAATAATACAAACGAACTTATTTTAAAACAAAGCAATTAGGTAATGATACATATATAACGTAAAATTTGAAACAAAAAATCTACTATTGGAAAATTGGAATTGAAATAAAAATAAGTGTTACACATGAAGTAAAAAATAACGAAAATGTTGGTATATAGATCGCTGTTATAGTTCAGTATCTTTGGAGGAGATTGCTTAAAACTTTACAACTAAAAGCTCTGTTAGGGTATTATCTATAGAGATGTCTAATATATATTTCAGACAAAGTATGGAGACATCTATATATATATACTAGCCGAATGACCCGGGCAACGCCCGGGTTTTACCCTATTAAATGTATCCTATTCAAATACTATTCGTTACAATTATAAATTGGCGCCGTGGATGTCACTCTTGTGAAACGTCCCGCTCCAAACTTTGTGTCTGAGAAGCGATATTTTTATAGAAAGATGATCTGGCTTTTGTTTTCTGCTCGAATGAATGTTTTTCTGTTAGAATTTTGTTCCTGCGTACAAAATAATGAACTGGTTTCACCCGTGGTCTCTGCTTTTTGGAATTTTTCCCGATATAATTTTGTATCTGATAATCAAACATGATACAGCAATATCGTCATCATCATTATTGGACTAAAAATATATAGTTTTAATAATTGATTTATGTATATTTTTAAATAGCCTATCGTCTTCCCCGTATTTTTTTTACCTATGTATGGAAATTTTGGTTTGAATTAGTGAACTACTGCGAATTTGTATACCGGACATACAGACAGACAAACAAACATACAAACATTCATTTTTATATATATAGAGATTAACGAATGACCCGGGCAACGCCCGGGTTTTACCCATTTAAATGTTTTTATTCAAATACTATTCGTTACAATTATAAATTGGCGCCGTGGATGTCACTCTTGTGAAACGTCCCGCTCCAAACTTTGTGTCTGAGAAGCGATATTTTTATAGAAAGATGATCTAGCTTTTGTTTTATGCTCGAATGAATGTTTTTCTGTTAGAATTTTGTTCCTGCGTACAAAATAATGAACTGGTTTCACCCGTGGTCTCTGTTTTTGGAAGTTTTCCCGATATAATTTTGTATATGATAATCAAACATGATACAGCAATATCGTCATCATCATTTTCTGAATAAAAATATATAGTTTTAATAATTGATTTATATATTTTTAAAATAGACTATCGTCTTCCCCGTATTTTTTTACCTATGTATGGAAATTCTGGTTTGAATTAGTGAACTACTGCGAATTTGTATACCGGACATACAGACAGACATACAAACATTCATCTATATATATAAAAATGAATGTATGTCTGTTTGTCCTTTATGCCTGACCAAACCACTCATTGGATCGCCATGAAACTTTGGGAAGTTATTTAGTATAGTACTGGGAAGGTTTCTAGCAAATAAAATTTTTGAAATAACTTTTCGCCTAGATATAATCAAGATAAATATTCTAATTTATCTGTTATAATTCAACAATCTGCTCTAAATATTATCATGATGATACGATGATTTTGTAATGTAGAAAATTAGGAAAGACAAAATTCAGGATGACACGGCAATTTATTTGAGACAAGAATAATGATACAATTCCAAGGCAAGATACTATTCCTTTAACTTCCAATTACGGAGGGAACCAATTAATAATGATTTTATTCAACTTATCGAGTATTTTTCAAGGGACCGGGAAAAAATGTTCACTTTATCGAGAGATTCGTTAGACAAATCTTTACTCGGGTAAAATCCGGGCGAAGCCGGGAATATCCATTTCGTAGCTACACCGTCTCTCCAAGAGGCAGTCTCTTATTAAAGGTCTATTAGAGATTCTTTAATAGCAATTAGAATCTTCAATGAGAGACCACCAACAGGAGAAACAAGTTGATTCATGTTTTTAGGTGGTCTTTCTTAAGAGACTCTATTTACATATTTAAAATATGAAAAAATTAAAATATTTTAAAATTAAAATATTTTAAAATCAACATTTTCTTACTGTTACGTTTAATTACTGTTAATATATATATATCTATATATATAAAAATAAATGTATGTCTGTTTGTTTGTCCTTTATGCCTGACCAAACCACTCATTGGATCGCCATGAAACTTTGGGAAGTTATTTAGTATAGTACTGGGAAGGTTTCTAGCAAATAAAATTTTTGAAATAACTTTTCGCCTAGAAATAATCAAGATAATTATTCTAATTTATCTGTTATAATTCAACAATCTGCTCTAAATATTATCATGATGATACGATGATTTTGTAATGTAGAAAATTAGGAAAGACAAAATTCAGGATGACACGGCAATTTATTTGAGACAAGAATAATGATACAATTCAAAGGCAAGATACTATTCCTTTAACTTCCAATTACCGAGGGAACCAATTAATATTGATTTTATTCTACTTATCGAGTATTTTTTCAAGGGACCGGGAAAAAATGTTCACTTTATCGAGAGATTCGTTAAACAAACCTTCACTCGGGTAAAACCCGGGCGAAGCCGGGTACATCCATACAAGAATAATGATACAATTCCAAGGCAAGATACTATTCCTTTAACTTCCAATTACCGAGGGAACCAATTAATATTGATTTTATTCAACTTATCGAGTATTTTTCAAGGGACCGGGAAAAAATGTTCACTTTATCGAGATATTCGTTAAACAAACCTTTACTCGGGTAAAACCCGGGCGAAGCCGGGTACATCCATACAAGAATAATGATACAATTCCAAGGCAAGATACTATTCCTTTAACTTCCAATTACCGAGGGAACCAATTAATATTGATTTTATTCAACTTATCGAGTATTTTTCAAGGGACCGGGAAAAAAATGTTCACTTTATCGAGAGATTCGTTAGACAAACTTTTACTCGGGTAAAACCCGGGCGAAGCCGGGCGGGTCCGCTAGTTTTTATATATAGAGAGATATATATACAGTAGAACATACCAGTAAAGGACAACCCCTAATTGCAGAGTAAATTGTCCTTTAGGGAGAGGTGTCCTCTTACCGGAGAGTTGTTACATAGTAAAAATGGTAATTTTGCAAATGAAAACTGTTCTTTGTAGAGGGTGTCCGCTAGATGGGTGTCCGCCAAAAGGAGGTTCTACTGTATTTCAAATATAGATACTTTAAACAAAATACGCCTGAGTGTTAGTAACTAGCTGTAGTTATAATAATTAAAGTTATGTACACGTTCTCTAGAGAGTTTAACAATTGTGGTGTTGTTGTTGTGTCCAATGAAGAGCTTCAGATGTCTCAATACATCTCTATCACAGCAGCAGCAATATCCACTATCTTGGGTGTGTAAAGCTGCTGCTCTGGAATTGTGGTGTTGGAATGCTGATTAGTATTGTTGATATATTCCGATATGTATAGTAATAGAATGCGGGGTATTTATGTTTTCCAAGGTTTATATGGTACTGAAAATATTGTATTCAATGTGTATTTCAAAATTCTAATTTAATATCTACACTATTTCTATTTTGCTTCAGTATAGGCATTGTATTCTTTGTTTATACGTACTTCAAACTTAGTACTTTAGAACCTCCATGAACCTTCGCTAGAAGACACCTTTCTATAAAGAACACTTTTTAACGCCAAAATCACACACACAAAGCTTTATTAAGACTACCGGTCTTATACAGATTTACCACAGGAAGAAATAATAGATGGAGCTCATATACTCCAGGCAGCGCAGCACCCAACAACAGCCTCCATGTCCAAAGGCCACACGTTCCTTCGTGCATACGTCATGGTTAGCGAATCATTGAACAGGTTAGTGCGGAATCAGCCGCCTTCTAATCTTCGCTTTCCTCGTACAAATGGACCACGACATTCGGCGATTCTATTAATCTCCTCCGAACGGTGATTGCGGCCATTATTTTATTTATATTTATATATATATAATTTATATTTAATTTTAATGCCAAAATGATAATTTTTACAATAATTAGCAACTCTTCAATAAGAGGACACCTCTTTGGTTTTCCAACTTGGTGTCTTTTAAAGAGAGATTCTAATGCAAGAGTCATTGGCTGAGAGATATGTAAACCTTCATTATATTTACTCCAACCATCATAATGATTTTAGCAACAAATATCTTTTAGTAAATAATATATATTATGTTGATTGTAGATATTTACAGACATTTCTTTCTTTTCTACCCAGTTCTCTGTTCTCGTTAAGACTTAAGAGCTTCATTTGTCCTTTTATGTTTGAATTCTTAGATAAAATCTTTTTCTCTTCTCTTTTAATACAAGTAATAATGATAATTATTTGTAATAATGATAAAATAAACAATATTTTGATGTAAATATATTGATGAAAATGTTTTTTTTTTCTCTTTCTTCTTGTTAATATCATATGGCTATTCTTTACGGCCTAAAATTATTGTAAATATATATGTAATATTGTTGCAAATGTGCCGACGAATGGATAAACTGGCAGTCGTGTACGTGAGGCGAGTGTTGATGATCTTCCCACACGCGGACAACAAGAAGCAGAGGCAGGGCTAGATGTTAGCACAAAGAGGGATCGGGGACAGCCCACGGGACAGAGGTAGAGGCCATGACACAAACTTGAATGCTTATCCCCGAGACATGGAAGGAGAGACTCTGTAAGAGACAGAAGCCGTATGTCGATGGCCACACCCTAGAACATCTGCTGACCGCCTGCCAAAACCTGTCCTGTTTACAGGGGTCGTCTATAAAAATGTCCCTCGGAACCCCACATGGGCTGGGCGTTGCCTTTTTCCTCCCCTCTGTCCCTGCCACCAGCTGACCGAACACTCTTTGGATCTTTATTTTTGAGGTCAACATTTTTAGTTTTAAATACAAATAGGGGGTTGAAATACAAATAGTTTATTTACAAAATATGGGGTGGTAGTAAATATAAATAGTGTACATTTTAATAGAAGGGTAAGATCTTATAAGGTATCGGCTCTAACTAATTGGGAGATATGTGACATATACTAAAAGTGTCATTATTATACAGTTTTAAAATATAAGATATATATATATATATATATATGAATGAAAAAATATAATAAAAAATATAAAAAAGTCAAGTGTTGATATTAAAAATTAAAATGGCATGTCCTGACCAGGAGCAGATGGCGCTCTGCCTTCTGTAAAGCACATGTGCTCCTGGTCAGGATATGCCTTTTTATTTTTTAATATATATGTATAGACAAATGTAGAGGCATACATGTATGACAGCGTAAGTGTCCCTAGGGGGACCTAGCGCTCTTTAAATTTATATAAATAAAAAAAATATACAACAACAACAAAAACCTTTATTAAGACACTATTGTCTTACAAGGGAATTCCCCTAAAAGGTTATATATGTACATGAGTGAGGAGGAAAAGCAATTTAGAGGGGAGGGGGAGCAATCAGCCGTTGTCTGTGGAGTTGAGCACTTCTTCTCTCATTTTATCAATCGCCTTGAAATATTTAAAATATTTATAAACAAATGTTTTATCCAGCAGGAGAGTAGTGGAGATTTTATATACATGTTGTTCATTGTAGTGAGTTGGCCCCGAAATTTCGCGAATTTCCAGTCTCTTTTCATGTAGGAATGGGCAATGGAATAGATAGTGGACCAAATTGTCTTGGATACCAACATTGCAGAAGTAGCAATTTAAAGGGTCGCTGTTCCAAAATCCCGTGATATCCTCGCGGAAAATAAAAATATATATATTTATATAATAAATAAAAAAAACATAATTATTTTCACAATATCTGAGTGAAGAGAGGAATACCAATAAAGAAACTTCACATTGTTTTTATATTAGGTTTTGTTGGCTTTGTTTTACAAATTTGTGATGGCAGTCATATAGAGCCATTAAGGTAAAAACATCAAGCTCTTCCAAGAAATGAATATAATTTCAAATTTTGTTAATTCAAATGTTTCTAGCTTTCCAACACGAAAATGATTTGATGAAAGTCTTTCAAATATATTATTTATATCTTATTAGCGGATGTACCCGGCTTCGCCCGGGTTTTACCCGAGTAAAGGTTTGTCTAACGAACATTTGTTAAAACAATTCTCTATATAAACTTATAAAAAAAAAATATATTTTTTGATAATTTGAAACTCGTAAATTTGAATCTCTCGATAAAGTGAACATTTTTTTCCCGGTCCCTTGAAAATACTCGATAAGTTGAATAAAATCAATATTAATTGGTTCCCTCGGTAATTGGAAGTAAAAGGAATAGTATCTTGCCTTGGAATTGTATTATTATTCTTGTCTCAAATAAATTGCCGTGTCATCCTGAATTTTGTCTTTCCTAATTTTCTACATTACAAAATCATCGTATCATCATGATAATATTTAGAGCAGATTGTTGAATTATAACAGATAAATTAGAATATTTATCTTGATTATTTTTAGGCGAAAAGTTATTTCAAAATTTTTATTTGCTAGAAACCTTCCCAGTACTATACTAAATAACTTCCCAAAGTTTCATGGCGTTCCAATGAGTGGTTTGGTCAGGCATAAAGGACATACACACACATACATTCATTTATATATATATATAGATTAATCAAGTTTTTAGGCAGCATATATGAATTACTTTTTAAAAATAAAATGTGCTGCAAAGAAGTGCTAACACCCTTTTGGACCTTTGTTTTGTACTCGCTTAAATATGAGGTCAATCGAAAAAGTGCCAAAATGAAGATGCTGATAAAAAGGCTCAACCCACTTATGATTTATTATGACGTTGCGCAAATTTGATATGACATCCAGAATTTTTGATTAAAAAAAAAGATTTTGTAAGAAATACCGTCAAAGGCATGATTTGTTTAGGCAATTTCTTAAATACAGTAGAACCTCCATGAGAGGACACACGCACTAGAAGACACCTCTTTACAAAAAAAAGTTTTCATTGGTAAAATTATCATATTTATTATTTATCAACTTTCCGGTAAGAGGACAGCTCTCCCTAAAGGACACTTTGGCTCTGCAATTAGGAATCCTTTACAGGGAGGTTCTACAGTATATCGTAAATACAAAGAATTAAATTAAGAAGAAGGACATGTTGAAGTAGGGTCACCATAGGTAAAATTTGTTTTAGCAATACACAAATTTGAGGTGATATCTAACAAATAGCGATAGGAAGAAGATGCTGCGGATTCATCACGGGTAAGATTTATTTTGGCGTTACTCAAATTTGAAGTGACATCCAGAGGGGCCCGTTAAGGACGAAGAAGGGGTACGACAGGAAGAAGGTATTTCCTCACACCATCGCCGCCATATAACTCAGTACAGCGTCGTCATAACTAACGGAGGCACCGCGCCACATTTATTTTAATTTTGGGCACTTTGAGGTAAAGTATGTGGGGACCACCAGTAGCGGGGCACCTAATCGCGGGGCAATTTACAGCGTAGATTACATGTTAGTGGCCGTGTGGCTGACGTCTCACTCCTCCGGTGGTAATGATGTGCCACTGAGCTGGTAGAATGTCCCCATCATACCTGCTGTTGTTGATTGTCTGAGCGATCTAGTCCAGTACCTGCTGTTGTTGATTGTCTGAGTGATCTAGTCCAGTACCTGCTGTTATTGATTGTCTGAGCGATCTAGTCCAGTACCTGCTGTTGTTGATTGTCTGAGCGATCTAGTCCAGTACCTGCTGTTGTTGATTGTCTGAGCTATCTAGTCCAGTACCTGCTGTTGTTGATTGTCTGAGCGATCTAGTCCAGTACCTGCTGTTGTTGATTGTCTGAGCGATCTAGTCCAGTACCTGCTGTTGTTGATTGTCTGAGCGATCTAGTCCAGTACCTGCTGTTGTTGATTGTCTGAGCTATCTAGTCCAGTACCTGCTGTTGTTGATTGTCTGAGTGATCTAGTCCAGTACCTGCTGTTGTTGATTGTCTGAGCGATCTAGTCCAGTACCTGCTGTTGTTGATTGTCTGAGCGATCTAGTCCAGTACCTGCTGTTGTTGATTGTCTGAGCGATCTAGTCCAGTACCTGCTGTTGTTGATTGTCTGAGCTATCTAGTCCAGTACCTGCTGTTGTTGATTGTCTGAGCGATCTAGTCCAGTACCTGCTGTTGTTGATTGTCTGAGCGATCTAGTCCAGTAACTGCTGTTGTTGATTGTCTGAGCGATCTAGTTCAGTACCTGCTGTTGTTGATTGTCTGAGCGATCTAGTCCAGTACCTGCTGTTGTTGATTGTCTGAGCGATCTAGTCCAATACCTGCTGTTGTTGATTGTCTGAGTGATCTAGTCCAGTACCTGCTGTTGTTGATTGTCTGAGCGATCTAGTCCAGTACCCGCTGTTGTTGATTGTCTGAGTGATCTAGTCCAGTACCCGCTGTTGTTGATTGTCTGAGCGATCTAGTCCAGTACCAGCTGTTGTTGATTGTCTGAGTGATCTATTCCAGTACCCGCTGTTGTTGATTGTCTGAGTGATCTAGTCCAGTACCTGCTGTTGTTGATTGTCTGAGCTATCTAGTCCAGTACCTGCTGTTGTTGATTGTCTGAGCTATCTAGTCCAGTACCTGCTGTTGTTGATTGTCTGAGCTATCTAGTCCAGTACCTGCTGTTGTTGATTGTCTGAGCTATCTAGTCCAGTACCTGCTGTTGTTGATTGTCTGAGCTATCTAGTCCAGTACCTGCTGTTGTTGATTGTCTGAGCTATCTAGTCCAGTACCTGCTGTTGTTGATTGTCTGAGCTATCTAGTCCAGTACCTGCTGTTGTTGATTGTCTGAGCTATCTAGTCCAGTACCTGCTGTTGTTGATTGTCTGAGCGATCTAGTCCAGTACCTGCTGTTGTTGATTGTCTGAGTGATCTAGTCCAGTACCTGCTGTTGTTGATTGTCTGAGCGATCTAGTCCAGTACCTGCTGTTGTTGATTGTCTGAGCGATCTATTCCAGTACCTGCTGTTGTTGATTGTCTGAGTGATCTAGTCCAGTACCTGCTGTTGTTGATTGTCTGAGCGATCTAGTCCAGTACCTGCTGTTGTTGATTATCTGAGCGATCTAGTCCAGTACCTGCTGTTGCTGATTGTCTGAGTGATCTAGTCCAGTACCTGCTGTTGTTGATTGTCTGAGTGATCTAGTCCAGTACCTGCTGTTGTTGATTGTCTGAGCGATCTAGTCCAGTACTGCTCAAGTACTCCACCTGCTGTGACAAAAGGTAAAAATGTGAAATTTTTTTAATGGGATAAGGCGAATAAATTAAGAAAAAGGCATCTCCTTATTGTACAACTGAAATTTGTTGATGGCTTGCTCATGACGATAGATGGAGGAGGTCATCAGCAACTTTCAGTTGTACGATAAGGAGATTCCTTTTTCTTAGTCTTCATATTATTCTAACTGCTATGTCGAAAGAGTAGATCAAGATGGCTATTTCAACTTTATAAATCAATTCAGGACGATCAAATGGATGTTAGAATTGTATTTGAAGGAGAAATCGCTATCAAAAAAGAAAGCAATCTTCAAGAACAGTTTTCAAGAATTTACTTCTGGTTGTTTCATGAATTTAAAAACCTTTTTATCATCCACATTCATCTCATCATTTATAATATTAACACAAAGCAATAACGCGCCATCTATACATATAAAATAAAAGGATTTATTTGTGTTAATTTATGCCTAACTGGCCTTGTCTTTATAGTTTGCTGAAGAGCATTGCTCGAAGCAAATATTTGAATGTAATTCTACTGTCCTATAAGCTTATGTCCATAGTTCACTTAAAAACCATTTCTAAGATTCCATCCTTCAGTGTAGCATATAAAAGCAGAATGATCCAATACAGTATTAGAGCTCTGAGAAGCGGTCTGGTGGATTAAATTGGCGAAACCGCTGGGAGGGTTCACCACTGATGAGCCAAGCCCTCCCAATATATTTTTTCATCGCAGTAAGGACAGTAGAAGTTCGTTTTATGTATAAAAGAAACATTCGCGCTTTTATAAATCCTTTTATTTTAAATTTATAATATTGTTCATTATATTTTAGGATGATCACAAATAGGTGTGTTTGAATTTCAGTTGAGGTAGATAACTCTCTTTTCAAAGTCGATAGTCTCTTACTGAAACAGTATTCAAAAGCATAGTTATAGCTGCTAGTTGAAAGTATTCTATCAACACACTCTTCATTATTCTTGCTACAATGTCGAGGATATTTGACGTTTTTTCTTCTTTATTATCGATATGCGTTTATAATATTAAATCATCAATATTTTTATCTGTTCCTTCATAATAGTCTAGTTTCATATACATTAGAACCTCCCTTTAGCAGACACCTCTCCACAAAGGACAGTTTTCATTTGCAAAACTACCATATTTACAATTTAGCAACTCTCCGGTAAGAGGACAACTCTCCCTAAAGGACACTTTGGCTCTGCAATTAGGTGTTGTCCTATACAGGGTGGTTCTAATGTATTGCAGGACAACCAAATAGATGTTAGAATTGAGGCGAAGAAGAAAGCGTTCTACTCAAAGTAGAAAAATCCTTTGTAATCATCAATATTAAAGAGAATCATTCTGCCAAGAGTTGCTGCTAATGAGCCATCATCCAACACAGGTCGACGACCGTTCTCAACAAAGCGGTTTAATCCATTAGGCAACGCTCGCATGGTCCTCTTCCGCTATCTTTCTCCTAGATTCGGTGGGCATCCTCAAACTCTCGTCACTCAAGTTGCCTCCACGGAGCAGGAAGACGCGGGTTTTTTGTCCCCTCTTGTGACACTAAGACCCTTTCAGCACCCTGACATGGCCTTGACGAGTCTCTTTGACGCCGACCGTGGGGTGGGGAAGGGACGCGCGATAAGAAACAATGTCCTGAAGGGGGGATGGTGTTTAATTCATCCTTTGGGAATAAACAGGATGCTTTCTCTGTAAGCCCCTTCGTTGATATCTTTAGAGAGTATCCTCTGAAGTGACAAATATCGTTAATGTTAAAAGAACAGGTGACATTCAGCAACTTTCTTTTTATTAAAGCGAAATATAAAAAGCTTTGGGACATATCTTTCATCGGCTAAAATCAAATACTATGAATACAGTAGAACCTCCCTGTAAAAGACACCTAATTGCAGAGCCAAAGTGTCCTTTAGGAAGAAGTGTCCTCTTACCGGAGAGTTGCTAAATAACAAAAATGGTAATCTTGCAAATGAAAACGCGCGAGTGTCCTCTCATGGAGATTTTACATGGAGGTTTTTTTAACTATTGAGGCAAAATTCTATTCAGGTTTTCAGTTAGGCTTGATCGTTTGAGTCTCTTAATAATACATTCATTTGAAATAAATCAACCCATGTGTGTGTGTGTGTGTTTTAATATATTTATTAAAATAAATAGGTGAAATATATTTTTACACAGGGAATGAATTTGGAGGGTTCATCAACCTTAATTTCCTCGTTCTTTTTGTTGCACATGTTTCCATAATCAGACAAAATAAAAAGTAAATACAGTAAAACTTCCATGAGAGGACACTCACGCTAGAGGACACCTCTCTATAAAGGACAGTTTTCATTTGCAAACTTACTATTTTTATAATTTAGCAACTATCCGATAAGAGGACACTTCTCCCTAAAGGACACTTTGGCTCTACAATTAGGTGTCCTTTACAGGGAGGTTTTACTGTAATAATTAATAAATAAAAAATACTTTTTAAAAAGTTTTTATTTAAATGCACTAAAAAGGAAAAAAAATAAATTTCTCATCTACCATTGAGAAATTAGATTTAAATGAGTAAAAATAAAAGCGGCGGGTGACGATGATTAGAAAATATTCTGTGTTTACACTAAATTTTTATCTCTTCTCTCAATATAATCGTTCACCGCCGCTTTTATTTTCACTCATTTAAATATAATTTCTCAATGGTAGAAGATGAAAAATAGTTTACTTTTTTCCTTTAAGTGAATTTAAAAAAAAAACTTTTCTAACGGTATTTTTATTTATTAATTACTAGCGGACGTTCCCGGCTTCGCCCGGGTTTTACCCGAGTAAAGGTTTGTCTAACGAATCTCTCGATAAAGTGAACATTTTTTCCCGGTCCCTTGAAATATACTCGATAAGTTGAATGAAATCAATATTAATTGGTTCCCTCGGTAATTGGAAGTTAAAGGAATAGTATCTTGCCTTGGAATTGTATCATTATTCTTGTCTCAAATAAATTGCCGTGTCATCCTGAATTTTGTCTTTCCTAATTTTCTACATTACAAAATCATCGTATCATCATGATAATATTTAGAGCAGATTGTTGAATTATAACAGATAAATTAGAATATTTATCTTTATTATTTTTAGGCGAAAAGTTATTTCAAAAATTTTATTTACTAGAAACCTTCCCAGTACTATACTAAATAACTTCCCAAAGTTTCATGGCGTTCCAATGAGTGGCTTGGTCAGGCATAAAGGACAGACAGACATACATACATTCATTTATATACGTATATATATAGATTTAGTTACTTTTAAGTCATGAGATTTACAAAACTTTGAATCAAAAGTTAAAATACAGACGAAATATCACCAAACCATATAAATATGCACATCAATATTAGAGTTTTTTTTAAATAAAGTTATTTTTACCTTTGAATACCAAATATATTTGTTACATGTTATTTTTCATAAACTCTATTGTGGAAAATTGTAGTAATTCTATGAAATACTAGACGGGTGACCCGGGCTTCGCCCCGGGGTTGACCTGTGTGCATATCTACCCGAGTGATATATATTTAGATACGATTTTTTTTATAATTGTTTGTTATTAGCATTATCTATTTGTTTGCATCAGCATAATTTAATCTAATCTTTGATAGAGGGCGCTGTTCGTGAGCTAAGTAGAATAATTTGAATATATAGTTTTAATAATTGATTTATATATTTTTTTAAAATAGCCTATCGTCTTTCCCGTATTTTTTTACCTATGTATGGAAATTTTGGTTTGAAATAGTGAACTACTGCGAATTTGTATACCGGACATACAAACAAACAAACAAACATTGATTTTTATATATATAGACTAGAAGATATTCCACGACTCTCTGCAACAAAGTGGTTTTATTCATCAATATGAAAACCTCAAGTACTAAGACCTCTTCTACAGCCTATTAAATAAATAAAACTGGTAAAAAAAAATCAAATCCAGTATTATTATAAATATATGAAACTATTCACACACACTATGATATTAGAATATATTTCCACGTGGAAAATTAGGAAAGATTAACATCAGGATGACACAGCATTAGGAAAGAACAAACTATGAATGCTAAACAAAAGATAAGCAATGAGGAAAGTTTACAGAGTATCAAAATATAAACATCAAAAATGATACTCTGTTAATAAAATAGTAAATACCTTGCTACAATATCTATATTTATATATAAATGAATGTATGTGTGTCTGTCCTTTATGCCTGACCAAACCACTCATTGGAACGCCATGAAACTTTGGGAAGTTATTTAGTATAGTACCGGGAAGGTTTCTAGCAAATAAAAATTTTTGAAATAACTTTTCATCTAAAAATAATCAAGATAAATATTCTAATTTATCTGTTATAATTCAACAATCTGCTCTAAATATTATCATGATGATACGATGATTTTGTAATGCAGAAAATTAGGAAAGACAAAATTCAGGATGACACGGCAATTTATTTGAGACAAGAATAATGATACAATTCCAAGGTAAGATACTATTCCTTTAACTTCCAATTACCGAGGGAACCAATTAATATTGATTTTATTCAACTTATCGAGTATTTTTCAAGGGACCGGGAAAAATGTTCACTTTATCGAGAGATTCGTTAGACAAACCTTTACTCGGGTAAAACCCGGGCGAAGCCGGGTACGTCCGCTAGTACTTTATAAATGATAGATATGTGTGTGTTTGTAATTAATCCAGGTTTCTTAGGCCTTCAAAATATCTCTCTAATCACTTGTTTTGTCACTCAGAATTGTATTTTTAGTTTTATTTACAATGGCTGTGGAAGTCCAAAATATTAGGCAGTGTCAAGCAGATTTATTTCTAGGGAGAATCATCACTGTGCTAAGTTGAGATTCATAATTCATAGGATAGTGGCCGTTTGAATTCTTTGTTATCGAAAAGCTGAGCAGATGAAGAGGAGATGATCTACTGTTTGGTCTTCATTCTTACAGTTGAGGTATATTTGTTCTTATTCCAAAATTTCGCGAAGTATGCTTGTGCGTGGCAATGGCCAGTTAGGATGGTTGTTGAAGTGCACTCATGTTAGATTCTTGGAAGCATGGAAATCTAAATTTTGGTGTGGAGATAAATCTTCTGAGATTGCTGGTTGTGTAATCTATAATGTATAGGTCTATCGATAGATTCTGTATTAGCTGAGTTCAGTTAGGATGGTTGTTGAAGTGCACTCATGTTAGATTCTTGGAAGCATGGGAATCTAAATTTTGGTGTGGAGATAAATCTTCTGAGATTGCTGGTTGTGTAATCTATAATGTATAGGTCTATCGATAGATTCTGTATTAGCTGAGTTCAGTTAGGATGGTTGTTGAAGTGCACTCATGTTAGATTCTTGGAAGCATGGAAATCTAAATTTTGGTGTGGAGATAAATCTTCTGAGATTGCTGGTTGTGTAATCTATAATGTATAGGTCTATCGATAGATTCTGTATTAGCTGAGTTCAGTTAGGATGGTTGTTGAAGTGCACTCATGTTAGATTCTTGGAAACATGGAGATCAAAATTCTTGACGTGGCTATAAATAATTTCAGATTGCTAGTTGTGTAATCCATAATGTATAGGTATATCGATAGATTCTGTGTTAGCTGAAATATTTTATTGTGGCCAACGCTTTATGGAAATATTTTGAAAGACAGTGTATAAGTTAGAAGGTGCATCGGATTAGCTCTTTGGTCTTCTAGTTCATATACCAGAATACCGCTGCGACCTTTGACACAGCAGAGTTGAATATTGAGTGTACAATGGGGTGGACTGAATATGACAGAAAGAGTAAATTGGCAGTCTGAGGCAATTCAGAAGTTCACACGCGGGAAAATCTGGCTAGCTTTAGTCACCTAAAGAAACAGGGCTTCTTCTTAGAAGGCTGAATATTCTGGATATCAACCGCTCATTACGCTTCAGAAACATCTGCGCCTATTTTATTCATTTTAAAGGAAATATAAAACTCATATTCTATAAGGTTGTTTCAAAAGTTTGTGTTTTTCTTAAAACGTTGTTTTTCTTATTACTCAGCGAATAATATTATTACGGCGAATACATAACACAATACATAATACAATTACTTTATACATAATACAAAGACATTATACATAATGACAAATAATATTGGTATTTACATTTTTTTCAAGTGTTTACGAACTTTTGGGACAACCTTGTGTATATATATTTTTTAATTTGATAGGCTTGGTGTAAACAACAATGGTAGTTTTTATTTAGAAAAAAAATTTTTTTTAATAGATATTTATATTAATCATATTTATATCTCCTTTTTTTCCAAATATAGTTTAAAATTTGCCATATCGAAATATTAGGTCAACATTTTTTATTCATCACAAATGAGAAGAAATATTTTTTCAAAGCTCCAAGTTTTGAAGAAGAAAAAAACATTGATAAATTATGAGATTATTTGTGATATTTTGTTTATATTTACCTATTTATATCGCTTTTTTTTTCCAAATATAGTTTAAAATTTGCCATATCGAAATATTAGGTCAACAATTTTTATTCATCACAAATGAGAAGAAATATTTTTTCAAAGCTCCAAGTTTGGAAGAAGAAAAAAACATTGATAAATTATGAGATTATTTGTGATATTTTGTTTATATTTACCTATTTGGAAGATCAGATCCTTCACGAGAACAAATCTAAAACACAAGAAAATATTTGAAAGAGAACATGGAAGAGATAAATAACTATCATGGGTAACAGATACTCTTCATATAGCAAATAAATATGGAACCTTTATAATTCTGCTGCTTTTAAATCTATAATGGAAGAAATTAAAATATGCCAGTTTGGAATCCTGAGAAATTCAGCAAGAAGCTCAATTAAGTATTATATGCACATAAGATGCCCTCACAAGAATTTACAAGTATATAATCAAATATTGGAGCAAAATCAATCAATGCAAGTTTAAATCAATGATGGTCAACAAGTCAGGTAGGAATTTATATCGGATATATCCACGCAGAAGACATTCCAACAAAACCATACTATTGTATCAATTCCCGATGTAGAAATATCTTTATTAACGGGGCTGCTAACCAAAATAGATGATTTTTGAGCTCCAAAAAAAAAAAAATATCCCAGGCCGGGGATCGACCTGGGCCTCCTGGGTGAGTGCCAGGTATCCTAAATCTCAGATGTTACCTCTTTGCAGATGACAATCTACTTATCAGCTGGACAGATGACACTTCTCTTCTAATGAGGACCACAATCTATTTATCAGCTGGACACAGTTATCATTGATTCTTCTTCTATCTCAACAAAGTCATGTACAGCATGAAGCTGAAACATGATGTGGTCTGATTGTTTGGATTGACAAGACCCAACATTAGGCGCCAGTTGAGCTATACATACTTTTAACCCAATCATAATGATCAAAAGTAAATCTATTCTACCTAATTCTGTGATAAATAGATCTAACTATTACATATGCCCAGAGTTATAATCAGATAGTAGAATTCAGCTCTTATAGAGAGGGTCCATATTCCAGTTTAGGAACGGAGTGCCATTCTAATGACACAAAACAGCAAAAAATTTAGTTTTTTTTTTTTTATCATTTTGAAAAGTATGATTATCACAACCTTTAGAATAATAAATTTAAAATTGAGATTTTGTGAATATATAAAAACACTTGGTGAAACAATAAATCTCGCCCATTTGAATCGGATTTAAAATATCAAAGGTCTAAATATTAATATATTCACAACCTAAACAGTTACCTTTTAATGAAGTGTAGTTGTATCACCAACAAATATTTGAAAACATTTTACCATTTTTTAACGATATCCCTGACATAGTTGTATATATACCATGGAGAAATACGATTTGAATCTATAGATTTTATGATTTCTTGAGGTTCTTGGAGGAATTTGGTGTCTTGTGTTACTGTTAGAGCTCCTGCATTAATATGTTGGTAACACTAAAAATGTGTTTAGTTCTTTGTCTTAGTTGAAAGCTCTTCTTGTAAACTTTAAATTTTATAATTCAAATTACCAAGAATCAGGTAGAATAAAAAACTTACAAACCGCTTGAATGCCAAGAATGAAAAAGGAACTCGGTGACAATAGTATTCTGTTGAACATAAAGTCTGAATTCTAGGTGGCTGTGTGTAACAGATGTTCCAGATGGAGAGACCCACAGTGTGACTTCCCTGAGATCCGGCTCTACTAATGCCATTGTTGCAGGATCTAGATAGTGAATAGACAGCATTGGGAAGTAGACAGTGAGTCGGTGTTTAGTGCTTACACCCCTGTGGTGGCCACTGCGACGATTAGCCGCCCTAGACTATCCCGCTTTGGTCATTGGTCATTTCCACGCTGGGAAGGGGGGCGGGGACCCGACTACTTTAACTTTGTGTATTCACATAGCGTGGAATGATACTCAACTTCCCCTCCGATAGCTTGCTCGCTCCACTGACCTAGGACTAGGTACTGATTACTAGGCTGTTGGCTCTGTCGCAAAACTCCGACGGGAGGCCTCGCGTGTAGACGTAAGTCCGGCTTTCAGCGTTGTCAGTGTCCAACAGTGCTGTTTTCAGTCTCTAGTCCACTAATTCTACTTTGTTGTCAATAGAAACTCTACAGCGAGCTGTCGGAATTGGGAAGTTGGGGTCAGGGGTGTAGCAATACATGACGGAGTGAGATAGTATAGTATACATCTAACCCCCTCTCTGTGTTATGTATCTAGATATAACCTGGAGCCCTCACCATGTCTAGTTAACATTTAGGTAAATGTCTTTCTTTAAGATCACTTCTTAAGTCACTGAGTCCCTTCTTTATAACTTGGCATTCATGTGGTATATAAATTATCAACTCCCCTGGAAAATAGTAAGTGAATGTTACTCTATATATTTGGAAAGCTCTCATTATCTTGAAATATTATATTTGTGACAACAATGTTGGAAGTACCAATATAGTAAATAAACATCTAATTATTTCTTCAATGACATTTAAAGTGTAGGTCTGGAGAGATGGCAGCGCCGGCTCCATTTTAGATTGCCGGAGCTGCTATGGAAGATGGAAATGAAGAGATCTGTGAGATAGATATGTAGGGTTAAGGAAGACGGAGTGGAAGAGTTCAGGGAGATATTCGAAACAAAATACGTAAAAGTTGATGACAAAGTGATTTTCCAGCACATACCACATGTTACCACAATGGTCAAGAACATGTTAAAAGCACATAACTGGAATGTCCTATTATACATGGCATTATCCCTAGACAATGCTCAATCTAATTATCACGGATTACAACTGATAACTCATTGCCTGTCTAAACAGACCCTGGGGTGATGAATTGAATTGTTTGGTTTTATTTTCATTTTTAAATAGAAATGTACTTGTTTTGGCACCTATATAGGGAAGTTTTGCAAAATGACTCTATTATTTACAACCTTTCAAAATATTTTCCACCACAATCAATACACTTCTCCATCCTTTGAAGCCAGTCATCAGTCATCAACCAGTTATTTATTTATCATCATCATTACGTGTATATAAGTCAGACCAAATAAAGAGAAACACACAGAGCCACCCTCCTAGGAATAAGTATATTTACCCCTGAAGACCTACAGAACCAAGTACAGTACATCTGATAAACTGGATGTCCACCATTAGACGTGAAGTCTAAAGACCAAACTGTTGACCACCACAGATGTCCCACCTTCATAGGTACCAAACAGCCATCCTCCTAGGAATAAGTATATTTACCCCTGAAGACCTACAGAACCAAGTACAGTACATCTGATAAACTGGATGTCCACCATTAGACGTGAAGTCTAAAGACCAAACTGTCGCCACCACAGATGTCCCAACTTCATAGGTTCCAAACAGCCACCCTCCTAGGAATAAGTATATTTACCCCTGAAGACCTACAGAACCAAGTACAGTACATCTGATAAACTGGATGTCCACCATTAGACGTGAAGTCTAAAGACCAAACTGTCGACCACCACAGATGTCCCACCTTCATAGGTTCCAAACAGCCATCCTCCTAGGAATAAGTATATTTACCCCTGAAGACCTACAGAACCAAGTACAGTACATCTGATAAACTGGATGTCCACCATTAGACGTGAAGTCTAAAGACTAAACTGTCGACCACCACAGATGTCCCACCTTCATAGGTTCCAAACAGCCACCCTCCTAGGAATAAGTATATTTACCCCTGAAGACCTACAGGACCAAGTACAGTACATCTGATAAACTGGATGTCCACCATTAGACGTGAAGTCTAAAGACCAAACTGTCGACCACCACAGATGTCCCAACTTCATAGGTTCCAAACAGCCATCCTCCTAGGAATAAGTATATTTACCCCTGAAGACCTACAGAACCAAGTACAGTACATCTGATAAACTGGATGTCCACCATTAGACCTGAAGTCTAAAGACCAAACTGTCGACCACCACAGATGTCCCACCTTCATAGGTTCCAAACAGCCATCCCCTCCTAGGAATAAGTATATTTACCCCTGAAGACCTACAGAACCAAGTACAGTACATCTGATAAACTGGATATCCACCATTAGATGTGAAGTCTAAAGACCAAACTGTCGACCACCACAGATGTCCCACCTTCATAGGTTCCAAACAGCCACCCTCCTAGGAATAAGTATATTTACCCCTGAAGACCTACAGAACCAAGTACAGTACATCTGATAAACTGGATGTCCACCATTAGACGTGAAGTCTAAAGACCAAACTGTCGACCACCACAGATGTCCCAACTTCATAGGTTCCAAACAGCCATCCTCCTAGGAATAAGTATATTTACCCCTGAAGACCTACAGAACCAAGTACAGTACATCTGATAAACTGGATGTCCACCATTAGACGTGAAGTCTAAAGACCAAACTGTCGACCACCACAGATGTCCCACTTTCATAGGTTCCAAACAGCCATCCTCCTAGGAATAAGTATATTTACCCCTGAAGACCTACAGAACCAAGTACAGTACATCTGATAAACTGGATGTCCACCATTAGACCTGAAGTCTAAAGACCAAACTGTCGACCACCACAGATGTCCCACCTTCATAGGTTCCAAACAGCCACCCTCCTAGGAATAAGTATATTTACCCCTGAAGACCTACATAACCAAGTACAGTACATCTGATAAACTGGATGTCCACCATTAGATGTGAAGTCTAAAGACCAAACTGTCGACCACCACAGATGTCCCACCTTCATAGGTTCCAAACAGCCACCCTCCTAGGAATAAGTATATTTACCCCTGAAGACCTACAGAACCAAGTACAGTACATCTGATAAACTGGATGTCCACCATTAGACGTGAAGTCTAAAGACCAAACTGTCGACCACCACAGATGTCCCAACTTCATAGGTTCCAAACAGCCATCCTCCTAGGAATAAGTATATTTACCCCTGAAGACCTACAGAACCAAGTACAGTACATCTGATAAACTGGATGTCCACCATTAGACGTGAAGTCTAAAGACCAAACTGTCGACCACCACAGATGTCCCACTTTCATAGGTTCCAAACAGCCATCCTCCTAGGAATAAGTATATTTACCCCTGAAGACCTACAGAACCAAGTACAGTACATCTGATAAACTGGATTTCCACCATTAGACGTGAAGTCTAAAGACCAAACTGTCGACCACCACAGATGTCCCACTTTCATAGGTTCCAAACAGCCATCCTCCTAGGAATAAGTATATTTACCCCTGAAGACCTACAGAACCAAGTACAGTACATCTGATAAACTGGATGTCCACCATTAGATGTGAAGTCTAAAGACCAAACTGTCGACCACCACAGATTTCCCAACTTCATAGGTTCCAAACAGCCACCCTCCTAGGAATAGGTATATTTACCCCTGAAGACCTACAGAACCAAGTACAGTACATCTGATAAACTGGATGTCCACCATTAGACCTGAAGTCTAAAGACCAAACTGTCGACCACCACAGATGTCCCACCTTCATAGGTTCCAAACAGCCATCCCCTCCTAGGAATAAGTATATTTACCCCTGAAGACCTACAGAACCAAGTACAGTACATCTGATAAACTGGATGTCCACCATTAGACCTGAAGTCTAAAGACCAAACTGTCGACCACCACAGATGTCCCACCTTCATAGGTTCCAAACAGCCATCCCCTCCTAGGAATAAGTATATTTACCCCTGAAGACCTACAGAACCAAGTACAGTACATCTGATAAACTGGATATCCACCATTAGATGTGAAGTCTAAAGACCAAACTGTCGACCACCACAGATGTCCCACCTTCATAGGTTCCAAACAGCCACCCTCCTAGGAATAAGTATATTTACCCCTGAAGACCTACAGGACCAAGTACAGTACATCTGATAAACTGGATGTCCACCATTAGACGTGAAGTCTAAAGACCAAACTGTCGACCACCACAGATGTCCCAACTTCATAGGTTCCAAACAGCCATCCTCCTAGGAATAAGTATATTTACCCCTGAAGACCTACAGAACCAAGTACAGTACATCTGATAAACTGGATGTCCACCATTAGACCTGAAGTCTAAAGACCAAACTGTCGACCACCACAGATGTCCCACCTTCATAGGTTCCAAACAGCCATCCCCTCCTAGGAATAAGTATATTTACCCCTGAAGACCTACAGAACCAAGTACAGTACATCTGATAAACTGGATATCCACCATTAGATGTGAAGTCTAAAGACCAAACTGTCGACCACCACAGATGTCCCACCTTCATAGGTTCCAAACAGCCACCCTCCTAGGAATAAGTATATTTACCCCTGAAGACCTACAGAACCAAGTACAGTACATCTGATAAACTGGATGTCCACCATTAGACGTGAAGTCTAAAGACCAAACTGTCGACCACCACAGATGTCCCAACTTCATAGGTTCCAAACAGCCATCCTCCTAGGAATAAGTATATTTACCCCTGAAGACCTACAGAACCAAGTACAGTACATCTGATAAACTGGATGTCCACCATTAGACGTGAAGTCTAAAGACCAAACTGTCGACCACCACAGATGTCCCACTTTCATAGGTTCCAAACAGCCATCCTCCTAGGAATAAGTATATTTACCCCTGAAGACCTACAGAACCAAGTACAGTACATCTGATAAACTGGATGTCCACCATTAGACCTGAAGTCTAAAGACCAAACTGTCGACCACCACAGATGTCCCACCTTCATAGGTTCCAAACAGCCACCCTCCTAGGAATAAGTATATTTACCCCTGAAGACCTACATAACCAAGTACAGTACATCTGATAAACTGGATGTCCACCATTAGATGTGAAGTCTAAAGACCAAACTGTCGACCACCACAGATGTCCCAACTTCATAGGTTCCAAACAGCCACCCTCCTAGGAATAAGTATATTTACCCCTGAAGACCTACAGAACCAAGTACAGTACATCTGATAAACTGGATGTCCACCATTAGATGTGAAGTCTAAAGACCAAACTGTCGACCACCACAGATGTCCCAACTTCATAGGTTCCAAACAGCCATCCTCCTAGGAATAAGTATATTTACCCCTGAAGACCTACAGAACCAAGTACAGTACATCTGATAAACCGGATGTCCACCATTAGATGTGAAGTCTAAAGACCAAACTGTCGACCACCACAGATGTCCCAACTTCATAGGTTCCAAACAGCCACCCTCCTAGGAATAAGTATATTTACCCCTGAAGACCTACAGAACCAAGTACAGTACATCTGATAAACTGGATGTCCACCATTAGACCTGAAGTCTAAAGACCAAACTGTCGACCACCACAGATGTCCCAACTTCATAGGTTCCAAACAGCCATCCTCCTAGGAATAAGTATATTTACCCCTGAAGACCTACAGAACCAAGTACAGTACATCTGATAAACCGGATGTCCACCATTAGATGTGAAGTCTAAAGACCAAACTGTCGACCACCACAGATGTCCCAACTTCATAGGTTCCAAACAGCCACCCTCCTAGGAATAAGTATATTTACCCCTGAAGACCTACAGAACCAAGTACAGTACATCTGATAAACTGGATGTCCACCATTAGACCTGAAGTCTCAACCCGGATAGTTGGTGACTTCAGTACATGGTGGCTCCAGAAATAATAATATATAAAACTAGCGGACGTACCCGGCTTCGCCCGGGTTTTACCCGAGTAAAAGTTTGTCTAACGAATCTCTCGATAAAGTGAACATTTTTTTCCCGGTCCCTTGAAAAATACTCGATAAGTTGAATAAAATCAATATTAATTGGTTCCCTCGGTAATTGGAAGTTAAAGGAATAGTATCTTGCCTTGGAATTGTATCATTATTCTTGTCTCAAATAAATTGCCGTGTCATCCTGAATTTTGTCTTTCCTAATTTTCTACATTACAAAATCATCGTATCATCATGATAATATTTAGAGCAGATTGTTGAATTATAACAGATAAATTAGAATATTTATCTTGATTATATCTAGGCGAAAAGTTATTTCAAAAATTTTATTTGCTAGAAACCTTCCCAGTACTATACTAAATAACTTCCCAAAGGTAATGGCGATCCAATGAGTGGTTTGGTCAGGCATAAAGGACAAACAAACAGACATACATTCATTTTTATATATATAGATAAAAATATTTTGTACTTGTAACGCGTTATCTATACATATATAGACATACATATATACATATATATAACCGCTGGGAGGGTTCACCACTGATGAGCCAAGCCCTCCCAATATATTTTTTTCATCGCAGTAAAGACAGTAGAAGTTCGTTTTATGTATAAAAGAAACATTCCCGCTTTTAAATCCTTTTATTTTATATGTATAGATGGCGCGTTATTGCTTTGTGTGTGTGTGTGTGTGTGAACGACGGTAAAGTCGTCTCCAGAAACAGGACCTTGATCCTCGGATATTTCCGCCCAGTTCTGTCGGCTTGGAAGCGCGCCAGACGAAGGCATTGTAGCGGCAAATTCGTGCGACACGGCAGATTTTGCATATCGTTCGCTAGTAGGCAGATTTGCATTACTGGCCGATTCTTGCATTTCGATTGAATTTTCAATCTGCAATTGGTTTTCCGCAGATAATTCTGCGCTGGTTTCAGGTATTAAGCCGTACCTTGCAGGTATTTCTTCGGCGTTGAATGGGCTATCCGCCCATACCAAATTTATCGCTTCCAGCGATAATTTTCCGCTTTTCAAAGGCGGAAAAAAAAAAAAAAAAAAAAAAAAAGTGTGTGTGTGTGTGTGTGTGTGACAATTTGACAATTAAAAAATATTTATTGTCATCTTAGACAATATTATACATTTTCAATCATAGGGAGAGAAAAAGAAAAAAGAAGATGAGAAGAGAAGAGAAAATATATACATATATGAAACATATTTTACAAGATGGTGATTGGAGATGGAGGAAGAAAACCTCGGCGCTGGAGGGTCCTGGACCAGGCGATGAGCGGGTCTTCCACTGCTTCTCCGAGCCCAACCTGTACAAAGTAGCGATAAATTCGCAACTTTGCCGACGCCAAGATGGAAAGGGCGTCGTCCTCAAGGCCGGACCCGCCGAAGATCCAAGCCTGCAGGTCAGGGGGCCGCCCTATGATGTTGAAGGCCTCTCTGATGAGAGGCCTGATGGAACAGCAGCACCAGTAACGGTGGCCGAGGGAGCGGTCGATGGACCCGCAGGCAGGACAGGAGGGGCCGACCGAGGCAGGATGGGCCGGATGGGGCAGGGCGTGGAGGGCCAACTTGAGGGCCGCGTCAGCCTCGTGGCCCGAGTGGGCGCAGCGCCGCAGCGAGGCCCAGTCGATCCTGGATGGTGGTGGACCGATGGTGGGCGACCATCTCGAGGTAAACCTTGAGATGGGCGTGGCGGCGAGGCGCGGGCGATCCAGGGCCCGTCGGGCCGAGCGGGTCGTGAGGCCGTTGAGGAACGGCGTAGCTGTCCCTCGCAGCACCACGGCAGCAGCTAAAGAGCTAGATGAGGGTGCAGACTCCGCCCCGAAGCCCACGGCGTTCTCGGAGGTCAGCCTCCGACAGAAGGCGCCCAGGGTCGCGGCGTCAGCCAGGACGGAGCGCGTAGGGCGGGCGATGAGGTGGCCCTCCGCGAGAAGGTCCCGGACTCGGGCTCCACGCCAGCGGGCGGGGGCCAGGAGGTCGGGAGGGCGGAGGAACCGGCAGCCGCCGATGATGGGGAGGTCCAGCAGCTGAGCCGTGGGGAGCGCCCGGTGGTTGAGGCTCAGGATGTTGGAGGCCTCCTCCCAGAGCTTCAGCAGCCGTAGACGGCGGGGCTGGAGACGGGTGCCGTCCGGTGGAGGGTGAATCCAGGCCTCACTGCTTTCTACCAGCCAGCTGAAGGCATTTCTGCCTCCACGGAGCGCGACCTGCACCCCCTTGAGGCAGGCGAGCTGGAGTTGGGTTGCCAGGTCGAGGAGGCCGAGGCCTCCGATGGCTACGGGCCTCGCCATGACGGCGGCGGGAAGCCACGCCGTATGCTCGGGCCCCCAGACGAACCTCGCTAGTCTGGCCTGCAGTTTGGCGATGGTCGGGGGTGATGGCAGGTACCCGTGCAGGTGATGCTGGATGGTGGAGCTCACCAGCGAGTTCGCCGCTCTAGATCGTCCGACGAGGGATAGGCCGCGGGTGAAGGGCGTCCATCTGCGGCAGGCGGACTCCAGAAGGGCGAGAAGATGCTGCTCCTGATGGGCTACGGAGCTCCTGGGGGCGATGTCGAGCCCGAGGACCCTGATGGAGGTGGTCGACCAGGAGGCGCCGAGAGGGGAGTCGCCGCGGTTGCGCCAGGCTCCGCACCAAAGGCCCGCGCTCTTCCCGAGGTTGACGGCGATACCGGAGGCCCGCTTGAAGTCTTCGAGGACGGTCACCACCCGCTCGAATTCTTCGTCGCGATGGAAAAGGAGGACGATGTCGTCGGCGTAGGCGATGACGTTGCCCACGCCGAGGGTCAACTCCAGGCGACGTAGCAGCGGCCCCGTAGCGATACTAAAGAGAGCGGCACTCACGGCGCAGCCCTGCCTTAGGCCGTTGAGGAGGGGGAAGGCGGTGGTGTGAAAGCCTCCAGCCCGGATCGTTGCGTCCGCCCCGGCGTACAAGATGTTATTCCAGCCCATGAAGGCCGGCGGGAGGCGGAGGGACGTCATCAGGGACTCCAGGAAGCCGCGGTCCAGGGAATCGAAGGCGGACTCCAAGTCGATGCCCATGACGGCCAGCGGCGAGCCCATGGCGGTTGCCTCCTCAACAGCATCCGTCACCTTAGCGATGTTCCAGGACGGGGACCTCCCGGGGACGGCGTACGTCTGGCATTCCGGCACAAGGGTCCGCAGGTGGGGCTTGAGGCGCCGGTGAAGGATGGCGGCCAGGACCCTGTAGTCGGCCGAGGGCAGCGCGACAGGCCTGTAGCCATCAAGGCCGCGACCTCCGCGGGCCTTGGGCACGAGGCAGATGGAGCTGCGCCGCGTCGACGGAGGTAGGGCACCGCGGAGCCGTGAAGCCGCGAACACCCGGGCCAGAGCTTCCGCGAAGAAGTCCTCGTTGAAGGCGACGAGGAGTTCGCACGGCAAGCCGTCCCAGCCGGGGGCCTTTCCGCGAGGGAGGTGCTCGATGGCGTTGGCGATCTCGCTGGGGCTGATGTCCGGCCGGTGGAGCGGGTCCTCCTCACTCAGCTCGCAGGTGGTGGTGGGCGCGCTGCTGGCGATGAAGGCAGCTCCCGCAGCTGGATCGGTGGTGGGACGGGCGAAGCGGGGCCGGAAGGTCGCGAACGCCCTCCGCCGAAGCTCGGGGCCCTCGATGACGTTATCTTCGTCGTCCCTGATGACGCTGACCGGGCGTCGGAGGCGGATGGCGCGTGCCAGGTCCGGCAGCGATGGGTAGTCGGCCCGGATGGAGGAGGCCTCGAGCTGCGCCGCGATGTAACGTCTCGCCCTGTAGACGTAGCTGTCGCTGGCAGCGTGGCGTGGGTCGTGCAGGGATCTGGCCTCCGCTAGCAGCCCCGCCTTGATGGAGGTCCACCTATCCCAGAAGGTCCCGTCGTCGTCATCGTGCGCTGCGTCTTCCTCCAACTCCCGGATGTAGCCAGCCAGATGTTCGAGAGCAAGGCCCGAGCGGAGCATCGCGGCCAAGCGAGGCTGGGTGGGGGAGGAGACGGCGGTGGTGGGCGGGCCCACCTGGAACAGCACGAGGCGGTGGTCCGAGAGGTGGTAGTGGCTGGTCGCGTAGATGGACGCGCGATCCAGGACTCCAGCAGGGACGAGGATCCGGTCCAGGCGGTTCGATTCGACTTGGTCGCCGTGCATGGCGACTCTGGTGGGCAGGTGGGCGGCGTCGAACTGGGTGGCCACGTCGACCAGCGCGGCCAGGTCCAGAAGAGCGGCGAGGGCATCCGATGATGATGATGACGAGGGGCCCCGATCCCTGATGTTAAAATCGCCGATGATCCAGCAGGCTCCCTCCTCCTCCTGTGCCGCTGTCGCCGCCAGGAGCTCCAGTTGCCGGTTTCTCTCCCGGGGTTCATGCGCCAGATGAACGGCGATGGCCGTCATCTCCTCGCCGCGGACATCTATGGTTGCCAAGGCGATGTGGCCCGGCCACAGGATGCGTTGATGTAGCACGGCTACGCCTGGTCCGAAGACGCAGGCGAGTCCGGATCCCGAGATGGCTACGGGATGGGCCAACACAACAGCACTGTAGCCGAGGCAGAGGTCTTGGCCGCTGCCCAGATGAAATGCGTTTGTCTCCTGGACAAACGCGATGTCCACGTGATTTTGCCTGAGGAGATGACAAAGGGCAAGGCTCCTCCTCCGAGTGGCGAGCCCTCGCGCGTTGATGGTGGCGACGCGGTAACTCATTGGGACGGTCCTTCACGCAGCACCTTCCTGGTCTTTTGGAGGGTCTTGCGGATTGTGGAGTTGGAGTCTGGGCACAAGGGCTTGATGGTATCGTGCAGCTTGTTGAGGGCTTTGACCTGTGCCGGGGTCAGCGTGGACGCTCGCCTCTTCATGGTGGTCTCTGAGGTGAGGAGCTTCTGAACCTCCTCGCGGTTTAGGTCGGGCAACTTATCCCAGTCGATGGAGATGTTAGGGGACTTCTTGAGGTGCTCCAGCAGCTGTTCGAGTGCGGCCTTTCCCCGGGCAGGCGTGGATGGAGGTGAGGTCAGCCCCTCCACCGACATCTCGTGGTCGAGCGGAGAGATGCGAGGCTCGGGGGACCGCGGGGCAGCCGGGGAAGCAGGGTGGGCAGCAGGGGCGGGGTGGGTGACATCCATTTGTTCGGCAGGCTGGTGTGCCGTGGGGATCGCCTGAACCTCGGTTGAAGTCTTCGCCGGTTGGACAGGGGACGCCGGTGTTGCGGGCGCCGGTGCCGGCTTCCTTGGCTGCTGAGGAGGAGGAGGAGGAGGGGGAGGCCTTGCGTCGGTGGGAGACGCTGCTTGCCTGGGGTTGCCGTTCCCTTGCCTGGCGAGCGCTGGGCAGTTTGCTCTGCGGTGGCCCTGCTTGCCGCACTTGGAGCACTTTATTCCAAAGGAGAGGAAGGCTGACAGGATGTCTCCTTTGGACCTGATGGTCAGTCGGGTGGGCAGCGTCTCCAGCCTCACGCCCTCGTGGAGCAGGATGAACGCCTCCCGGCGGCCGTCGTTGAAGGTGTATTCCCCCATCTTGATCATGATGGGGGCGATGGAGGTCACGGAGCCGAAGGTGCGCAGGGCCTCCACGATGGTGCTGTCCTCGACGAATCCGGGCAGATTAGCGATGATGATGCGCTCTGCCCTTTTTCGGAAGGGGAAGACCTTCAGGTGGGTGCCCTCGATGTCCAGGCCCACCTCCACCAGACGGCTCGCAAGGTCCTTGGTCGCGAGGCCCACGACGTAGTGGCCGTTCATCCTGTTGAATTGGGTTATTTTCCTTGGCCCTCCGACCAGGTTGCCCATTGCCTGGAGGTAGTAGTAGTCCGGGATGTCAGGGCACAGCTCCACGAAGATGTAGTTCTCGTGGTTGGTAGAGGCCTGCCTCGTCTTGGCGTCGGCGATGTTGGCGCGCGTCGCCTTGATTTCCTGGGGCGGCATTGACCTCGGCCCTGTTGGCCGCTTCAGCTGCTGGGAGTTGGGCTTCTCAGCAGGCCTGCTTGGCTGCTTAGCGGCGTGGTCAGGTGACAGTGAGACACGGCGCCTTTTCTTGCTCTTCACGACTGTGTAGCCCGCGTTGGCGTCCACCTCCGCCATCTCGCTGTCGGCCCAGTTGAGCGAGGCCGGGCTGGCTGGAGTTGCGCTGGTCGTAGCAGCAGTCTTCGGCGCCGTAACGTCACCACGCGCGGCGGCCAGATTTACATGCATGTCGCCTGCAGGCGAATTTGCATTATTTTGATTTTCAGAAGAATTTTCTTTCAAATTCTTCATATTTTGGTTTTTCGGCGAAAACTCCTCGCCTGGTTGCGATCCAGTGCTGGGCCTTTCAGGCACTAATTCAGCGGATCGAGGGCTTTCCTTTAGTACCGAATTCGGCAGGGTCAGCGCCAATGACACACACTCCAGAGGCGAAAAACGGCGGAGCTCGCAAAAGCGTGGCCGCTCGCTCGAGTGTGTGTGTGTGTGTGTGTGTGTGTGTGTGTGACAATTGACAATTAAAAATTATTTATTGTCATCTTAGACAATGTTACATCTCACATGAGAGAGAGAGGAAGAGAAGAAAAATATATACATAGAAAATTAAATATATACATAAATGAAACAAATTTACAAGAGGGACAAAGGTAGGAGACCTCGGCGCTGGAGGGTCCTGGACCAGGCGATGAGCGGGTCCTCCACCGCTTCTCCGAGCCCAACCTGGACAAAGTAGCGATAGATTCGCAACTTTGCCGATGCCAGGATGGAAAGGGCGTCGTCCTCAAGGCCGGACCCGCCGAAGATCCAAGCCTGCAGGTCAGGGGGCCGCCCTATGATGTTGAAGGCCTCTCTGATGAGCGGCCTGATGGAGCGGCAGCACCAGTAACGGTGGCCGAGGGAGCGGTCGATGGACCCGCAGGCAGGACAGGAGGGGCCGACCGAGGCAGGATGGGCCGGATGGGGCAGAGCGTGGAGGGCTAGCTTGAGAGCTGCGTCGGCCTCGTGACCCGAATAGGCGCAGCGCCGCAGCGAGGCCCAGTCGATCCTGGATGGTGGATTGATGGTGGGCGTCCATCTCGCCAGGAATCTGGAGATGGGCGTGGCGGCGAGGCGCGGACGATCCAGGGCCCGTCGGGCCGAGCGCGTCGTGAGGCCGTTGAGGAACGGCGTAGCCGTCCCACGCAGCACCACGGCCGCAGCAAGGGAACTGGATGAAGGCGTGGACTCCGCCCCGAAGCCCACGGCGTTCTCGGAGGTCAGCCTCCGACAGAAGGCGCCCAGGGCCGTGGCGTCAGCCAGGACCGAGCGCGTAGGGCGGGCGATGAGGTGTTCCTCCTCGATGAGGTCCCGGACTCGGGCTCCGCTCCAGCGGGCGGGGGCCAGGAGGTCGGGAGGGCGAAGGAACCGGCAGCCGCCGATGATGGGGAGGTCCAGCAGCTGAGCCGTGGGGAGCGCCCGGTGGTTGAGGCTCAGGATGTTGGAGGCCTCCTCCCAGAGCTTCAGCAGCCGTAGACGGCGGGGCTGGAGACGGGTGCCGTCCGGTGGAGGGTGGATCCAGGCCTCACCGCTTTCTACCAGCCAGCTGAAAGCATTTATGCCTCCGCGGAGCGCGACCTGCACCCCCTTGAGGCAGGCGAGCTGGAGCTGGGTCGCGAGGTCGTGGAGGCCGAGGCCTCCGATGGTGACCGGCCTCGCCATGACGTTGGCGGGAAGCCACGCCGTGTGGTCTGGCCCCCAGACGAACCTCGCCAGTCGGGCCTGCAGCTTGGCGATGGTCGGGGGTGATGGGAGGTATCCATGCAGGTGGTGCTGGATCGTGGTCCCCACCAGCGTGTTCGCCGCTCTTGCTCGTCCGACGAGGGAGAGGCCGCGGGTGAAGGGCGTCCATTTGCGGCATGCAGTCTCCAGGAGGGCCAGGAGATGCTGCTCCCGGTGGATGACGGTGCTCCTGGGGGCGATGTCGAGCCCGAGGACCCTGATGGAGGTGGTCGACCAGGAGGCGCCGAGAGGGGAGTCGCCGCGGTTGCGCCAGGCGCCGCACCAGAGGCCAGCGCTCTTCCGGAGGTTCACGCCAACTCCGGAGGCCTGCTTATAGTCCTCGAAGACGGTCGCCACCCGCTCGAAGTCCTCGTCGCGATGGAACAGGAGGACGATGTCGTCGGCGTAGGCGGTGACGTTGCCCACGCCGAGGGTCAACTCCAGGCGACGTAGCAGCGGCCCCGTGGCGATACTGAAGAGTGCGGCGCTCACGGCGCAACCCTGTCTTAGGCCGTTGTGGAGGGGGAAGGCGGTGGTATAGAATCCTCCGGCCCGGATCGTAGCGTCCGCCCCGGCGTATAAGATGTTGATCCATGCCAAGAAGGCCGGCGGGAGGCGGAGGGATATCAACAGGGACTCCAGGAAGCCGTGGTCCAATGAGTCAAAGGCGGACTCCAGGTCTACGCCCATGACAGCCAGCGGCGAGCCCAAGGCGGTGGCCTCCTCGACGGCGTCCGTCACCATGGCGATGTTCCATGACGGGGACCTCCCGGGGACGGCGTAGGTCTGGCATTCCGGCACAAGGGTCCGCAGGTGGGGCTTGAGGCGCCGGTGAAGGATGGCGGCCAGGACCCTGTAGTCGGCCGAGGGCAGCGCGACGGGCCAGTAGCCATTAAGGCCGCGACCTCCGCGGGCCTTGGGCACGAGGCAGATGGAGCTGCGCCGCGTCGACGGAGGCAGGGCACCGCGGAGCCGTGATGCCGCGAACACCCGGGCCAAAGCTTCCGCAAAGAAGTCCTCGCTGAAGGCGACGAGGAGCTCGCACGGCAAGCCATCCCAGCCGGGGGCCTTTCCGCGAGGGAGGTGCTCGATAGCGTTGGCGATCTCGCTGGGGCTGATGTCCGGCCGGTGGAGCGGGTCCTCCTCACTCAGCTCGCGGGTGGTGGTGGGCGCGCTGCTGGCGATGAAGGCAGCTCCCGCAGCTGGATCGCTGGTGGGACGGGCGAAGCGAGGCTGGAAGGTCGCGAACGCCCTCCGCCGAAGCTCGGGGCCCTCGATGATGTTATCTTGCTCGTCCCTGATGACGCTGACCGGGCGTCGGAGGCGGATGGCGCGTGCTAGGTCCGGCAGCGAAGGGTAGTCGGCCCGGATGGAGGAGGCCTCGAGCTGCGCCGCGATGTAACGTCTCGCCCTGTAGACGTAGCTGTCGCTGGCAGCGTGGCGGGGATCGTGCAGGGAACTGGCCTCCGCCAGCAGTCCCGCCTTGATGGTGGTCCACCTGTCCCAAAGGATCCCGTCGTCGTCATCGTGCGCCGTGTCTTCCTCGAGCTCCCGGATGTAACCAGCCAGATGTTCGAGAACGAGGCCGGATCGGAGCATCGCGGCCAAGCGAGGCTGGGTGGGGGAGGAGACGGCGGAGGTGGGCGGGCCCACCTGGAGCAGCACGAGGCGGTGGTCCGAGAGGTGGTAGTGGCTGGTCGCGTAGATGGACACGCGATCCAGGACTCCAGCAGGGACGAGGATCCGGTCCAAGCGGTTGGATTCGACTTGGTCGCCGTGCATGGCGACTCTGGTGGGCAGGTGGGCGGCGTCGAACTGGGTGGCCACGTCGACCAGCGCGGCCAGGTCCAGAAGAGCGGCGAGGGCATCCGATGATGATGATGATGAGGGGCCCCGATCCCTGATGTTAAAATCGCCGATGATCCAGCAGGCTCCCTCCTCCTCCTGTGCCGCTGTCGCCGCCAGGAGCTCCAGTTGCCGGTTTCTTTCCCGGGGTTCATGCGCCAGATGAACGGCGATGGCCGTCATCTCCTCGCCGCGGACATCTATTGTTGCCAAGGCGATGTGGCCCGGCCACAGGATATGCTGTCGTAGCACGGCGACGCCTGGTCCGAAGACGCAGGCGAGTCCGGATCCCGAGATGGCTACGGGATGGGCCAATATAACAGCGCTGTAGCCGAGGCAGAGGTCTTGGCCGCTGCCGAGATGAAAAGCGTTTGTCTCCTGGACAAACGCGATGTCCACGTGATGTTGTCTGAGGAGATGACAAAGGGCAAGGCTCCTCCCCCGAGTGGCGAGCCCTCGCGCGTTGATGCTGGCGAGACGGTAGCTCATTGTTGCCGTCCCTTATGCAGCGCCCCCTTGGTCTTCTGGAGGGTCTTGCGGATGGTGTGGTTGGAGTCTGGGATCGAGGCCTTGATGGTTTCGGCCACCTGGTCGAGGGCGGCGACCTGTGCCTTTGACAGCGAGGGCGCTCGCTTCTCCATTTTTCCTTTAGAGGTGAGTAGCCGCTGTGCGTCCTCGCGGTCTATACCGGGCAGCCCGTCCCAGTCGATGGAGAGGTTGGGGTACTGCTTGAGGTGCTCCTGCAGCTGGACGAATGCGGGTTTGCCCCGGGGAGACGCGGAGGGAGTTGAGGTCAGCTCCTCCTCCGACATCTCAATGTCGAGCGGAAAGGTCTCGGGCTCGGGGGGCCGCGGGGCAGCCAGAGGAGCAGGGAGGGCGACAGGGGCGGGCTGGGCAAGATCCCTCGGTTCGGCAGGATGGTGTGCCGAGGGGGTCACTGGAGCCTCAGTTGAAGACTTCGCCGGTTGGACAGGGGACGCCGATGTTGCGGGCGCAGGTGTCGGCCTCCTTGGCTGCTGAGGAGGAGGAGGAGATGGGGGGGGGGGGGGGGGGGCTTGCGTCGGTGGGAGACGCTGCTTGCCTGGGGCTGCTGTTCTGCCTGGCGAGCGATGGGCAGTTTGCTCTGCGGTGGCCCTGCTTTCCGCATTTAGAGCATTTTATGCCAAAGGAGAGGAAGGCGGGCAGGGAATCTCCCTTGGATTGAATGTCCAGGCGGGTGGGCAGCCTGTCTAGCTTGATGCCGTCCTTGAGCAGGATGAAGGCTTCCCGGCGGCCGTCGGTGAATGTGAACTCCCCCATTTTGATTAGGATGGGGGCGATGGAGGTGACCCTCCCGTATGGGCTCAGGGCGTTCACAACGGTGGAGTCGTCCACGAAGCCTGGCAGGTTGGCGACGACGATTCGTTCGGCCCTCTTACGGTAGGGGAAGACCCTAAGGGTCGTTCCCTCGATCTCAAGGTCGCCCTCAGCCAGACGGCGCGCAAGATCTTTGGTCGCCAAGCCCACGAGGAAATGGCCGTTCATTTTGCCGAAATATGTGATGTCATTTGGCCCCCCGACCAGCTTGGATATTGCCTTTAGGTAGGTGTAGTCCGGGAACTCTGGGCATCGCTCCACGAAGATGTAGTTTTCGTGGGTAGATGAGTTCTGCCTCGCCTTGGCCTCGGCGATGTTCTTGCGTGTCGCCTTGATCTCCTGGGGCGGCACTGCTCTCGGCCCTGTTGGCCGCTTCCGCTGCTGGGAGCTGCGCTGCTCTCCAGGCTTGTTGGGCTGCCTGGCAGCGTGCTCAGGTGAAGTTGAGCCGAGGCGCCTCTTCTTGGCCTTCACGACGATGAAGCCCTCGTTGTCGTTCACCTCCGCCATCTCGCTGTCGGCCCAGTTGAGCGAGGCCGGGCTGGCTGAAGTTGCGCTGGTCGTAGCAGCAGTCTTCGGAGCCGTGACGTCACCACGCGCGGCGGCCGGATTTACATGCAAGTCGCCTGCCGGCGAATTTGCATACTTTTGATTTTCAGAAGAAATATCAATTGTTTTCTTCATATTTCCTTCTTTTGGCGATAATTCTTCGCCTGTTTGTAGCAGGATGCTGGGCCTTTCAGGCACTTTTTCAGCACATCCTGGGCTTTCCGCCAATACTACACTTGCCAGACTAAGCGCCTTTTACACGCACTCAAAAGGCGAAAACGGCGGAGCTCGCGAAAGCGCGGCCGCTCGCTCGAGTGTGTGTGTGTGTGTGTGTGTGACAATGACAATTTAAACTGATTTTATTGACATACCAGTCAATCTTTACATTCAAGAGTTAATAGATATTTACATTTACAAGAGTAGTTGCAAGAAAACAAGAGTCAAGAAATATTTACAGTAATCTTGGAAGTATGGAGCCGTTCTCGAAGGGACGTTTTGGTCCCAGTCGGTAGCTACAGAGCTGACTTGAATTTTAACAGTCCGTCCAGAGTAGTCTGGTCGCCACCCCGGGCGCGCCGTATGACGTTGTCCAAGAAGCCCGAAAGAATCCTCCTTTGGTCTCGCGGTACGTTATGATAGCTGTTCCAAGCCTTCTCGTAGCACAGGACCGAGTTAATGAGAGTATTATCATCGCTCCACACCATTATGGGTCTTAAGATGGCTCTGTAATTCAGATCCTTGAAAGTGTCAAGGAGCCATCTTTTACGGTCTTCGTCGGTCTTGACAGGCAGTGCAGGCGGAGAGGCCACTTTAGTTGGGGCTGATTCTTTCCCGTGGGGAACAGGCGGCGTCGGCCTAGCAGGCTGAGGCGTAGGCAGTGGGGGTGTTGAAACTGCGGATGGTGGGGGAGCAGAGGGCTCCTCAGTGGTGGTCATGTCTACATCCGGTGTGTGGGTCGCAGGTCCGAGGGTCCCCTGCGCAGGCAGAGGGCCACACGGGGCAGTGAAGTCCGGCCGGGCGGGAGGCGTCGGCTCAGTCGTCGCCGAGCGAGGGCCCGCGGGGTGCTCGGGTGTAGGGGCCTCTGGTGGAGGGGCAGGACCCGCCACGTGCACAGATGAGGCCGGAGGCGCTGGTGCAGTCGGCCGGGGCGCCGCAGATGGTGGGGACACAGCTTGGGCATCTGGTTGAGCGCCGGAAGGCCCGAGAGCTGGACTGGGAGGCGCTGGCGCAGAAGGCGCGGCCGAAGACTGCCTAGGCAGCCCAGGCGCGGTCGATGGTGGAAGGCCGGTGGTAGAGGGTGGTGAGGCTCGTCTGGAGGTGGTGGACTGCCCATAGAGCAGAGGGCAGCTGGCTCTCCTGTGTCCCTGTCCGTGGCATCTTGAGCATTTGATGCCATATGAGATGTAAGCGGGCCAGGCCTCACCCTTGATCTTGATCTCGAAGCGGGTGGGCAGCTTGTCTACGGTTATGCCGTCATGGAGGAGGATAAAGGCCTCCCGGCGGCCGTCGGTGAATTCGAATTCGCCCGCTTTAAGTTGTTTGGGGGCTATGGAGGTCACACGCCCAAAGCGTGCAAGGGCGTCAATCACAACGGCGTCCCGCACGAAGAAGGGCAGGTTCCCAATTGTGATTCTGGTTGCACTTCTCATGAAGGGGAAGGTCCTCAGGAGGGTTCCCTCAATTTCAAGGCCTTCACGGATTAGTTGTTCCGCCATGGATCTGCTGGTGAGGCCCACCAGGTACTGGCCGTTCACTTTGGAGAATTGAACGATGTTTTTTGTTCCTCCAATAATACCTCCAATAGCCCTGAGGTATTGGTAAGTCTCGTAGCTAGGGCAGTACTCCAAGAAGAAGCACTGCTCCTCGGTGCAGTTCGCCTGGCGAGCCCTGGCCTCCGCGATGTGCGTCCTCGTGGTCCTGATCTCTTGGACTCGAGGAATGAGTGCAGGCGAGGATCTTTGTCGCCTGGCTGCCGATCCAGCACTGTTGGGCTGTGCGGTCATGTCGCGCGGTGCTGTTGTGTCACGGCGTTTTCTTTTATTTTGAACGATGGTAAAATCGCCTTCAGTTACAGGATTTAGATCCATAGGTAAGTCATCCCGGTTCTGCTGACCAAGAAATACGCCAGATGAAGGCAACGTAGTTGCAGATTCGCGCGTAGAGGCGGAATTTGCATGTCTTTGGCCAATAGGCAAATTTGCATAGCTGGCCATTTCTTGCGTTTCTTCCGAGTTTTGCAACTGGAAATTGTTATTTGCAGATAACTCTGCTGAGGTTTGTGGTATTAGGCCGTACCTTGCAGGTAATTCATCGGCGTTGAATGGGCTGTCCGCCCATACCAAATTAGTCGCTTCCAGCGACAAATTTAGGCTCTTAAAGGGCGAAAACGGCGGAGCTCGAAAAAGCGCGGCCGCACGCCCGAGTGTGTGTGTGTGTGTGACAATTGACAATTAAAAAATATTTATTGTCATCTTAGACAATGTTACATCTCACATGAGAGAGAGAGGAAGAGAAGAAAATATATACATAGAAAATTGAATATATACATAAATGAAACAAAATTACAAGAGGGACAAAGGTAGGAGACCTCGGCGCTGGAGGGTCCTGGACCAGGCGATGAGCGGGTCCTCCACCGCTTCTCCGAGCCCAACCTGGACAAAGTAGCGATAGATTCGCAACTTTGCCGATGCCAGGATGGAAAGGGCGTCGTCCTCAAGGCCGGACCCGCCGAAGATCCAAGCCTGCAGGTCAGGGGGCCGCCCTATGATGTTGAAGGCCTCTCTGATGAGCGGCCTGATGGAGCGGCAGCACCAGTAACGGTGGCCGAGGGAGCGGTCGATGGACCCGCAGGCAGGACAGGAGGGGCCGACCGAGGCAGGATGGGCCGGATGGGGCAGAGCGTGGAGGGCTAGCTTGAGAGCTGCGTCGGCCTCGTGACCCGAATAGGCGCAGCGCCGCAGCGAGGCCCAGTCGATCCTGGATGGTGGATTGATGGTGGGCGTCCATCTCGCCAGGAATCTGGAGATGGGCGTGGCGGCGAGGCGCGGACGATCCAGGGCCCGTCGGGCCGAGCGCGTCGTGAGGCCGTTGAGGAACGGCGTAGCCGTCCCACGCAGCACCACGGCCGCAGCAAGGGAACTGGATGAAGGCGTGGACTCCGCCCCGAAGCCCACGGCGTTCTCGGAGGTCAGCCTCCGACAGAAGGCGCCCAGGGCCGTGGCGTCAGCCAGGACCGAGCGCGTAGGGCGGGCGATGAGGTGTTCCTCCTCGATGAGGTACCGGACTCGGGCTCCGCTCCAGCGGGCGGGGGCCAGGAGGTCGGGAGGGCGAAGGAACCGGCAGCCGCCGATGATGGGGAGGTCCAGCAGCTGAGCCGTGGGGAGCGCCCGGTGGTTGAGGCTCAGGATGTTGGAGGCCTCCTCCCAGAGCTTCAGCAGCCTTAGACGGCGGGGCTGGAGACGGGTGCCGTCCGGTGGAGGGTGGATCCAGGCCTCACCGCTTTCTACCAGCCAGCTGAAAGCATTTATGCCTCCGCGGAGCGCGACCTGCACCCCCTTGAGGCAGGCGAGCTGGAGCTGGGTCGCGAGGTCGTGGAGGCCGAGGCCTCCGATGGTGACCGGCCTCGCCATGACGTTGGCGGGAAGCCACGCCGTGTGGTCTGGCCCCCAGACGAACCTCGCCAGTCGGGCCTGCAGCTTGGCGATGGTCGGGGGTGATGGGAGGTATCCATGCAGGTGGTGCTGGATCGTGGTCCCCACCAGCGTGTTCGCCGCTCTTGCTCGTCCGACGAGGGAGAGGCCGCGGGTGAAGGGCGTCCATTTGCGGCATGCAGTCTCCAGGAGGGCCAGGAGATGCTGCTCCCGGTGGATGACGGTGCTCCTGGGGGCGATGTCGAGCCCGAGGACCCTGATGGAGGTGGTCGACCAGGAGGCGCCGAGAGGGGAGTCGCCGCGGTTGCGCCAGGCGCCGCACCAGAGGCCAGCGCTCTTCCGGAGGTTCACGCCAACTCCGGAGGCCTGCTTATAGTCCTCGAAGACGGTCGCCACCCGCTCGAAGTCCTCGTCGCGATGGAACAGGAGGACGATGTCGTCGGCGTAGGCGGTGACGTTGCCCACGCCGAGGGTCAACTCCAGGCGACGTAGCAGCGGCCCCGTGGCGATACTGAAGAGTGCGGCGCTCACGGCGCAACCCTGTCTTAGGCCGTTGTGGAGGGGGAAGGCGGTGGTATAGAATCCTCCGGCCCGGATCGTAGCGTCCGCCCCGGCGTATAAGATGTTGATCCATGCCAAGAAGGCCGGCGGGAGGCGGAGGGATATCAACAGGGACTCCAGGAAGCCGCGGTCCAATGAGTCAAAGGCGGACTCCAGGTCTACGCCCATGACAGCCAGCGGCGAGCCCAAGGCGGTGGCCTCCTCGACGGCGTCCGTCACCATGGCGATGTTCCATGACGGGGACCTCCCGGGGACGGCGTAGGTCTGGCATTCCGGCACAAGGGTCCGCAGGTGGGGCTTGAGGCGCCGGTGAAGGATGGCGGCCAGGACCCTGTAGTCGGCCGAGGGCAGCGCGACGGGCCTGTAGCCATTAAGGCCGCGACCTCCGCGGGCCTTGGGCACGAGGCAGATGGAGCTGCGCCGCGTCGACGGAGGCAGGGCACCGCGGAGCCGTGATGCCGCGAACACCCGGGCCAGAGCTTCCGCGAAGAAGTCCTCGCTGAAGGCGACGAGGAGCTCGCACGGCAAGCCATCCCAGCCGGGGGCCTTTCCGCGAGGGAGGTGCTCGATAGCGTTGGCGATCTCGCTGGGGCTGATGTCCGGCCGGTGGAGCGGGTCCTCCTCACTCAGCTCGCGGGTGGTGGTGGGCGCGCTGCTGGCGATGAAGGCAGCTCCCGCAGCTGGATCGCTGGTGGGACGGGCGAAGCGAGGCTGGAAGGTCGCGAACGCCCTCCGCCGAAGCTCGGGGCCCTCGATGATGTTATCTTGCTCGTCCCTGATGACGCTGACCAGGCGTCGGAGGCGGATGGCGCGTGCTAGGTCCGGCAGCGAAGGGTAGTCGGCCCGGATGGAGGAGGCCTCGAGCTGCGCCGCGATGTAACGTCTCGCCCTGTAGACGTAGCTGTCGCTGGCAGCGTGGCGGGGATCGTGCAGGGAACTGGCCTCCGCCAGCAGTCCCGCCTTGATGGTGGTCCACCTGTCCCAAAGGATCCCGTCGTCGTCATCGTGCGCCGTGTCTTCCTCGAGCTCCCGGATGTAACCAGCCAGATGTTCGAGAACGAGGCCGGATCGGAGCATCGCGGCCAAGCGAGGCTGGGTGGGGGAGGAGACGGCGGAGGTGGGCGGGCCCACCTGGAGCAGCACGAGGCGGTGGTCCGAGAGGTGGTAGTGGCTGGTCGCGTAGATGGACACGCGATCCAGGACTCCAGCAGGGACGAGGATCCGGTCCAAGCGGTTGGATTCGACTTGGTCGCCGTGCATGGCGACTCTGGTGGGCAGGTGGGCGGCGTCGAACTGGGTGGCCACGTCGACCAGCGCGGCCAGGTCCAGAAGAGCGGCGAGGGCATCCGATGATGATGATGATGAGGGGCCCCGATCCCTGATGTTAAAATCGCCGATGATCCAGCAGGCTCCCTCCTCCTCCTGTGCCGCTGTCGCCGCCAGGAGCTCCAGTTGCCGGTTTCTTTCCCGGGGTTCATGCGCCAGATGAACGGCGATGGCCGTCATCTCCTCGCCGCGGACATCTATTGTTGCCAAGGCGATGTGGCCCGGCCACAGGATACGCTGTCGTAGCACGGCGACGCCTGGTCCGAAGACGCAGGCGAGTCCGGATCCCGATATGGCTACGGGATGGGCCAATATAACAGCGCTGTAGCCGAGGCAGAGGTCTTGGCCGCTGCCGAGATGAAAAGCGTTTGTCTCCTGGACAAACGCGATGTCCACGTGATGTTGTCTGAGGAGATGACAAAGGGCAAGGCTCCTCCCCCGAGTGGCGAGCCCTCGCGCGTTGATGCTGGCGAGACGGTAGCTCATTGTTGCCGTCCCTTATGCAGCGCCCCCTTGGTCTTCTGGAGGGTCTTGCGGATGGTGTGGTTGGAGTCTGGGATCGAGGCCTTGATGGTTTCGGCCACCTGGTCGAGGGCGGCGACCTGTGCCTTTGACAGCGAGGGCGCTCGCTTCTCCATTTTTCCTTTAGAGGTGAGTAGCCGCTGTGCGTCCTCGCGGTCTATACCGGGCAGCCCGTCCCAGTCGATGGAGAGGTTGGGATACTGCTTGAGGTGCTCCTGCAGCTGGACGAATGCGGGTTTGCCCCGGGGAGACGCGGAGGGAGTTGAGGTCAGCTCCTCCTCCGACATCTCAATGTCGAGCGGAAAGGTCTCGGGCTCGGGGGGCCGCGGGGCAGCCAGAGGAGCAGGGAGGGCGACAGGGGCGGGCTGGGCAAGATCCCTCGGTTCGGCAGGATGGTGTGCCAAGGGGGTCACTGGAGCCTCAGTTGAAGACTTCGCCGGTTGGACAGGGGACGCCGATGTTGCGGGCGCAGGTGTCGGCCTCCTTGGCTGCTGAGGAGGAGGAGGAGATGGGGGGGGGGGGGGGGGGGGCTTGCGTCGGTGGGAGACGCTGCTTGCCTGGGGCTGCTGTTCTGCCTGGCGAGCGATGGGCAGTTTGCTCTGCGGTGGCCCTGCTTTCCGCATTTAGAGCATTTTATGCCAAAGGAGAGGAAGGCGGGCAGGGAATCTCCCTTGGATTGAATGTCCAGGCGGGTGGGCAGCCTGTCTAGCTTGATGCCGTCCTTGAGCAGGATGAAGGCTTCCCGGCGGCCGTCGGTGAATGTGAACTCCCCCATTTTGATCAGGATGGGGGCGATGGAGGTGACCCTCCCGTATGGGCTCAGGGCGTTCACAACGGTGGAGTCGTCCACGAAGCCTGGCAGGTTGGCGACGACGATTCGTTCGGCCCTCTTACGGTAGGGGAAGACCCTAAGGGTAGTTCCCTCGATCTCAAGGTCGCCCTCAGCCAGACGGCGCGCAAGATCTTTGGTCGCCAAGCCCACGAGGAAATGGCCGTTCATTTTGCCGAAATATGTGATGTCATTTGGCCCCCCGACCAGCTTGGATATTGCCTTTAGGTAGGTGTAGTCCGGGAACTCTGGGCATCGCTCCACGAAGATGTAGTTTTCGTGGGTAGATGAGTTCTGCCTCGCCTTGGCCTCGGCGATGTTCTTGCGTGTCGCCTTGATCTCCTGGGGCGGCACTGCTCTCGGCCCTGTTGGCCGCTTCCGCTGCTGGGAGCTGCGCTGCTCTCCAGGCTTGTTGGGCTGCCTGGCAGCGTGCTCAGGTGAAGTTGAGCCGAGGCGCCTCTTCTTGGCCTTCACGACGATGAAGCCCTCGTTGTCGTTCACCTCCGCCATCTCGCTGTCGGCCCAGTTGAGCGAGGCCGGGCTGGCTGAAGTTGCGCTGGTCGTAGCAGCAGTCTTCGGAGCCGTGACGTCACCACGCGCGGCGGCCGGATTTACATGCAAGTCGCCTGCCGGCGAATTTGCATACTTTTGATTTTCAGAAGAAATATCAATTGTTTTCTTCATATTTACTTCTTTTGGCGATAATTCTTCGCCTGTTTGTAGCAGGATGCTGGGCCTTTCAGGCACTTTTTCAGCACATCCTGGGCTTTCCGCCAATACTACACTTGCCAGACTAAGCGCCTTTTACACGCACTCAAAAGGCGAAAACGGCGGAGCTCGCGAAAGCGCGGCCGCTCGCTCGAGTGTGTGTGTGTGTGTGTTAAATAATAATATATATTATCTCTATATATACAAAAGTCAATGTCTGTCTGTTTCGCGATAAACTCAAAAACTACTGAACCAATTGGTACCAAATTTTGCATGTCGCTTTTTATAAACCTGAGGAAATTTTTCGGCTACATTTTGATTAGTATTTTTGGCTATTTCTTTTTTTCATTTGAAGAATTTTTTTTACGCGGAGTAAATACGAGGCGAAGTAACAACACGAGGCCAATTAAGCGACCAATGAGCGTTTTGCATTTCTTTTCAAGTTGCTTGCGTACTTTTTTAAAATATCTTTTTATACGAGTGTCACTTTTTTTTACAAAAGTATTGAGAGAGAAATTTATATTACTTAGTTACGGTAAGTGCACACAATGCAATTAAAAAAAAACTTTACAAAATTAGCGTTACTGTATGTAAACAATGGCTTTCGTATTTTTTATTAATTTTTGTTCTGGCCTTTTTTTTTAATCTCTTTAAAAAATCGTTTAAAATGCAGCCGCAGTCATTAGCAAACACATATGTTTACCTAATTTCCATGTGCTCTTTTATTTTTTACAGAAAAATATTTACATGCCAGTATTTTGAATGAATTTTTTTATAAACTTATTTTTTTCTTATTCTTACTGAAAATATGGGCATCGCAGTCACTCACTCAACTCAGGCATTTTCAAGGGTTAATGTGCTGGGGCGGATACCTCGGGGGTTAGGTGGAAAAGCTGCCATCTATTAAAACTATATTGATTTTAAAACAACTAAATGGATTGCAAAAAATAATTAAATCAAATACCTAAACACTAATATAATACAATTTTTGCCATCACACACACCTTTTGCCTGTGGTTCATGTGTTACTTCTGTATTACTATTCTATGGCACTTCTACTATTTATTATTGGTGTACTTTCAGAATGAAGGAAATTTCACTCGGGGGAATTCTCGGGCGAAGCCGGGTCATTCGTCTAGTTATTATATATGGCGGAGAGCCATCTAGTGGAACAAAAATAAACTAAAGGTTTATTTAACTTGTTCCGTAATATTTGGCCAACCCAATTTATTGATAAATCAAGAAAAGTCAACCACAAACGCGTTTCGAGCCGTTGGCCCTCGTCAGTGTGGTGCAGAGAGAGAGAAAGAGAGAGATTGAGATTGAAACTGATTTATTACAATGTCCATATAAGATTATAAAGGTTAATTACAAAATAATTCAATGAATACGAATGAATAAGATTATATAATGATAAATATAGGAATAAATAGATATAAATAGATAAAAATTAATTTATAAATATACATATATATATATATAATATATACAAGGTCTTCATTGGTGGTGTCCACCGAGGGAAAGACTCCGCCACCGGTGGACTGTGAGAGTTCTTTCCCACAGAGTGGGCAGGTCGATAAGATGGCTGGCGTTACCCACCTAAAGACCAAGATGGTACTTGTAAATAGTAGCCTTCGCCACGCTGGTCAATTTCATTGCCTCGGGATGGAGGCCGACACCGAAGAGCCAGGCCTGCAAATCCAGGGGCACTTCGCAGGAGGCGAACACCTCCCGGAGCAGGGGTTGCACGGCTCGGCAACTCCAATATCTGTGGGTCAGTCACCCGTCGCTGGACCCACAGGCGGCACAGGTGACACGCCTCGAGGCAGGATGGTCAGGATGGGGTAGGGCGTGGAGGGCCAGCCGTAGGGCGACATCTGCGTCGTGCCCCGAGAAGCAGTTCTGACGCAGATCGGCCCAGGGGATGGAGCAGGGCACATCCACGTTGGGGTCCACCGGGAAGCCAGCTCTGCAGTAGGGTACGCCTGGAGCCGTGCCGAGTCCAATGCCCGGTGCGCCCTCTGGCTGGTAAGATGGGTAATGGGGGTCGCCGATCCCCGCAGGACGATGGTCTCCGCCTCGTACTCCGCATTATAGCTGGAGCTGGCATTTTCCTGCACGAGTCGCTGCCTGAAGATCCCGAGGTGCTGTGCGTCCAGCAGCCCCGCCCGCGTTGAGCGCGCTAGGACAGGGGCGCCATCGGAGAAGTCCCCGACAGTCGCCTGTAGCCAGCGCTCGGGAGCTAGCAGGTCTGGCGGCCGCAGGAATCTGTTGTCGCCTCGAAGGCGCAGGGACCTCAGGATGGCGGGCTGCAGAACCCTGTGGTCCAGCTCAAGGACACTTGAGGTGGCTTCCCACAGGCTTAGCAGTCTCCTCCTCCTAGCCGAGAGCCAGACGTCAGGAGCCGGCGGTGTCAGCCACGCCCGGCTGCGGACCAGCCAAGAGTAGCCGTTGGCGGCGCCGCAAAGAGAGGCCTGGACCCCCTTCAGGCAGGCAAGCCGAAGCTGGCCCGCGATGTCAAGCAGGCCGACGCCACCATCGGAGACTGGACGAACCAGGATGCGCCCGGGGAGCCACGAGACTCGGCTCGTACCCCACACGAAGCGCGCCAACCGCGCCTGCAGCCGGCCGATGGCGGTTTCAGGTGGAAGGTAGCCGTGAAGGTGATGCAGGATGGAACCCAGGACCAGGCTGTTGGCCGCGCGAGCACGACCCACCAGCGACAGGCCGCGGGTAAAGGGTGACCACCTCGCGATGGCTCGTTCCAGCAGTCTCATCAGGTGTGAGGCCGCCTGGGAGGCGACGGTGTTTCTGGTGGTGATGGTGCAGCCCAGGACGATCAGCGACTCGGACGTCCAGGAGATTGCCAGAGTAGAATCCGTCCGGTGCTTCCAGGAACCGCATCAAAGCCCGCAGCTCTTCGTGAAGTTGACAGCCATCCCGGAGCACATGCGTAACTCTTCGAAGATCAGGGGCACGAGCTCAAACTGAGCGTCGTTCCTAATGAAGAGTACGATGTCGTCCTCATAGACGACCACGTTGCTGCGGCCCAAGGTCCTCTCGAGGCTGCGTAGCAGAGGTCCAACTCCGATACTGAAGAGCGCGGCGCTGAGACGGCAGCCCTGCCTCACCCCGTTGAGAAGTGGGAAGGCCTTGGTGTATTTATCTCCGACCCGGATCGAGGTGTCTGCTTCCCCGTAGAGGACAGCAATCCATCCTAGGAAAATAGATGGTAGGCCCAGCTTCTCCAGCAGGGCGAACAGGTAGCTTCTGCTGAGTCGAAGGCCGACTTCAGATCCAAAGAGATGACAGCCAGCGGCGTGTCATGTCTGGATGCCCTGGCGGCTTCGTCAGACACTCGCGCGATATTCCAGGAGGATAACCGTCCTGGAACGGCGTAGGTCTGACAGTCGGGCACCTGGTCTGGCAGATGACGTCGCAGACGGGCCATGAGTACGCCGCTGAGGACCCTGTAGTCGGTCATTGGCAGGCTGATTGGCTGGAATGCCTGTTGACCCGGACCACCATGCACCTTCGGCAGAAGGATGACCTTGCTGCGCCTTGAGGATGGAGGTAAGGCCCCGCAGAGTCGAGAAGCCTCGAAGACTTGCCAAAGAGAGAGAGAGAGAGAAGAGCTATCATCCTGTGTCACTTGCTGGTCTTACCTAAATTCTACATGCCATCGAGAATATAACAGTACTATTAATACTACCATTATCATTTTTGTTTGTTTCATATACGTGTGTGTAATTATAAAATATATTCTTAATGATTAATATATAGTTTGAGTCAAAAGGCGATCCATCAAATAAGTTTATATAAAAGTGCGTACCTGGATCTGTAAAGAAAAAAATCACAAAATATTTCGAGAGATTGCTCCCACTTTATCAATTTTTTTTAATAAACTTAATATATACAGTTAAACCTGTCTATAGCGCCCCCTCTTGGGACTCACCAAAATAGGGTGCTATAGAGAGGGGGGTGCTATAGACAGGTCACTTAATATTGATGTAAATCGCATTGTACTATTTAAAATCGGACGCTATAGAGAGGAAGAAGCTATTTAGAGGGGGCGCTATAGACAGGTTTAACTGTATTTGTTAAATCATTATTCGTTGGGTAAACATCCACTCGGGGAGAACCTGAGCAAAGCCGAGTCATAATATATAATTGTAACGGATATTATAATATATAAGACGTATTTTTATACATAACGCACTCAGGTAAGATCCGAACATTGTCAGGTCATATAGGTAGTATTTATATGAAAAAAAACGCAATAAAACTTAACCGATTGATTAAGGCATGTTAACAAATCTTTATAATAAGAGATAACATATTTTACTAATTAAAATACCTGAATGAAGATTATTCCGAGACGAAATACTATATTGAAACTTCAATCATAGGTATTATCCGAGTTAAAGTGAGTCGGTTTGATGGAAATTGAATGTAACAAATGTAAGTAGAAGGTGTTTTTAGCTTGAGGACCGTGAGGTACACAGCGGCTCTAAGTAATGCCATCAGACATGTCTGCTAATAGCAAGTTTCCCTTGTTTAATTTGCACCGATCTGACATATCGGAAGTTCATGATTTTGATTAGTCCAAATTTGGGACCTCAATTGACACGTAATTGTACCCGCGTGTGGTCTGGATGGATTTCGACACATGTCATCCATCTCTTCTGCGCCTCCTCGTGGCCAGGGGATTAATTTAAAAATGATATTCTTGGAGATTGTGACGAAACTTGAGGCAATGGACATTTTTATCTTTTATTTGACTTTCCCGCGCTTTGACAACCGAGCTTCCTCTCTCTTGTGTTTAAAGATAAGAATTTTGAAGGATTTAAACTGTCTGTAGTGTGAAAAAGACGTGTATCGTGTGAAAATACATGTACCTTGAATTCTTCAGCTTAGCAGAAAAGCTGAGGATATCGCTGAAAAAACTGAAAAGATGATTAAAATACAGTCAATGACTGTTATGTCTCTTCGCCAAGACTGTGTATAGCTGATTATCTGATTATTTATTGATTGATTCTCTCTACCATTGTGTTTGCTTTGTGTGTTTGTTTTTTTCTTCTTTGGGTACAAGACGATTGTATGAAAAATTGAAAGTTGTATAAGCTTATGATTTTGCTTTGTTTTTAAAAATGAATCAATGTTGGTTCCATATGCTTGAATTGAATATTACAACTTAGTTCTATATATTTTATTGCTTAAAAAGGAACACAACAAAACAAAAAACAAACTACAATTGCAAATTTTTTTGTTACTGTTGTGTTTGAAACTATGTTGAATATTATATTTAATTCATTAAATTTTCTGTAAATTACTAATGGTACATTTAAATCACACATTGCAAATTTAGGTCAACAGCATGCACTAAAAGTTCCAAAACAATAATAAGTTTTAAATAACAAATCCTCATCCAACATTAAACACATATTTACACAATATTATACATTTATACACTAGTGGAAATGAAAAGTGTTACATCCAGAAAGATTTAGTTAAATATCATGCAACTTGGCATAAATGTACCCAGGCTATTACATAAACCCAATAATTAAAATACCATAAAAATTTCAATTTAAATTTAATTGTCGTTTTCCATCCAAGATTTAAGAATTCATTTCATGTCCTTACTGCGATGAAAAAAATATTGAGAGTGCTTGGCTCATCAGTGGTGAACTCTCCCAGCGGTTTCGCCAATTTAATCTACCAGACCGCTTCTTTAGAGCTCTAATACTGTATTGGATCATTCTGCTTATATATGCTACATTGAAGAGTGGAATCTTAGAAATGCTATTTAAGCAAACTATAGACAAAAGCTTTTAAGACAGTAGAATTCTGCAAACAATATAGACATGTATATTTTTCCATCGCAGTAAGGACAGTAGAAGTTTGATTTATTTGTGAAAGAAACATTCCCGTCTTATAATGTTTTGATTTGTTATATATATAGATGGTGCGTTACATTACTTTGTATAAAAACTATAACTATTTTATTTTAGGTAATATATTAGGGTTTAATCTATTAGCTAAAATTAAATAATTATTGTTTTTATTCTAGTTTGCCTTTTAATCTATTCTATATACAGTTACGAGCGTCATTCCTCATCTCTGTCACGGTTTGCTTTTTATTTTTTGGAATGGCGCCCTCCTATTGGTCGGTTACGATCACGCCACCTTTGCCCCCCCCCCCACTCGCTTTTTTTTGGAATGGCGCTCTCCTATTGGTTCGCTACGATGGCGCCGCCAATGCGCGAGACACTTCTGTCACCGTTTGCTTTGGTTCAGTGGTAGAATGCTCGCCTGCCACGCGGGCGCCCCGGGTTCGATTCCCGGCCGATGCATTTTTATTTTTTTACAATATTTAAAACTCATTTATATATTATACAAGAATGACATCCACGGCGCCGATTTATAATTGTAACGAATAGTATTTTAATAAAAGCATTTAATCGGGTAAATCCCGGGCGTTGCCCGGGTCATTCGGCTAGTATATATATATAAATGAATGTATGTGTGTGTGTCTGTCCTTTATGACTGACCAAATCACTCATTGGAACGCCATGAAACTTTGTGAAGTTATTTAGTATAGTACTGGGAAGGTTTCTAGCAAATAAAATTTTTGAAATAACTTTTCGCCTAAAAATTATAAATTATATTGCCTAAATATTCTAATTTATCTGATATAATTCAACAATCTGCTCTAAATATTATCATGATGATACGATGATTTTGTAATGTAGAAAATTAGGAAAGACAAAATTCAGGATGACACGGCAATTTATTTGAGACAAGAATAATGATACAATTCCAAGGCGAAGGTACTATTCCTTTAACTTCCAATTACCGAGGGAACCAATTAATATTGATTTTATTCAACTTATCGAGTATTTTTAAAGGGACCGGGAAAAAATGTTCACTTTATCGATAGATTCGTTAGACAAACCTTTACTCGGGTAAAACCCGGGCGAAGCCGGGTACGTCCGCTAGTCTATATATATAAAAATCAATGTTTGTATGTTTGTTTGTTTGTATGTCCGGTATACGAATTCGCAGTAGTTCATTAATTCAAACTAAAATTTCCATACATAGGTAAAAAAAATACAGGGAAGACGATAGGCTTTTTTAAAAAATATATAAATCAATTATTAAAACTATATATTCAAATTATTCTACTTAGCTCACGAACAGCGCCCCCTATCAAAGATTAGATTAAATTATGCTGATGTAAACAAATATATAATGCTAATAACAAACAAATATAAAAAATTCTCATCTAAATATATATCACTCGGGTAGATATGCACACGTGTCAATCCTGGGGCGAAGCCCGGGTCACCCGTCTAGTTTTTAATAAAACAAATTAAAGGGTTCGGGATTTATGGGCCATCCTGTATATCTACTGTGGCAAGAACTCTGACCATACAGTCCATATAGGAGATAAAGAGGTTGAGGAGGATCTCTAGAAAAAATTATAAATAAATATATTATGATGCATTAGCGCGCCATCTGTTATAAAAAATTCGAAACTATTATATACGCGTATGATTCTTTCAAAAATGAAACAATTTCTACTGTCCGTAAGGGCAGGAATGGAAGAATCGAAAAATGAAATATAATAGCGGTATGGTAGATTAAAATGGCGAAACCACTGGGAGGGTTCACCACTGATGAGTCAGGCCCTCCCATTAATTTTTTCCATTGCAGAAAGGGCAGTAGAAGTTGTTTAATTTTTAAAAGAATCAAACGCGTCTATAATAGTTTCGAATTTTCATAAATAAATATATGAATAAAAAAAATTGAAATGCAAATGGAAACTAAATGTTCTGAAATTTGTTTCAATTGTTCTGGTCTCGTCAAAAGGTGGTCGTTAATTGAAGGTCGGTGTATCTAGGTGAAGTCATTGATGTACTAAGGTGGTCGCTCAAGGAGGTTATCGCTAATAAAAACAGGTCACTCATAAGAGGATTTACTGTATATAAAATCTCAAAGAGCTCCACCCTAAACTGCCGGCCTCCTGCAGTCGTCGTTAGGGTTTATGAGAGGAAACTCCCCGCCGTTTACCTCTGCCAATTAGAAGGTTGGTAAAATAGGAGATCACGTTCATCAAATTGTTCCAGCATATCTCCCGCTGATTAACCTAGTCGGCCGAGTTACATAAACGTGGTGTATACAAGGAGGTCTCAACAGGAACCATTTAGCAAGATAACGGTAATATAAATCTAATCTTGAATATAAAGATTCTTCATTTCAACCATTATAATCCTTGGTATCATATGATCAGTGGAAATGGGGAGCATCCAGGTGTTTAATATCGTTACTCAAGCTTGGAATATATATATATGTTGTAATATATTCCAATATATATCTATGTCTCCATGTGTTTTATAGTTTTAGTATAATTGCCAATGTGACAGAAATAACATTTCGAATGAGTGACAGTCGGCGCCTGTAGAAGAAAAAGGTCCGAAAAACAAGTCGGGTTCCCAGGTCCCCTTCTTGCTCAAACAGATCAGTCCGCTTTGAAACACGGTGATTGACAGACCCCTCTCGACAGATCTCCCCTGGCCGGTGTCGGCTTCAATTACTCTCTCGCCATCTCTATGGTGACATCCAACATGCCTCGTCCTTTTGTGTAATCCCAATCACGCCTGAACCCACTCTAAACATTGTGGCCACCACGACTGCAAATCAACATGCCATACTGCATTCATCCAACAGAACAACAACTACATTACTACATATATATATATATATATATATATATTAATAGTAAAAAATTTTGGAAAATAGAGAAAAGTAAAATATTAAGAAATACAGATTTTGTATGTATGTGTGTATATAAAAAGAGGCATCTCACTTATTTAAAACGCATTAAACAATGCATTTTGTTTATTACCCCAGTACAAAACGTAATGATTAGGAATGTACCACTGTACTGATGAGGGTCATAGTATACAGGTTGTTGGCTTTTGTATGAATTCATCACTACCATACCGTAATGTACAGGGATGTACAGAACCAACTGTATAAATAAAGAATTCTTCCTGGGTTGAAATTAGACGAAAAGCATGGTGAAGGAAGACGAGTTTCTTTTATTCTTCCTTCACCATGCTTTTCGTCTAAGAACCAACTGTATTGTTTTGATACATTTTTAACGGAAGAGGTGTATCTTTTGGCACAAGCATCCTCCCGTAGCTGAATGTCATAGAAGAGTATGATTAGATCATAAATTTGTGGCCTAGGTATCTGTCTCTATCTCTCAAAAGAAGGCACAGACTTGAAACTCAAAACAAGGCACCGACTTGTCAATATACAAGTTTACGTCAATATACGTATATTTTGAGCATTTTGACACATATAGTGTGCAAAATGGCAAAATATCTTTTTTTTTTTTTAAAGATAAACGTACGATTACCATTTTGTGTGGTAGAATTCGGATCATAATTAAACCAAATTCGATCTTCAATGGTCTGCTTTTAGGTTACTCTGTTGCTATGTGAAGAACATATATGTATGTATTTTTTAATACTTATCTCACAAAGTACAAATGGTATACAGGCCATAATAATCACAGTGGGTAGTTAGCGACTGCTTCTTCTTCTTTCTCATCTTCATAACCGGGTGAAGTAGAATGCATCTACCTTTGTCATTAAGACTGGGAGCACTACTCAGTAGCAGGTCAACTTAGCTCCAATATGAAATGGCCGCCTCTGAAATGAGGAACATACGCCATGTGCAACCGCTCCTAACATGGAGTACAAACAGACAGCGACTGCTTTTACTCTTAAGTGCACATGTCTACACATGTAAAAAGCAGTTCTACTTTTGAACTTACAAGTGTGAGAGAACCACGTTTGGTTACTTGCACTCACTGATGGGATTGGACTTTTGAAAGAATCGGAGGTTATCGAAGAAAAATTTTTTCTGAAGAAAAAAAAAAGGTTTTCAATGCGGGATTTGAACTCGGGTCGTGAGTATCGAAAATCAACGGTTTGTACCATTTCTCTCTCCTAGGAACAATGTAAGAATGGAAAATTGAACTTACCTAAAACGGTGTCTCTACGCGAACTGAATGTAAAATTTATAATAATTATATATTTAACTAGGCCGGCTCTCTTCGTTAGGTATGCGGAACAAATGGAAATATGCGAATTAACCCGTTATCGGGTCAATTTGCATATTTCGGAGTCGAAATTATGACTCCTCTCTTCTGACAGAAATCTATATTGCTTCAATGAAAAAAGCCAGACGATAAAAGCCAGACCTCTTGAGCTCTGGGTCTTGATCGCCTGATCTCGATCCCTGAAATGAACTCTTAACTATTTTTGAAGCCTGCGGCGCCTGAGTTGTGCTTGGTGCTGCCTTGGTTCCCTCAAAACGGCGCGCACTAGCCCTCTTCTCCCCCGGGGTGCTCACGGCCTCGCCGTCGCCTCTCCAGCCCTCTCCTTGGCCCTCCTCTGCGGCGGGTTGCTCGGAGACACCTAACTATGAGTTATGCCTTAAAATGCTTACCGAAGCATGTAGAAGGCACAATAATAGTATATATATATATTGCTTCAATGTTTCATCCGTATAGGTCAAGTATTGGAGAAATGTATGAAGAGAAAAAAAGCAATATGCAAATTAAATTCTATCGGATTGATTTTCACATTCCGTTATGACAATGACTATGACAATGGCTCCTACTCTCTATTGTCTCAAAGTTTCATTCGTATAGGGAAAGTATTGAAAAAATGTTTGCGCAAATTAAATTACATCGAATTGATTTTCACATTCTGGTATCGAAACTATGACATTGATTCTTTTCAGACCTAATTCTGTGTGATAGCAAATTCATATTTATACGTAAAATAGTATGGAAACATTTTCGGAACAAACACATACGCTTACAAACACAAACATGCAAATTTTCCGTTTTTATTTATAAAGATTTCTGGTAATTCTGTCTTAAGTCCCGTGTAATTCCTCATTCATTCGGCTTCTCGAAGCCGATCGATCAATGGATTTCAACTGGTGTTAAGACACGCTGCGTTGGTTTCTTTCTTCAGTTGGCCAACAAATATGGTAAGTAAACGCCTTCTTGATCCGCTGTCTTCAGTCTTTTGAGAAGCCTATCATGTCTTATCATGTGACCTACCCAATTCAATCTCTTTTCTCAGCATTTTAAGGAGGCATTTGTTCTCTCCCGCTAGTGACTTGACCTCGCCATTTGTAAAGACGTGAAGGCAACATATCCAATAACTCCAGGACTAATTACAAGTATATCTCTATTACATATATTTGAAAAAGGGAAAAATCAGGTAAAAGGTTTCTTTTAATTTTGAATTTGCAAGCTTTAAAGCAAATATACTGCTCTTCAACGGGCTAATATATGTACAATCTCTAAATGATCTTTATACAAAATAAGTGAAATAATTTTGTTATTAGCATGTGCTCTCGCAGGCGTGTATCAGACTGTTTACAGCTAAAGTAATAGATGTTATACTGGGATGAAATATATATACACAAACAATTATTATTAATATGTCAGGGATATTGTTATATTGGGTTGGGAGGTCTATTTTTCTATGAATGCTATTTATTTTTGATGATACCAGTGCTTCCAGGAATAATCGTTGCTTTTTATGTCGTGATAATGGGCTATTGCTTGTTAGAGATTGAATGTGTGTCCAGTGGTGTGTTGATAAATTAAGGATCTATTGTCTTTGTATCTTATGTTTCTCTCGTGTTCTGTTAGTCTGGTCTCTATTGTCCTACTGGTTTATCCTACATTACATAATTACATATTACATAATTACAAGTATACACTTATCTCTTGTATGAGTACGCCCGTTGCTGGTAGCGCCAGTTTTCACTCTGGTATATATATAGCTATACTCTCCACACAAATATATTTAATTATTTTCTTTCAGCGACCGTAGTTCTAAAGCATTTTGTTTCAGAGAATGATGCGGGACTTCGAATGACCTCAATATGTGAAGTGTCAAGAAAGGTAATTTGAATCTACATTTAGTGAGTTAAATTTGTAATCACAACGGATCATGATATATAGAATGGATTTCGCGAAATTCTCAGAGATTCTCTCTTAGCACTCTCATTCATTAATTATATCAATAACACAACAACAAAAGCCTTATATTAGTAAATTAAATTTTATTGCCCTCTATCGTTAAAATTTTACACAAATAAATTTACCGGCAATGCGTTTCTTTTTTAAAAAAGAAACGCATTGCCGGTAAATTTATTTGTGTAAAAAAGCCTTATATATATATAAATAAATAAATACAATAGAAAAAAAAATAAGTAGGTCAGGTGTGTGTTGATATTAAAAATAAAAAAGGCATATCCTGACCAGGAGCACATATATATATGTTATGCTGCCTATATTCTGCTTCTATGACGCGTAACTGCCGAGGCTACAGCGTGAACTTGTTATAACCCTATGTTGTTACTTAAATTAAAAAAAAAAAAAACTTTTTTGATACCTTAAAAGTAATATTTTTCTAATTTGCTCTTAATTATCATTACTCTTTTGTAATACCAACTATCCTTCATATAAATTATATATAATTCTACTTATATACACAGTTAAACCTGTCTATAGCGCTCCCTCTAAATAGCGCCTTCTCTCTATAGCGCCCGATTTTAAATACGTAGTACGATGCGATTTACATGAAAAGTGACCTGTCTATAGCACTCACTCTCTATAGCATCCTATTTTGGTGAGTCCCAAGAGGGGACGCTATAGATAGGTTTAACTGTACATATATTACGCCTTATATATACCTATTCCGGAGTCCAAGAAAGGAAAAAACAATGATAACAATATCAATAAAGAAAAAGGAGATCAACTATATATACAGTAATAAAAGAAAACATTTAAACACTAAAGTTTATTTTATACACAAAACAAATTCCGCTGTCCTTACTGCGATGAAAAAATATTGGGAGGGCTTGGCTCATCAGTGGTGAACCCTCCCAAAGGTTTCGCTCACTTAATCTACCAGACCGCTTCTTAGAGCTTTAATACTGTATTGGATCATTCTACTTATATATACTACATTGAATAATGGAATCTTAGAAATGGTATTCAACCAAACTATGGAAATAATAGCTTCGTCCTTATTGGTAAGATGGCCAAGAGGATTTAAAAGCGTTTAAAAATAAAATAATTACATTTGGTTATCAGAAGTAATCATTTTACCAACCATCCGGATATAAACTGAGTGATGTGTTCAAATAATTATGCCTAAAAAAACTAACCAGAAAATGTAGATTTTTTTAAAAAGAATAATTTATCAAATATTTAATACAACGATAAAGGAACCTCTGTCTCTTATTTGATCTTTGTGTAAATGTTCTATTTTATTGGCAAGATAGGTGGACATTTAAATCCAGCCATCCACGCGGTTGACGAGAGATATTTGTAAAAATTTTAAAATATCTTTATATTCTCTTTTTTATTCTACGTTTTTATATTATGATAAAATTCTATTTTTCAGATTAACAAATGTTATAACAAAATTGAATAACAAAATGAAAGAAATGTTTAAACATCCGCCTCGCTTTTGTAGACAGGATGATGTCTTTATTCAGGCTTCGTCTAGACAGTCAAAGAAAAGGGTGGTTAGATGTAGAAGATTCTGAAACAAATGCTCCAATATAGCAACCAATTCCAATGAGAAGGAGGCTAGACAGAGAAGATTCTAGAATAAATGCTCCAATATAGCAACTAACTCCAAAGAGAAGGAGGCTAGACAGAGAAGATTCTGAAATAAATGCTCCAATATAGCAACCAATACCAATGAGAAGTAGGCTAGACGTAGAAGAATCTGGAATAAATGCTCCAATATAGCAACCAATTTCAATGAGAATGTAGTTAGACGGAGAAGATTCTGGAATAAATGCACCAATATAGCAACCAATTCCAATGAGAAGGAGGCTAGACAGAGAAGATTCTGGAATAAATGCACCAATATAGCAACCAATTCCAATGAGAAGGAGGCTAGACGGAGAAGATTCTGGAATAAATGCACCAATATAGCAACCAATTCCAATGAGAAAGAGGCTAGACAGAGAAGATTCTGGAATAAATGCACCAATATAGCAACCAATTCCAATGAGAAGGAGGCTATAGACAGAGAAGATTCTGGAATAAATGCACCAATATAGCAACCAATTCCAATGAGAAGGAGGCTAGACGGAGAAGATTTTGGAATAAATGCACCAATATAGCAACCAATTTCAAAGAAAAGGAGGCTAGACGGAGAAAATTCTGAAACAAATTCTCCAATATAGCAACCAATTCCAATGAGAAGGAGGCTAGACGGAGAATATTCTGGAATAAATGCCCCAATATAGCAACCAATTCCAATGAGAAGGAGGCTAGACGGAGAATATTCTGGAATAAATGCCCCAATATAGCAACCAATTCCAATGAGAATGTAGTTACACGGAGAAGATTCTGGAATAAACGCTCCAATAAAGCAGCTAATTCAAATGCGAAGTAGGCTAGACTGAGAATATTCTGGAATAAATGCCCCAATATAGCAGCTAATTACAAAGGGAAGGAGACTAGTCGGAGAAGATTCTGGAATAAATGCTCCAATATAGCAGCTAATTCCAATGAGAGAAGTAGGCTAGACGGAGAAGATTTTGGAATAAGAGCTCCAATATAGCAACCAATTCCAAAGGGAAGGAGGCTAGACAGAGAAGATTCTGGAATAAATGCTCCAATATGGCAGCTAATTCCAATGAGAAGTAGGCTACACGGAGAATATTCTGGAGTAAATGCCCCAATATAGCAACCAATTCCAAAGGGAAGGAGAATATTCTGGAGTAAATGCCCCAATATAGCAACCAATTCCAAAGGGAAGGAGACTAGACGGAGAAGATTCTGGAGTAAATGCCCCAATATAGCAACTAATTCCAAAGGGAAGGAGACTAGACGGAGAAGATTCTGGAATAAATGCACCAATATAGCAACCAATTCCAATGAGAAGAAGGCTAGACGGAGAAGATTCTGGAATAAAAGCTCCAATATAGCAACCAAATCCAATGAGAAGTAAGCTAGACGGAGAAGATTCTGGAATAAACGCTCCAATATGGCAACCAATTCCAATGAGAAGGAGGCTAGACAGAGAAGATTCTGGAATAAACGCTCCAATATATCAACCAATTCCAATGAGAAGGAGGCTAGACGGAGAAATATCTGGAATATATACTCCAATATAGCAACCAATTCCAATGAGAATGTGGTTAGACGGAGAAGATTCTGGAATAAATGCCCCAATATATCAACCAATTCCAATGAGAAGGAGGCTAGACAGAGAAGAATCTGGAATAAATGCCCCAATATAGCAACCAATTCCAACGAGAAGGAGGCTAGACAGAGAAGAATCTGGAATAAATGCCCCAATATAGCAACCAATTCCAATGAGAAGGAGGCTAGACAGAGAAGAATCTGGAATAAATGCTCCAATATAGCAACCAATTCCAATGAGAAGGAGGCTAGACAGAGAAGAATCTGGAATAAATGCCCCAATATAGCAACCAATTCCAATGAGAAGGAGGCTAGACAGAGAAGAATCTGGAATAAATGCCCCAATATAGCAACCAATTCCAATGAGAAGGAGGCTAGACAGAGAAGAATCTGGAATAAATGCCCCAATATAGCAACCAATTCCAATGAGAAGGAGGCTAGACAGAGAAGAATCTGGAATAAATGCCCCAATATAGCAACTAATTCCAATGAGAATGTAGTTAGACGGAGAAGATTCTGGAATAAATGCTCCAATATAGCAGCTAATTCCAATGAGAAGTAGGCTAGACGGAGTAGATTCTGGAATAAATGCCCCAATATAGCAACCAATTCCAATGAGAAGGAGGCTAGACATAGAAGAATCTGGAATAAATGCCCCAATATAGCAACTAATTTCAAAAAGAGTGGAGGCCTCTTCAAACGTGGGTGACTTGATAAGGAACCATCTTTTATCGCGTTATCAGATGGAGTGATGAGGGATCATTAGCTCTTCGCTATGAATTATTTAGGGCCATTTGTTATCTTGCTTCACACCTCTGGGGCCCAGATGTCATTTTAAAGTCCAAGATTAGCCGAGAACTCATTTTCTTGAACAAAGTCAACAAGACATCCATCAAACCCGACGTTTAATCTGGTGGATCCTTCTGGCCCCTCCACCCTTGTCCACCCTTCTGTCTGCCTTCTTTTTGGGTACCTACCCTATTGACTGTCTGCCCTTCTGTCTGATTTCTTTTTGGGTGTCTTCCCTATTGAATGTCTGACTAACATCGTGTGTACCAATTTGTTATCTGATTGCCCTTCTTTATGCATTACTGTCTTCCATTCATTATTTGACTACCGTTCTGTTTATATTCCTGCCTACCACCATTATGTTTTTGGACTATCGTTCTGTATCTTGTCTACTATTCTGTTATCTTTTGGAATGTTATTATATCTGTCTTGTGGTCTACCATTCTGTGATCTGACTGCCCTTCTGTCTGTCTTGGTGTCTTCTTCTGCTACCAAACTGCCCTTCTTTTTGTCTTGCTCTCTCTCATCCTGTTACCTGACTGCAATTTAGTCTGTTAGACTTCCTAACTACGATTTATCTACTATAATTTCTGCCTTTGTATCCGTCTACATACTGCATGTGTGTTTCTGTTAATTATCATGACTTTCTAGCTTACTGCCTATTTTACCCTTTTACTTGTCCAGTTTAATCTATGTCTGACTTTATATTTATGAGTTTGATTGCCCTTTTTGGCTCTCTGTGTGTATGAATACATTTCTTGATTGCCTGAGGGGTGCGCTTTTTTCTTCATATCTACACAATTACATATTAACTGTACATAGCATATTTTAATTATTATTATCATTTCATTGTGTAAATAATCAAATGCGCGAACTAGATACCAACTTAATTGACTGGTGTTCAATAAAATTTGTCAATTTTCTTTATATTTAGCCTTCCATCAGCCATTTAACTATCCTTATTTCTTCAATACTGTCTACTCTTTGTCTGTCCATCTTTCTCTTTTTTTTTTCCTATACCCTCGGTCATGTTTTCTCTCTCTCTCTCTCTCTCTCTCTCTCTGCCATGAAGTCAAGAAAAAATATATAATTTAAGCATTTTAAAGTGCGTAGTTGTAAAATTACTTCGATTCATGAAATTTTATTTGTCTCAGGAAAGGCTGAATGATCGAAGAAAAAGATTTTACCATTCGAAAATAAATTGTTTTTATCCTTAAATTGGTACCGTTCACATAGATAGAAACTTCTTCTTTCCGTGTCAACCACAGAAACTCTTTAAATTTAGAGAGAGTTGAAAATGTTTAATATTCTGAAAGCTAGGAATAACAATTCAAACCACCCATCGATATGTTGGTGAAATTAGAGTGATTTTTCAGGATTTGACTTCTGTACTGCATTAAGGCCCTGGAAAAAAAAATCAGGAAAGGAGTATCTCCATCAATTTAGAAAGACTGTTGACCAAGTTCTAGGCGGCGTATCCCGCCCTGCTTTGGATCAATGCTTAATCGAATAAGACTTGCGAGCGCGCAATTCTTGGAATGCTACCTGAGTCCTTCCTTACGTCCTATAAGAAGCGGCCAAATGAGATCATCCTTAAAGGTTTCCATCTGAGCATTGAAGATATCGACTTTAAAGAGGTTTTGTGAGGTCTTGGTGTCTGGCCACTTCATTTTATCTGTTATGTTGACTGACGCGGTTTGTGATGTTAACTGAGGCGGTAAATGGATGGATATACACTGAGAATTTCTGTTTTAATGAAGAACTGCCTGGAACTTTCGATTCTGCCTTTGAATTTCAATATCTTGATGAAGTACTTAATTACCTATTACATTGTCTATGAGACCAATGGAAACAAGGACCACATGGACACCACACAGAAGAGCACCAGCCCCAGTCAGCCTGTGTCTTCGTCCAGTCAACCTGCAGCTGCCCCATCTGGACCGTCAACCATTGCTAACGTCACCCCCACAGCACCTGTTAAGGAGGATCATACTCCGTGTTCCCCAGTTATCATAACTCCCCAGCCTTGACCAACTTTCAACACGTAGAATAGAACAGGAGTGCGAAGAACCACCAAGAACAGTTTTATTAGTAGAAATTGATGTTATTCCCAATATTGATTCCAAGGAACGACAACTGAACGCCATCTTTAGAATAAATAACTCCGACTTTTCGAAGAGGATACAATCATAGGATTGAATAGAGATTAATTCATCCATGAGATCATCTATATCTTCTCTTTCTCCTATCCTAGAACCCCTATATAAAAACTATTATTGAAGGAGAAAATGAAGACGCTGCTGTCTCCTCTTCTAAGAGGGAGGACGCCCTCGAGTATCTGTTGCCTAAGCAGAGGTCTATTCTGAAGCTATTCCTCGACATGGCAATAGCACATGTCGGTGAGACTGTCCAACTTCAGGACGGAATGTAACATTGAACCAGACGACCCTCCGTGGGATTCGTCTGATGGAAACAATATTTAAATTTACCTTTTTTTCTCTATATATAACCCTATATAATCTTATATGTACGATTAATAAAAGTATATTCAATCTCAATCTCTCTCTCTCTTTCTATGCAAAGAAATATTTGAAAAACTTACCATTTCTATACGGATTTCTTGGTATTTCTTAAAGATCCTGATGAGAACAGAATCTCTAAGCGCTGATTATTTTCGGCGATTTGACCTATGTTTCTCGGTAAGGTAGTTCAACGTAGGGCTATAACGGGTAATACCCACGACAGGATATTGTTCCATAAGTCTAATGAAGTTGTGGTGTTAATGGGCACGGCTCATCGATCACAGCTGATCAAGAGGATAAGATTCCAACACCCGATACCATCGGCACACCTCCCCCATGGTCGGTAGAGATACCCTCATCTGCTCATTAATTCCAGAACCTGTTGTACGCACTTCGCTAATTTGATCGCCAATTTGCTGGTTTCCTGCGATCACTATCTACCCTCGAGTTGTGAAAGGGGAGCCGTGCTTCTTGGATGGAAGTTCAGCATTCTTTCTTTGTTTCTCAGTATTTTATCCAATTCTTTCTCTCTACATAGATATCCGACACCTCCCCCCCCCCCACTCTCCAAAACTAACTTCCTCTCTAAAGCGGCCATTAATAAAACATAACTGTATTTCTTTGAAAAACAACCCCCCAAAGGTAACCAGTTTAAATCCTACAAAAATAGCGCCTATTTTCGACCATAATAATTTCAAAAAACACACATATTCATCATTATTTTGAAAGGAAACTGAACCTAAAAACATAATTTTAAATATATAAGTATATTAATCTATGAAAATTATTAAAATTTGGTAATAAAGGTAAATTTAAAATAGATATATAATAACAAGAGATAAAAATAATTATACTTTATTAATAGAAAAGTGATAGAAAATATAAAAGAACTGGTAAAAACTGACGAAGCTACTGGGTAGGTACCTAGTGATTAAGCCAAGAGATCCATCCCATCATAATATTTCTGATTAAAGTTTTGAATAAAGTTTCAACCAGCAATAATCGCGCAACCAGCAGATCCTCATTGGCTACGATATCGCCTCTGAGAAATCATTAAAGCAAATGATTGAAGTAAAGGCATCAGTAAACATCTTCAGTTTAAAATGAAACAAAATCGGTAAAAACAGTATACAATTTTGTGTACTAAAATCTTCTAGGATTTATCTTTGGTGTTTGTTTTTAATATAGTTGTTGCCGTGTCCAATAAAGAGCCTCAGATGTCTCCATGTGTCTCTATCACAGCAGTCGTAATGTTCTCTATCTTGGGTGTGTAAAGTTTCTTTTCTGGGTCCAGGTCAAATTTCTATTAGAAAATAAATACCGTTGCCACGTTAGTCACCTTGGACCAGAATTTGGTCAAATATTCCAAGGGTCCAGGGGGGACTGGTGTGGTCGGACTTCTTCCCCTCTATATATACTATAGTATAAATATTTTAATCGTAAAATAACGCTTTGATGAACAAAATTCGAAGTAAAAGTTCATCCCTTATTATTAGTGACAAAGAAAACACGTGAGAATGGATGAAAATAGATAACTGAGAGAAGGGAAGAATGGAAGACCTACCAAGATTATTTTCTCAATCAAAGAAAGTACTGAAGAAGAAAGGATGTGACAAGTTGGATGCCTTGTCAACACTGTAGACTGACGTCATGTCCTAGGCATCCAAGACAAAGGAAAGTCTCCCCTAGGACCTTAAGCCAATTAAGCAAAAAAATCTCACGCATCCTTGCTCCGACATTGACCTAAAAGTTTAATCAGGTCTCAGGGAGAGAAGCCCCCTCTGACTTCCGATCTGGCCAATTTGACGGCTGGGAGCTATTTTTAAAATACCTATTGTACCGGTCTATAATTGATTGTCTCTCTAGGAATCCCTCTAGCGATAGATTGATTCGACATTGTACCTATCTTTGAAGCTTCTAATTATATGTTAATTATTCGAAAATATAAAAGAAACAATTTTAAGGTAAAAGGTTTCTTTTAAATTTGATTTTCTTCGAGCAAAATTTCTGCTCTTCAACAGGCATATACTTCTATATACAATATCAAGATTTTGTATATTGTATATGGAAGTATATAAATTTACTGGCAATGCGCTTCTTTTAAATATCATCAAATATTATCTCTGCAGAACTTACTGCAATGATATGAGTTAATGAATGAGAGGGCTTGGCTCATCAGTAGTGAACCCTCTCATTCATTAACTCATATCATTACAGTAAGGTCTGTAGAGATAATATTTGATGATATTTAAAAGAAGCGCATTGCCAGTAAATTTATTTGTGTAAAATTTTAACGATAGATGGCAATTAAATTTAATTTGCTAATGAAAGTATATGCCCGTTGAAGAGCAGACATTTTGCTCTAAAGATTGCGAAAATCAAAATTAAAAGAAACTCTTTACATTAATATTGTTTCTTTTTTCTTTTTCGAATAATTTCTAGGTAATTATTACTCCCATATATATGTTAATTAATTAATATTTATTCCAGGAAAAGTATAGTCACATCAACCAATAATTTATTTAACTCCTGACGTTCCAGTGATCTGCTGTCACTCTCCTCAGGGAATGATTATTTTGAATCCTAGTTCTACTTATATATATCTACTTATATATTTGCCTTATTCTGTCTGTTTGTCTGTATGTCTGAAGCTCACGGATAGAATGCGCGCCCATTGGCTGCCAGCGAACACGTGGCCTCCCTGCCCCCCTCTAGACAACCCTGTTATCAGCTGTGCGATACATACACCTGTCTATAGCGGCCACTCTAGACAACCCTGTTACACAGGTCTACAGAAAAAAACTTTTTTTTTTTTTGCACAAGAGAACCTGATGGTGTTTCTAGTGTAACTTTTCATGCTGAACACAAAAATCTAATCAGAAATTTCCCATCACCCATGGTTTTTGCCTGACGATCTTTTTTTAGTATTGGGATAAATACATGCATCCAACATGAAAGAGACTTACGAAAACATGAAACTGCTTTTGAAAAAGATAGAATATGAAAGATACGGTTGGAAAATATGCAGCGATTTGAAAGTCATTGCTCTTTTGCGGGGATTACAGCTTGGATATACAAAATTTTGTTGTTTTCTGTGTGAGTGGGATAGCAGAGATAGGGAAAGGCATTACATTAAAAAAATCTGGTCAAACCGTAAAATCTTTACTCCAGGATACAACAACAACAACAACAACAACAAAAAGCCTTTATTGGGGCCACTCGCCCCATACAGGATTCGCCAGTTCACAAGGGATAGGGAGAACACTGTGAGGCCTTTTTCCGGGATATAGTCTTGTGAAATCCAAATATCGCCAACGCTATATACCTATTCTTTGATATTTAATCAATCAGTGCCGGAAATGAAGGACAAAGTTGCCCCGTTTTATCATTTAATTTTCGTCTTTCCTCAGACAGAGCAGCACAGTCAAATAAGTAATGCAACATCTCCGTTGTTATTCCTGATCCACAGAAAGTGCATTTCAGGTCTTCACGTCTCAATAAAATCAAATGGTGTTCTCTGAAAAAAATTGAAAGGGTTCTGAATTGTGCAATTAATCTGATGATAGGAAAAGGGAGTTCAGTTAAGAAGTATTCTTCGGTGGTAAAGGTTGTATATATGTCTCTATAGTGGGAATATAACTTTGATTGGGTTATTCTTGTTAGGTCGTTTTGTATTGTTTGCTCTATCGCAGTTCTTAATATTCCAGGGATAGCATTCCTTAGTGAGTCAGGATCATTACAATAAGTAAGCCACGAGGATCCGTTATTATTAAGTAAATTGCTTAATTGTTTTATAAAACCGATGGGCGCACCTGTAGCACAGGATAATTGCCTCATTCTAGTTAAACAAATTCGAGGCAGTCTATTTGTATCCATACTCAGCACCCTCAGCCAATATTTCAAGGTCAATTTCAGAGCTATTATTATTAATGAGACGCGGCCTGTTTCTGGTCTTATTATATATCCTGGTGTATATCTAGGCAAATTCAAAAACCTACGTATAAATGTATCTTGTATATGATCTAATAAATCTTTATACTCTGTTGCCCAAATTGGAGCAGCATACATCAAAACAGCCATCACAATTGAGTCAAACAGTTTCATTGCAGAGTTTAGTGAATTAATTTTTGATTTCGCCAATATTGGGGTTGTAGCATTTATTGCCGCAAGTGCTTTTCCTTTGAAAAAGTTTGCGGCTTGAGTGGTTTTAGTTGTACTGACCAGAGGGTATCCCAAGTAGATATATCTTCCTGTTACCATCAGAGGTTTACCATTCCAGTACCATCTATCTTCTCTTGAGGGTTTACCACCATTGCGAAATACCATAATCTTCGATTTGGACTCATTCAGTGTCATTTCGTTCACACCAAGATATTCCTTCAATAAATTAATCTTTTTTTGGAGGTTTACCCTCGACTCCCCTATAATAGCAATATCATCTGCATACATCAGCAGGTGAACATCACCAAATTCCGGAAGGTATACACTCGTCAGATCTGAGTTGTCATACATTTTAATCAGGTCCGTCATGAATAATATAAAAAGTAATGGCGATAGTGGCTCTCCTCGTAAAACGCCCGAATGTATCTTGATATTTTCTGTAATTGAACCCCTCCATCTGACTGCCACAGTCGCCTGTTCGTAGTAATTTCTAATTGCATGTATAAATTGATAGCTTACGCCCAGATTGGTTAATTTCTTCCAGAGTAATGAGTGAGGAACTGTGTCAAATGCTTTTCTCAAATCAACAAAAAATACATATAATTTTCCTCTCTTTTTCCTCAGTGAAAGTTGTATTAGAGAGGTCAATGTGAATATCAGGTCCACACACGATCGGCCCCTTCGGAAACCCGCCTGATTTTCTGGAATGACGTTTCTTCTTTCTACCCATTCATTCAGTCTTGATCTTAGTATTGTTGTAAAAAGTTTCGAAAAATTACTTATCAGTGCTATACCACGGTAATTTGAAGGGTTGTCTTTGTCACCGCTTTTAAAGATTGGATGTATGATCGATTTAGTCCATATTGTAGGATAGTGTCCCATTATCAGAGCTCTATTGTAAAATTGTTCTAATAAACCCATGTATGAGTCTGGGAGTACTTTTATTATTTCATTGGGGATGTCATCAGGTCCACTTGCCTTGTTATTTTTCAAATCTCTGATTGCCCTGCCTATCTCTTCAGAAGTTATCTCTGGATCAAGTATTGGGTCGCTCGGCGAGATCCTCACTTCTATATTACAGATCTTCTCTTTTTCCTCAATACTCATTAATTCGCAATAAAATTCGTGCCATTCCTGTACAGTAATTTCTCCTTGAATTTTTGTTGCTCCCTTAAATAGCGCAATGGTCTTCCAAAAGGACTTTGAATCTTTAATATTTCTCAATATTTCTTGTTTTTCCTGAATATATTTCCTTCTTTTATCATCTAATAAACCGAGATATTTCTTTCTATGGAGAGCATAGCTTTCGAGGTCTTCCTTCCTGTTGGTTCTACGGAATTCCTTCAGACTTTCTTTTGTTAGCTTTTTCATATCGTAACAGTTTTTGTCAAACCATGGCTTAGATTTTCCGGTGGCACTCATAGTTGAGTACATTATTCCTGATGTTGACATTGCCTCGGTAATTCTTTGAGTGAAAGTATTTACGGAGCTATCGAGATTTGATATTTTCACTACTTGCAATTCCTTTAATTCCTGTTTAAATGTCTTGATTCCCCCAGCTGTCCATCTGAATCTCGTAACACCATATTCTTCTCCCTTAGATTTGTTTTCATAGGTGTTTTGGACTGTTAACTTCAGGATAAGAGGAAGGTGATCTGAGTACATCTGGATTTCTATCCTGAAGTCTGATATTTTTTCCAGTATTCCTTGGGAAACTATGCAGTAATCAATAGTTGATGAGCCTCTCTCCGAAACAAATGTAAAGTCACCCTCTCTGTCTCCTGTTGATCGTCCGTTGATTATTGTCAGCGAATTGTCCTCGAGAAACTCAAGGAGTCCTTCAGCCAATGGTGAAATCACCAGATCTCCTGCTTTTCTTTCGGAAACCAAAGAGAGCTGAAGATTTGTTGGATTATACAGTCCCCCGAGCCCTCCAGTTCTAATATTTAGATCCCCAATCAGAATTAGTTCTTTCCCGTCAGTTATCTGTTTTTCCATATATTTAGTTAAGCTAACTAAGTTGTTCTGGTACAGTTCGTTTGGAGGGAGATATACAAATATCAAGCAGGTAGTGGGTTTGTCGGTTCCTATGTTTTGTGATAAAAAAATCGATATCCAGATGTTATCCTTTTCTGTACTGTGCAATCTGTAATGCCCCCCTTTTTTGACGCCCACAATTATTCCTCCTGATCCCCTTCCCCTTCCTGTGGTCTTAGTTGCCGGCTGTTCAAAAATTTGGAAATCCTTTAATGTTATATTTGTGAGGTTTGAACACCATGTTTCAAGTATAGCGAAAATCTCGCAATTTTTAATGTACTCGAGAAGTGGAAAAACAGAGAGCAACCTAAAAAGTCCATTTATATTCCAGCATATTATTGTGTCTACCGTAACTTCTGGATTTTTAATGCTTATAGTCTTAAAACTATTTAAAGTATTTACATATGGTACAACGCCAGCACCTGAATCTTTATTTTTACATATTTTTTCAATCTTATTAAAATGTGGCTTAACATTAGAATGTTTAATAACTGTATGTTGCTATAAAAGTTTACCTCCCTGGTCCATAACTTGGTCATTTGAAACATAGTATCTTGTGTTTCCCACTAATAAAGTATTGTCTCTCAATTTAGCCCTTATTCCTCTATCCAGGAGTTCTTTTCTTTTTCTAATTAATAGTTTTCTCTGGTTTATAACATTTGGAGGGTAGTCTTTATTTAGAAAAATTCTGCTATTTCTTAGCTTAAATGAGTTCTTCAAAAGTACAATTCTTTCTTTATATTCCGGTACCTCAATGAGAAGTGGTGAATTGACTTTCCCGGACAATCTTCTGCATTTTTGTATTTGAATTTCCTCTGATATTTGCATCTTATCTGTAATTAGTTTTTGTATCAGCGAGCGAGATTCGTCGGGGCTTTCGTTTTCTTTTCCTTCTATTCCAAAAAAAATCAAGTTTCTATCCCTCTGTTTCATCTCGTAGAGATCCATCCTTTTCTCGATTTCACAGATCTTTCCCGAGTTAGCCGATACAGACTTCGCCATAGTTCCTAGGGAAGTCTCCAGTTGTAGTAGGCGCTGGTTAATGTTTTCCAAACCTGTTTCTAACCCCAAAAACCTTGATTCCAACTTTGCTCCCCAATGGTCAATTCTATCTGACATCGCTGCCATTAACTCATGTAAATCTCTTTCTTTGCCCACGTCCAACGTTGTCTGTCTTGTAGATTTAGGCCCTGGATTTTGCTCTATCCCGGATAGCAGTAAGAGCATTAGCACTATACGTCTCAGATTAGCTTTCCTAGTATAGGAGGGTACTTTCATTTCAGGCTTATTTGCATAACCTAAAACAATTTCATTGTTGAAATTTGCAAACGTTGATCTAAAGTGAGTTTCTTCTTTAATTACGATCCAATTAAGCAAAAGCAGAATTATTAACAACTTCATTTTCTCCTCAATAAAATAAGGAATATAAGTTTGCTTATCAAATATTCAAGGTACAGCAATGAAAACCAAATAGAATATATTATAGTAAAAAATAATATTCACCGGTTTTCAAGAGCGATGCGACGCACGTCTAGTCAATTCGGCCACCTAGCGGCGAGTCCTACTCCAGGATATAAAAATATTGCAAATGTACCCCTGATCGATTCAGAAAATATTTACTTACCACCATTACATATTAAACTGGGATTAATGAAGAACTTTGTCAAGGCAATGGATCGAAATGCCAGTGGATTTGCCTACCTAAAACAAAAAATTTCTAGTATAAGTGAAGCGAAGATTAAAGAAGGCGTTGGACCTCAGATTCGAGAATTGCAGCAGGATGGAAATTTTCAAAATAGTTTGAATGAAGTTGAAGCAGCAGCATGGAATTCCTTTAGAAACGTTTGCAAAAACTTCTTAGGAAGTGTCAAGGTTGAAAATTACCGAGACATAGTTAATGATCTGTTGCTTTCCTACAAGGCACTGGGATGTAACATGTCCCTCAAGATCCATTTCCTGCATTCACATCTAGATTTCTTTCCAGACAATCTTGGCGCAGTTAGCGATGAGCATGGTGAGAGGTTTCATCAAGCTATATCAAGCATGGAGAAGCGGTACAAGGTAAATGGAGTCCCGCTATGCTTGCCGACGACTGCTGGGCACTCAAGAGGGATCTACCACAAGCAACGTATAGAAGAAAATCCACTGTCACTGCTTTTCAATAATAAATATGTTTCGTTCATATATGTCTTTATATTAACAATATTTCCAAATTCAAGTAGGTGTATCTCAGAAATATTGTGTAATAGAAAAAAACTTATGGTATATTTGGATTCAGGACATGTAGATAAGATGCTATTTCTTTGTGGACAAAGAAAAATATTTTTGATAAACCAGTTACGTGACATTGTTTGCAATTTTTAGTGTATTTATCCCAATACTAAAAAAAGACCGTCACGCAAAAACCATACGTGATGGGAAATTTCTGATTAGATTTTTGAGTTCAGCATGAAAAGTTACACTAGAAACATAATCAGGTTCTCTTGTGCAAAAATCTTGTTGACCAGTGTTATCAGCAGTGTGCTACATCTACCTGTCTAAACAGACCACTCTGTCTATAGCGGCCACTCTAGACAACCCTGTTATCACCAGTGTGTTACATTCACCTGTCTATACAGACCACCCTGTCTATAGCGGTCACTCTAGGCAACCCTGTTAACAGCAGTGTGATACATACACCTGTCTATACAGACCACCCTGACTATAGCGACCACTCTAGACAACCCTATTATCAGCTGCCTGTCTATACAGACCGCCCTGTCTATAGCGGTCACCTTAGGCAACCCTGTTACCATCAGTGTGTTACATTCACCTGTCTATACAGACCACCCTGTCTATAGCGGTCACCTTAGGCGACCCTGTTATCAGCAGTGTGATACATCCACCTGTCTATACAGACCACCCTGTCTATAGCGACCACTCTAGACAACCCTGTTATCAGCTGTGTGATACATCCACCTGTCTATACAGACCACCCTGTCAATAGCGATCACCCAAGACAACGTTTTTAAAATATATTCGCACTCGGGTAAACCCCGGGCGTTGCCCGGGCCATTCGTCTAGTGTCATAATATATGCTCTTCCAGGAATAATAAAGTAAACCTACAGTCAACGAGAGAGAGACGTCGATAGAAGGCAACTAAGTTACGGCCATTTTGAACCACTGGCCACATTCCGGAGGGGGCTTTTCTTGGAACCCTCAGGACTATTTTTGGACAGTTGGGTGGTGGTGTGCGACACGAACGGTCGTTCAGCGATGGCAGCCCCTTGCACTACCTCTCTCTCGCTGGTTGCCTGGAATTCCTTTTCCAAACTTGTGGTTTCCTTATTTCTCTCTCCCCACATTATTATCATATTGCCACATTGAAAGTCGACAGGATCATATCACAGAAGAGTCGACAGGATCATATCACAGAAGAGTCGACAGGATCATATCACATATACATAGAACTAGGATTCAAAAAAATCACTCCCCTGAGAAGAGTGACAGCAGATCACTGAAACGTCGGGAGTTAAATAAATTATTGGTTGATGTGACTGTGTTTTTCTGAATCAACTTCCAACCAACAAATATCTTCGGAGAACTAATGTTTATTTATTTGACATATCGGACGCGATATCTCAGCTTGGAATACTTGCGCCTATGTACATTTTAGCAGCTTAGTTTAGATAACAAAATCAAAAACAGAATCAGTATACAGTGGTACCTCGACATACGAGCGCCCCAACATACGAGTTTTTCGAGATACGAGCCGACGAGCAAGTGATTTTTTGCTTTTAGTTACGAGCGAAATTCGAGATACGAGTTCGGTTCGGTAGTAACACGCAGTCGCGCCATCACGCGCACACCCAGGAACTGACGACTGAGGAGATACAAGAGTTACAGTCACAGCAGCATACTGAGGTTATGCAAGTAATTGGTTTTGAGGAGTAAGAGGAGGAGGTTATTTTTACAAGTGAGATAAAGGAGATCTTAGGAATGTGGGAGAGAGTTTCACAGTTCGTGGAAAAAAAAAACACCCAGAAAAAGTTGCAACAGGTCGTGCATCTGACCTTTTTAATGACACTTGCCTAACTCATTTCCGGAACATTCTGAGAGGGAGGAAGAAACAAACCTCCTTGGACATGTTTTTTTCTAAACGGCCTACGGGTGAAAGCCAGAAAAATGTAGCGAAAAAGGCAAAGACCAGTGAGGATATCTAATTTATTTCTTTACATTCTCTTTTTTGTTTTTGTGCAATAAATATTTGATATTTATAAATACGTTTTTATTATTTAAAACCACGTAACAAAAATAACTGGGGTGACATTTTGGAGGTTGGAACGGATTAATGGTAGTTCAATTGTTTTGTATGGGGAAATTTGCTTCGAGATACGAGTAATTCAAGATACGAGCAAGGTTGCGGAACGAATTAAACTCGTATGTCGAGGTACCACTGTATATTGAAAACTAAAAAGTCTGTTTTCTCTTTCTCTATTTATATATTTATATCTATTTATTCATATATTTATCATTATATAATCTTATTGAGATTCACATTTATATTTATCTGTATTTAATCTTATATAATCTTATATGGACATTGTAATAAATCAGTTTCAATCCCAACCTCTCTCTCTCAAACATAAAAGAAATTCTAAAATAAATCTACATAAAAAAATATTCATTTTTACATAGGTGTCTTTGTTACACACACACAATGTATATACAAATTTACACATTTCTCAATGGGATTTTTTTACCTCTGTAGCTGTGGAAGATTGGACATTCTATTAATAAATGTATTGAGTCTTGGTTTTTTCCACAGAAGCAGCTAGGATCATCCGTTGCTTCGATTTTTGTTAGAAATTCTCCAAAATATTCATAGTTTGTAATGAATTGTATGTTATAAAAATTGGGACGGGAATAATAAATGAATATGAAACACCTTTTATATGTAATATATGTAAATATATTTTAAAAATGCCACTATCAAAATGGCGATGAGATTAAGCATCATCTATTGACCGTCGCCGCAAACTAGCGGACTGAGTTTTCCAAACTTGGTGTTGTGGTTTTTGTCACCGACCCGAGTCCGTTATAGAGTTAATAAATGATGCTCAATTTCAGCGTCTCTTTTGATCTTTATTTTTATAGATCAATGCCCTCCCGATAAAATTCCCATCTATATATGTCAATATAAAAAAAAAAGAGACAAAGGTCGCCTCTCCCGTCAAAATAGACGCCATCTATTAACCGTCGCCGCAAACTAGCGGCCTAGGGTCTGGTGTTGAGGCTTTGTCACCGACCCGAAGCTGCTAGTTTGAGGTGACGGTCAATAGATGGCGTTTAGCTTTGACGTCTATTTTGACAGGAGAGGCTACCTTTGTCTCTTTTTTTATATCAATATCCTCCCGGTAAAATTCCCATCTATATATGTCAATATAAATGTAATAAACTTGTATATATTTTAATCCATAAAAGAAAGTACTCTCAGTTTAGATCATAAAAGGTCGTCAGAAATTGCTTGGGATATTCTGTATGAACACACGAGCAGGTAGAACAGTTAAAACAAGAGAGTAATACCCTCATCTACTCTAGCTGAGATGGTGCAACAATGAACAATAACAATCCATAGACTGTTAAATTATAAAATATCACACACACACACACACACACACTCGGGCGTGCGGCCGCGCTTTTTCGAGCTCCGCCGTTTTCGCCCTTTAAGAGCCTAAATTTGTCGCTGGAAGCGACTAATTTGGTATGGGTGGACAGCCCATTCAACGCCGATGAATTACCTGCAAGGTACGGCCTAATACCACAAACCTCAGCAGAGTTATCTGCAAATAACAATTTCCAGTTGCAAAACTCGGAAGAAACGCAAGAAATGGCCAGATATGCAAATTTGCCTATTGGCCAAAGACATGCAAATTCCGCCTCTACGCGCGAATCTGCAACTACGTTGCCTTCATCTGGCGTATTTCTTGGTCAGCAGAACCGGGATAACTTACCTATGGATCTAAATCCTGTAACTGAAGGCGATTTTACCATCGTTCAAAATAAAAGAAAACGCCGTGACACAACAGCACCGCGCGACATGACCGCACAGCCCAACAGTGCTGGATCGGCAGCCAGGCGACAAAGATCCTCGCCTGCACTCATTCCTCGAGTCCAAGAGATCAGGACCACGAGGACGCACATCGCGGAGGCCAGGGCTCGCCAGGCGAACTGCACCGAGGAGCAGTGCTTCTTCTTGGAGTACTGCCCTAGCTACGAGACTTACCAATACCTCAGGGCTATTGGAGGTATTATTGGAGGAACAAAAAACATCGTTCAATTCTCCAAAGTGAACGGCCAGTACCTGGTGGGCCTCACCAGCAGATCCATGGCGGAACAACTAATCCGTGAAGGCCTTGAAATTGAGGGAACCCTCCTGAGGACCTTCCCCTTCAGGAGAAGTGCAACCAGAATCACAATTGGGAACCTGCCCTTCTTCGTGCGGGACGCCGTTGTGATTGACGCCCTTGCACGCTTTGGGCGTGTGACCTCCATAGCCCCCAAACAACTTAAAGCGGGCGAATTCGAATTCACCGACGGCCGCCGGGAGGCCTTTATCCTCCTCCATGACGGCATAACCGTCGACAAGCTGCCCACCCGCTTCGAGATCAAGATCAAGGGTGAGGCCTGGCCCGCTTACATCTCATATGGCATCAAATGCTCAAGATGCCACGGACAGGGACACAGGAGAGCCAGCTGCCCTCTGCTCTATGGGCAGTCCACCACCTCCAGACGAGCCTCACCGCCCTCTACCACCGGCCTTCCACCATCGACCGCGCCTGGGCTGCCTAGGCAGTCTTCGGCCGCGCCTTCTGCGCCAGCGCCTCCCAGTCCAGCTCTCGGGCCTTCCGGCGCTCAACCAGATGCCCAAGCTGTGTCCCCACCATCTGCGGCGCCCCGGCCGACTGCACCAGCGCCTCCGGCCTCATCTGTGCACGTGGCGGCTCCTGCCCCTCCACCAGAGGCCCCTACACCCGAGCACCCCGCGGGCCCTCGCTCGGCGACGACTGAGCCGACGCCTCCCGCCCGGCCGGACTTCACTGCCCCGTGTGGCCCTCTGCCTGCGCAGGGGACCCTCGGACCTGCGACCCACACACCGGATGTAGACATGACCACCACTGAGGAGCCCTCTGCTCCCCCACCATCCGCAGTTTCAACACCCCCACTGCCTGCGCCTCGGCCTGCTGGGCCGACGCCGCCTGTTCCCCACGGGAAAGAATCAGCCCCAACTAAAGTGGCCTCTCCGCCTGCACTGCCTGTCAAGACCGACGAAGACCGTAAAAGATGGCTCCTTGACACTTTCAAGGATCTGAATTACAGAGCCATCTTAAGACCCATAATGGTGTGGAGCGATGATAATACTCTCATTAACTCGGTCCTGTGCTACGAGAAGGCTTGGAACAGCTATCATAACGTACCGCGAGACCAAAGGAGGATTCTTTCGGGCTTCTTGGACAGCGTCATACGGCGCGCCCGGGGTGGCGACCAGACTACTCTGGACGGACTGTTAAAATTCAAGTCAGCTCTGTAGCTACCGACTGGGACCAAAACGTCCCTTCGGGAAGGGCTCCATACTTCCAAGATTACTGTAAATATTTCTTGACTCTTGTTTTCTTGCAACTACTCTTGTAAATGTAAATGTCTATTAACTCTTGAATGTAAAGATTGACTGGTATGTCAATAAAATCAGTTTAAATTGTCACACACACACACACAAAAACCTTTATTGGGGACTTGCCCTATACAGATTCTCCCAATTGGGTAAGGTAATAATCATCTTGTGTTATTTACATATAAATTGAACTGGCTTTACTCTTCATCTCAAAGTCATTCACTTGTTGACTGGTCCTTACATAATGATGATCTAAAAAAAATTATAGTAAGCTATTGCCTTAGATTTTTTGCTGATATTTTTAAAAGCAATACGTAGGGTGAAGTGTTGGTACATTTAATTTGTTGATATAGGGCTTTCCTCTCTACATCAAGGGCTGTACAATTAAGCAGGTAATGGGGGAGTTCTTCAATAATTTCCTTGTCACACAGTGTACATATTAAATTTTTGGCTTCAAACGTCAGAACATGTTTTTTTATTTTTATTTTTTGACGTGACAACGTCTTAAATTAGGTTGCGGCTGGGAGTCACTTATGAAAAAGTGTAACGCCCGGTAACGTTACGATGAGTCACCGAACGAGAGTGCTGCGCGCGCAGCGCTAGAGAATTAGGCGCATTGAATCGGCGCATGCTTGTCTCTGTCTTTGTCTTTCTCGAACGTTCTTGGCGTTGGAAAAACAAGAAAGCGTCATAATACAAGTTCACACGTGTGGTGTAAATTATTAGTTTAAAATTAATTAATTAATTAATTATTATTTTACAAATTTTAAATAGTTTCAAATTTATTTAGCAAAAATTTGAACCTTCGATCTGAATAAATGTTTTGATTTTCGAATTGATTCTTTAAAATTACAAATATTAAGAAAAAGTGGCAGATATAAGAAAACTTTATTTAAACTGTGTTGAGCAAGAATTTTAACATCTAATTTAAGTAAATGTTTTAATTTTCAACTTCATCATTTACAATTACAAATTTTATTTAATTTCAAATTTATTTAGCAAAAATTTGAACCTTCGATCTGAATAAGTGTTTTGATTTTCAAATACCAACGCGGCTGGTGGAGTGGCGATCTATCGTAAATTATCATCGACATCTACGGCGGAAGTGTTCCAAGTTGCGATTACAGACGTAACTCGTGTCATTAAAACCAAGGGTGACATGTGCATGACTGAAGTTACTTGCTTCGCCGCTAATACTAGCTTCAAGTTTATACTCGGTGCTGTATATATTCATCCAGGAGCTAGTATGCAGGATATTGGAATGTTACTATGGCAAGGACTCGGTCCGTACATTCACAACAACCAGTACGTGCCACCGTTCGTGCAAGTTGATTCTAGTATACCGATTCTTCTGTGTGGTGATTTTAACAAAAACGTAAAGCCTGACAACTCGTTTCTTAATTTCATGAAAAATACGTATAATCTTGATTGCGTATCAAACGTTTCTAAGTCAACTACGTTAAGAGGAACAACTATCGACTTGACTTTCGCAAGACACATTACAGCAGAAACACTTCCTTAAACACTCAAATAGGAATTAGTTAAGTTTAAGTTTACATGTACAATGTTTAAGTAAACAAAATATATTTCTATAGTTAAAATTTGTGCAATTCTTATTTTCATTCAATTCCTTGTTCCTATTGTGCAATTTAATTATATTCATATCAATAAATATTCTACCGTTGTCACGTAAAATCTTCGCCCGTAAAACCGACTTTACAGGCAACCATTGTTTTTATTAATAATTGTACTTATTTATTTAATGATTTTTTATAATTATAAAAATTTCCATACGTCAATAGAAATATAATGCTACCTAACCGATGATTTCCCTTTACCAGTCAAACGATGTATAGCTCAATCGGAAATACTATTTACAGTCTTCAAAAAAAAAATTATAGTAAGCTATTGCCTTAGATTTTTTGCTGATATTTTTAAAAGCAATACGTAGGGTGAAGTGTTGGTACATTTAATTTGTTGATATAGGGCTTTCCTCTCTACATCAAGGGCTGTACAATTAAGCAGGTAATGGGGGAGTTCTTCAATAATTTCCTTGTCACACAGTGTACATATTAAATTTTTGGCTTCAAACGTCAGAACATGTTTTTTTATTTTTATTTTTTTTTTGAAGACTGTAAATAGTATTTCCGATTGAGCTATACATCGTTTGACTGGTAAAGGGAAATCATCGGTTAGGTAGCATTATATTTCTATTGACGTATGGAAATTTTTATAATTATAAAAAATCATTAAATAAATAAGTACAATTATTAATAAAATCAATGGTTGCCTGTAAAGTCGGTTTTACGGGCGAAGATTTTACGTGACAACGGTAGAATATTTATTGATATGAATATAATTAAATTGCACAATAGGAACAAGGAATTGAATGAAAATAAGATTTGCACAAATTTTAACTATAGAAATATATTTTGTTTACTAAAACATTGTACATGTAAACTTAAACTTAACTAATTCCTATTTGAGTGTTTAAGGAAGTGTTTCTGCTGTAATGTGTCTTGCGAAAGTCAAGTCGATAGTTGTTCCTTTTAACGTAGTTGACTTAGAAACGTTTGATACGCAATCAAGATTATACGTATTTTTCATGAAATTAAGAAACGAGTTGTCAGGCTTTACGTTTTTGTTAAAATCACCACACAGAAGAATCGGTATACTAGAATCAACTTGCACGAACGGTGGCACGTACTGGCTGTTGTGAATGTACGGACCGAGTCCTTGCCATAGTAACATTCCAATATCCTGCATACTAGCTCCTGGATGAATATATACAGCACCGAGTATAAACTTGAAGCTAGTATTAGCGGCGAAGCAAGTAACTTCAGTCATGCACATGTCACCCTTGGTTTTAATGACACGAGTTACGTCTGTAATCGCAACTTGGAACACTTCCGCCGTAGATGTCGATGATAATTTACGATAGATCGCCACTCCACCAGCCGCGTTGGTATTTGAAAATCAAAACACTTATTCAGATCGAAGGTTCAAATTTTTGCTAAATAAATTTGAAATTAAATAAAATTTGTAATTGTAAATGATGAAGTTGAAAATTAAAACATTTACTTAAATTAGATGTTAAAATTCTTGCTCAACACAGTTTAAATAAAGTTTTCTTATATCTGCCACTTTTTCTTAATATTTGTAATTTTAAAGAATCAATTCGAAAATCAAAACATTTATTCAGATCGAAGGTTCAAATTTTTGCTAAATAAATTTGAAACTATTTAAAATTTGTAAAATAATAATTAATTAATTAATTAATTTTAAACTAATAATTTACACCACACGTGTGAACTTGTATTATGACGCTTTCTTGTTTTTCCAACGCCAAGAACGTTCGAGAAAGACAAAGACAGAGACAAGCATGCGCCGATTCAATGCGCCTAATTCTCTAGCGCTGCGCGCGCAGCACTCTCGTTCGGTGACTCATCGTAACGTTACCGGGCGTTACACTTTTTCATAAGTGACTCCCAGCCGCAACCTAATTTAAGACGTTGTCACGTCAAAAACCTGTTTTCCTCCTTGTTTTAAAATACGATATGAATAAATATCTCAAACGTTGGTTCTTTTGTTACTTTTTCCAAGACTTTTCTCGACTTATTCAAAGTTCAGACATAGATTCAGTAGTACATGTTCATACATGTTACTATAGTAAATGGAAAGCTTTTACAAGGATACAAGTTATGACAAATATTCTGACAATTAACTAATTTTTAATGACATCTTGTAAATAATAAATAGAAGAGGGGTAAAGTAAAACAATAATAAATAAACAAACAATAAGAATAAAAATTAGTCTGTCCAGTATCGAAGAGACTCCCCCAACGCGTCGAAGAGTCCTCCTCCATACAATGAGGACTCCTCATCAATTTGCTTCAATTTTAAATTAAGTAAAAAGTGGAATACTCTGAGACATTGATGGCAAGTTCTTATTTAACTTGAAGATAAAGGTTTCCTGGGCCAGCATTCATTCTTCAGATCGTCTCTAACAAGTGTAGAAAGGAAATATGTCTTGCAGTAGAAAGTCTTTCAGGGTCTACAGTAGAACGCAATGTCTTAAAAACCATACAGTATGAATAACGTCTTACAGGGCCTACAATATAATGAAAACTCTCACAGGGTCTAGAGTAAACGAAAAGTCTTACAAAGCCATAAGTGAAAAATGTCTACAAGTGTAGACAGTTATACCGACCCTACAGTGGAAATAAAGTCTAACAAGATAAATAGTAGAAGATAATGTGTGCGCTTTTCTGGATCTTCTCAGTGTATTACAGGGTCTACTGTGGAGATAAAGGGCGTACAGGGTCCACAGTAGAAATAAAAGTCTCCTAAACCATACATATTATAGATGGAAAGGTCTTATAGGGTCTTTACAGTAGAAAGAAATAATAATAGTGTAGAAGGACTTAGACAGAAAGACTTTTCAGTAGAAGGAAATGTCACACTGGGTCTACATAGTAGACGGAAAGGTCTTACAGAAAATAACTTTAGAGTATACGGACAAGTCTTACTTAGAAAGTGGGGGGGGGGATAAATAAGAAAAGAATATCTAACAGGATTGCTGGTCACAAAGCATTCATCGACCACAAAAGGAAGTTGTGCCCCCGCAGTTGACTGCAACGGAAGTCGGAAATATCAGAATCTTCATTGGATTTGAAGCTGATCCACTTTCAGGTCAGGAACCTCGTTCTGAATGGACCCCACCAGATCATCACCATGACAATTAAACGATGAATTTTAAAAGGAGCGGGGAAACGACGCCTTTGTGGATGGTAGACAATTACAAAGGGAGTAAATGTTTTCGTTTTCCTCTTTTTAATAGACCCGTTGGTGCACGGGAAGGAGGGCCCCTGGGGTAGGGCCCTGCCGCTAATGAAGGGCGCGAGGGGGCCTTTAAACGTGACAGATTGTCAGGGCGAGGGCACTAAATAATGGACGCCATAAAAGTGTGTGAGACGTATTGGATTCTTAAAGACTTCCCACCACAACGATAACTTAAGGATGTCGTCTAGGAAGCAGTGGCCTTCTCCCTATCCTGATACTTATGATACTCATGGCAGATAGGACGGATTATAACATTATGTTGATGCAGTATTGGATGCACGGATGTTTGGATCAGCAAGTTCTCAGTTATGTTAAATATTGTCACATATAGCACATAGGGGATAACACATGTGTAAATATTATTATCAATATCATATTCGTATTTGTGGCTTCAGAAAGGGTTACATCCAAAAGGAATTGATAGAAGATCTTAAAACTCATAATGAATGTGAAGCTAGTATATAGATATCTAAATTCGAAAATATTATAGACACGTATGATTCTTTTTAAAAATAAACAATTTCTACTGCTTTTACTGCAATGGAAAAATTAATGGGAGAGCCTGGATTATCAGTGGTGAACCCTCCCAGCGGTTTCGCCAGTTTAATCTACCATCAGTTCACCACTGATGAGCCAGACCCTCCTATTATTTTTCCCATTGCAGTAAGGACAGTAGAAATTGTTTAATTTCAAAAAGAATCATACACGTCTATAATAGTTTCGAATTTTGATAACAGATGGCGCGATAATACATCATAATACATAGATATCTAATGAATTATCATTTTACAAGTTTTGAGTCACTTTAAAAAAAACCTTTATATATGTGTTTTTGGGCTGAAAATAATCGAATTCGGTAAGATAACATCAAATCCTTAAAAAGTATATATCATTATATATTGATGTGATAATTCAAATACGCGTCTGCGTATGATTCTTTTAATCATACACGTCTAAAATAGTTTTGAAATCTCATGACAGATGACGTGCTAATGTATCATATATACAACAACAGCAAATATTATGGATATCATCAATCATTGTGGACTCACATGGCTAAACTATAGGTTAAATTATGATGACATACAGATCGAACTTCCGAATATACTAAAAATAAAAATTGAACAGCTATTGCAGCAAGATCTGGCAAAATTATCTCTTACGAAAACATACTCAAACTATAGGTTACTTTATGATTCATTTATTCCAGAAAATTACTTTTCATGCAATCTGTCTTCAGCTTTAGTGAGTTTTATTGCACAGATCAGATTAATGTCAACAATGATCAAAGAAAATCATATTTACGCAATTAAGAAAGAAGATTTGTACTGTGGGTTATGTGGAAGTCAGATAACTGATGAAATATACCATTTTATTGCTGAATGCGGGGATCGGGAAGGAGAGAGAAAAAAGATCCTGAAAAGTCTTCCTAGACCGCATTTGAACTCAATAAAGCTAATAAAAACTGTTTCAGATAAGAAAAGTTGGGCAATTGAACTGTTCAACTTTCAAAAAGCGGTTGGGAATAAAATTGCACTCATGGAAGAGAGAAGAACAGGGGCACAATAAAAAGTCACCCTGTTTGACATACCTTGACTGTAAATACTATATTTTCACCTGTTCTCTTATGGTTAATATTGTCTGTAACTCCACGGAGAATCCGTACAGGGCAAGATGCCCTAATAAAGCTGTTTTGTTTGTTTGTTTGTTGTACAACAACAGCAGCTTTATTAGGACATTTCCGTCCTGTAAGGACTCGCCATACATCATTTTCATGGAGAAAAGGAAAAAAGAAACCTAAACAAAGAAGAGAAGGGAAAATGAAAAGGAAATCAAAGTATTCAACATAACTATACAAATTAACTATGGAAGGAAATTTTTCTGTAATTTAAGTTCTTAGAGATTACCTTGTTTTCTAACGCTTTATGAAAGTTAAACAATTCTATCGCTATATATTTTTCTCGGACATTATTTTGATTAGCTGAACTGGGTTTACGTAGACTTGGATAATGTTCTTTAAGATCTTATTCCGTTCCTCGTTAACAATAGTGCATTCAGAGATGTAGTAGGTCATTTCTTCTATGCTTTCAGTTTTGAAGAATTTACAAGCTAATGTATCATATATATGGATGTGTTAAAAAAGATAAAAATTCTACTTTTCTACTTTCAAGCTCTTTATAAGGATGTTTTAGAGTATTTACAAACATTTAACTTCAAATACCGTCTTTTTAATGTTTAAAAAGAAGCGTATGAACACTTTGTGTTTCAACATAGAACCTTGACGAGACTAACGAGGACCAACAGCACGAAACATGTACGTGGTTGGCTATTCTTGTTTATTCTAGTAATGCTATTGGTTCAATTTTCCAGAAATTTCAAAATTCAATTCATCAATTATAATATTTCTCCGATATATGGCAGAAAGCCATCAACAATGTTCAGTTGTTTGATCAGGTTATAGATATTATATTACATTAGATTGAAATATAAAAATATATCTTTCTTTAGTTCGATAAAAACTGGACCACGAGCTTTCAAGCTAAAAAAACTCTTCTTCACGAGTTTTATACGGTAACTTTTATTGTAATAGGGCCATGAAGAAAATCCTTTTGGCTTGAAAGCTCTCCCACTTTTATGTAAATAAAGAATCTCTCGTTTTATTCTCTCGTGTTTTAAATATGAACGAGATATATTATGATGCATTAGCGCACCATCTGTTATCAAAATTCGCAACTATTTAATATTTATAATTGTATGTATTTCTACTGTCCTCAAAGCTTATATCCATAGTTCATCTAAAATACTCCTTCTAAGAGTCTAGCATCAGTATCAGTATAAAAGGAAAATCGAAAAATGCAATATAACAGCGGTATGGTAGATTAAACTGGCGAAACTGCTGAGAGGGTTCACCACTGATGAGCCAGGCCCTCCCATTAATTTTTCCATTGCAGTAAGGGCAGTATAAATTATTTATTTTAAAAAAGAATCATACGCGTCTATAATAATTTCGAATTTTGATGAACGATATAGTCAATTCTTTCTCCATTTTGAGAAATTCTTTGAAAATAATTCATCGCCAATTTTATTTGAAGGTTCCCTAGAGGAGGACCCCAATTGAGGCACAAATTCAGGATTCTTTTAAAACCAAAACGGCAGAAAGCTCGTCCTAAAATAGCCGAAGAAACAATCCCCCAACGGCCTTGGTCTCATCAGGAGGGTAAGTCACTCGCCAGGTAAACGGCTCCCAAGACTTAATTGCAGACTGTTGAAAGCCCTCACCCGCCCAGTTCGACCTGCCGTCAACGCCAAAAACGTTTCTTAAAAAAACCTGAGCAGAGTACCAGAATAGTGTTCGTGACACTTGGAGAAAAGAGGTCCAATTAGCAGGTTCAGTCCCTGCCAATTTGCACCCAGGGGCCCCACTTTCACACCTCCAATTACCACGTTTGATTAGATTAAAGGGTAAAGTGATGGGCCACACCCTTGGTCTGTCTTGAGAGAAAGAGCGCTCGCTACGAACCATCGATAAACTCTTCCATTCCAGAAAGCATACGCTATAAATTATCCAAGAAAACTCTCTTGAACACATTATAAAATTGAGTAAATATTAATTACCAATCTATATATAGAGAGAGTTGAATAATTATAAGGCAATGAAATATGAATGTCTTCATATATATTGATTATCACTCTCGCGATTTTATCCTCCTATAAAATATGAGTATTTATATCAAAATAATTCCTCCCACACCTACATGCCTTTTTAAACTTAATGATAGGAGAGAAAGAGCTCCCTTAACTATTGTATATGGTTATAAGGGAATATATATATATCCCATATAGAGAGGTTAGCCTTAAACTCGATTCGTGAGTGCTGGATGCCCTTTCCAGTGTCAAACTTAGCGAATACACGAGGCTCTTTCTATCTAAGCTCAGTAAATCCATAATACTTCTTCCATAGAAGATTGGCAAGAATACCTGATACTTTAGCGAATACATTAGAGAGCACATGATACTCCTAGCAAACATGCCTCGCTAATACATGCTGCTCTTACCAAACAAGAATAACGAATGCATGATGATCCAAAAACACCAGAATGACGAGTACACAATGTACTTCCCATTAGATACTAGCGAGTACATGATGTTCTTAACGGGCGCATATGATGCTCTTTACATCCAATATCAGCGAAGTGATGTTCTTTTTATTCAAGATCAACTCGTACATGATTCCCTCTCTTCTAACAAGATTAGTGAGTACTTGTGGCCTCTCCCAAACAAGATTAAAGAATACATGAGACACATCCCAAACAAGATTAAAGAGTACATGAGACACTTCCCAAACAAGATTAGGTGATACATGAGACACTTCCCAAACAAGATTAGGGAATACATGAGACACTTCCCAAACAAGATTAGGGAATACATGAGACACTTCCCAAACAAGATTAGGGAATACATGAGGAACTTCCCAAACAAGATTAGGTAACACATGAGACACTTCTCAAACAAGATTAGGTAATACATGAAGACCTTCCCAAACAAAATTAGGCAATACATTAGGCACTTTCTAAATAATATTAGGGGAATACATGAGGCACTTCCCAAACAAGATTAGGGAATACATGAGGCACTTCCCAAACAAGATTGGGGAATACATGAGGCACTTCCCAAACAAGATAAGGGAATACATGAAGACCTTCCCAAACAAAATTAGGGAATACATTAGGCACTTTCCAAATAATATTAGGGAATACATGAGGCACTTACAAAACAAGATTAGGGAATACATAAAGACCTACCCAAACAAGATTAGGGAATACATGAGGAACTTCTCAAACAAGATTAGGGAATACATGAGGAACTTCTCAAACAAGATTAGGGAATACATGAGGAACTTCCCAAACAAGATTAGAGAATACATGAGGACCGTCCCAAATAAGATTAAGGAATACATGAGGGACTTTCCAAACAATATTAGGGAATACATGAGGAACTTTCCAAACAAAATTAGGGAATACATGAGGAACTTTCCAAACAAGATTAGGGAATAGATGAGGAACTTCCCAAACAAGATTAGGGAATACATGAGGCACTTTCCAAACAATATTAAGGAATGCACGAGGACCTTCCCAAACAAGATTAGGGAATACATGAGGGACTTCCCAAACAAGATTAGGGAATACATGAGGGACTTCCCAAAAAAGATTAGGGAATACATGAGGCACTTCCAAAACAAGATTAGGCAATACACGAGGACCTTCACAAACAAGATTAGGGAATACATGAGGGACTTCCCAAACAAGATTAGGGAATACATGAGGAACTTCCCAAACAAGATTAGTTAATACATGAGGAACTTTCCAAACAAGATTAGGGAATACATAAGGATCTTCCCAAATAAGATTAGGGAATACGTAAGGATCTTCCCAAACAAGATTAGGGAATACATGAGGGACCTCCCAAACAAGATTAGCCAGTATCGGAAGGTCCTCCAAACCACCACCCACTCTCTTACTGAGGTTGTCTTCCTGGCGCCACAACATTACCAACGAGACCATTGTTTAGACCTAGTCCCTCTACTCTAATTATATTAAGACATTTGTGTTTCAGACAAAAGCGACACGGTCATTTTGTGGGAGGATTGTTGTAGGATTGGGAAAGGCTGTCATACAGCCATTAGCAGGAAACAGCGGGGGCGGCAATGGCGCGTGGGGCGGTAATTTGTCCGTTGATGTAGGTGGGTGGTCAGCCGACGTAATTGGACCCACGACATGATTGATCCAGGACATGCTCAACTGGTAACAAATGGCCCCTCATTACCCGGACCAACCTCGTTAGTACGAGTCAACTCAACTCTGGGAACTGTCGCCGTCTTAGGTCCGTGGAATGCTGCATCTTGCTTCCGGCCAGGTTATAGAGTGTCTGAGAACACTTGGATTCTCCCTTGACAAAACATCAGTTACCATTTGAATATCAGAATTCGTATATTTAGGATCTCAGATCTACAATCCATTACTTCTTTATATTCCCTTTCTATATCACCTTTGTAGTGATTCTGAGCCAGCAATGAAGAGAGAATGGACGTTTTCAGGACATGTACTCGAATAATCATCGATTTAATGTCTTTTAATCATAATGGAAGGATACAATTGGAAGAATTAAGGCCGATATAGGCCAAGAACGATTGATTCTCGATAGAGGGTAGAAGGTCTAAAATGAGATAATATGGAGAGAATTGCTCAGAACACAAGCTGAAATGTTCTACGAGGGTTGTCCGTTAAATAAGTTCCACAGAGGTTTTTAATACAGAAAAACAGGTTTATTTGCCCTGAACTATACATTTTCGAAATTATCAGACTTTTTTTCATTTTATACATATTCCCCGTTTCGTTCGACGCATTTTTGCATTCGGGACACCCACTTATGTAACCCAGAGTCAAAGAACTCTGCCGCCTGGCCACGTAGAAAGCCTAAAACCGCTTCTTCCAACTCGTAATCGTCCTGGAATTGGGTTCCACCTAGGTTTTTCTTCAACTCGGGGAAGAGAAGAAAATCACTAGGAGCTACGTCCGGGCTGTAAGGTGGGTGTGACACCAATTCCCATCCAAATTCTTTAATGAGGGCGGTGGTTTGACGGGCAGTGTGCGGCCGAGCGTTGTCGTGGTGAAAACGCACCCCTTTGGTTAACATCCCGCTCCTCTTGTTCTGAATCGTGCGTCGAAGTTGTTTTAAGGTCTCACAATACCGGACGGAATTGATTGTTGTACCCCGACCCAAAAAGTCGCACAACAATAGGCCCTTTCGGTCCCAAAAGACGGTAGACATCGTCCGAAATCGATGGCCGTCCAGCACGCGGTTCATCGTGGACGTCTGTTCGGCCGTTTTTAAATTCTCTGACCCATCTGCGCACCATCCCGGAATTCATACACCCTTCTCCATACACTTGACAGAGTTCAGTATGAATGTCCTTCGCCGAATTCTTCTTTGCGGCCAAAAAGCGAATTACTGACCGTAATTCGCAGCTGGCGGGAGACACGAGGGGAAGCTCCGTCACTAACGGCTGCTCAGTCAATACTAAGCTTACCAGCGACGTGGCCTTGGTGGGAAATTGGAGTGGGGAGAACAAGCTACGAGCCCGTGCAGTCGGCTCGCGCCTAAAAGCGATCCTCATGACAGTGGTGCCCCGTGGAACTTATTTAACGGACAACCCTCGTATGATTGCTAACTTCAGTTATGACAGGATGACACTATATGAAGCTAAAATTTAAAATATGTAAACCATTAAATAGTATATCTTCATTGTCATTCTCAAATGTCATCCGTCCTCTTCAGAATTCAACTTTGTTCAACTATAACAACAAAGCGCGATGTCCCGTTAAAGACATTGTCGTCTAATGAAATTAGAAATAAAAAAGAGACAAAAAGTATTTATATATCTAAACATTTTGAAAATAGAGCAATCCATAAATAAATCTTTAATTAAAAAGGTATATATTGGAGCAGAATATCATTTATTTTACCAATATTTCAGTTGGCTGAACGCCAACCTTTATCAAGGTGTTATAACACACATTGTTGGGGGGGGGGGGGACACACATTAAATATAACACCTTGATAAAGGTTGGCGTTCAGCCAACTGAAATATTGGTAAATAAATTATATTTTGATCCAATATATGCATTTTTATTTGAATATCTAAACATATATATAGTAAATTACATTATGCTTGAAATAGGTTTTCAATAAACATACAAATTTTATTGAGTAAAAACATCAAGCCTCCAGGAAAAAATTATCTTTTCAAAAACCTTTTCGATCTCTAGCTGTCGGGTACGAACGCCATTCTACAGGAGAAAACATGGTATAATGATTCACCAATAGAACACGAGTTGAAATATTCTATTGACAAATCATTATACCATGTTTTCTCCTGTAGAAGGGCGTTCGTGGCCGAAAGCTAGAGATTAAAAAGGTTTTTGAAAAGATAATTTTCCCTGGAGGCTTGATATTTTTACTCAATATTGACGCAAGGGGTTATTTTATTGAAATACTAATTTTACTTGAATCAAAATATTGAAAATACAAATATAGCATATAATCTTGGAAGCTATTGTTCTTACACCTCAGAATGATGACGAAACAACAAAACACACAACAACTATAGCCTTTATTGGGCACACGTGCCATACAGGATTCTCTCTGTAGGACAAAATAAATAAATAACAAATTAGCATCATAGTTATATACAAATATTAGGTATTGGCCTCGACCAATTATCGAGTTGGATCCGGTGTCTGTGCTAAATATTTTGATTGAGCTTATTTCCAGTATTTATAAAAAGCGAATGCAAAGGGTCTGGATTTTACGACTTTTGCCATTAAAACATAAGGCGAATTGCTATTATAGCCGGTCTCTTGACGAAGAATATCTCTTTCTTCTTCCATTGCCGTACAGTAGAACATGTAGTGTGGAAAATCGAGACTAAATTCACCGTTGCATAAGGTGCATTTTATGGTCTTAGTTTTCAATAGTGAAACATGATTAATTCTCTGTACTACAAAAAGGCTTCTTACTTGTACAATGATTCTCTTTAAGGTTAGGGGGATATTGTCATTCAGATAGCATTCCATTGTAGGTGATGAATGAAAGTATTTATAGTGAGAGTAGAGTACTGATTTTCTTATTCTTGCATAATCGAGCTGCAAGGACTGATCGGTTGCCGTTCTAATAATTAGGGGGATGTATCTTTGTAGAATATTGAAGTCTGTACATCCAACAAGCCAATAATGACGAAACATCGAGGGGCCATCGTGTTGGTCGACGATGAGATTGCGGAGCTGGTGATATGGATGGCTGTGCTGGAGTAAACCTCCTTTTTGTGTCTGGATGCTATATTTATGGCGAACTAAATAACTTAGTCCCTATTTCTGATCCGCGCTTATGGAATTGAAGACTTGAGGCGATGGCCTCTACCTTTCATATTTAAATCTTACTTTTCCTTATCTATATATATAATTGCCTTATTCTGTCTGAAGCTCACGGATAGAATGCGCGCCCATTGGCTGCCGGCGAACACGTGTCCTCCCTGCCCCCCTCTAGACAACCCTGTTATCAGCTGTGTGATACATACACCTGTCTATAGCGGCCATTCTAGACAACCCTGTTATCAGCAGTGTGTTACATCCACCTGTCTATACAGACCACCCTGTCTATAGCGACCACTGACCACCCTGCCTATAGCGACCACTCTAGACAACCCTGTTATCAGCTGTGTGATACATCCACCTGTCTTTACAGACCACCCTGTATATAGCGGCCATTCTAGATAACCCTGTTATCAGCTGTGTGATACATACACCTGTCTATAGCGGCCACTCTAGACAACTCTGTTATCAGCTGTGTGATACATCCACCTGTCTATACAGTCCACCCTGTATATAGCGGCCACTTTAGGCAACCCTGTTATCATCAGTGTGTTACATTCACCTGTCTATACAGACCACCCTGTCTATAGCGGTCACTTTAGGCAACCCTGTTATCAGCAGTGTGATACATACACCTGTCTATACAGACCACCCTGTCTATAGCGGCCACTCTAGACAACCCTGTTATCAGCTGTGTGATACATACACCTGTCTATACAGACCACCCTGACTATAGCGACCACCCAAGACAACGTTTTTAAAATATTTTCGCACTCGGGTAAAACCCGGGCGTTGCCCGGGCCATTCGTCTAGTTACTAATAATTGTATATAGTTGCTGAACTACTGGTTTCCTGTGCTGCTCTTTTCCTGTTATTGCACCTTGTACGGAGAATCTGTATAAGACTAACGTCTTAATAAAGGCTTTGTGTGTGTGTATATAGCATATAATATTTAGAATCTTTTGCTAACAATTTTAGATAATAAACGTCTAAGAATGAACCCACCCCATAACCCCCAGATGAAGATATCACCTCGGGATAGCAAACTCGAAAGCACGCGCAACAGATGCCCGTGTTGATTCTGTATTGAAACAAATGTAAACAGTAAAATCACTTTATTTTAATTTTAAATCTTATATTATTGGCGTTTTAATGATATAAGATATTTTCTCCCGTAGAAGGGCTTTCTTGCCTGAAAGCTTGAGAGATTTTTAAATAGAAAATATTTTAAAAAGAAACTTTTCCTGGAGGCTTAATGTTCTTGTTTTGATATTGAGTATCTTTTATTAAACGTTTTTAAGATTCCGGGATAACGCCCTTCTACAGGAAATTGATACAAAATGAAGCTTAACTACGTATATACTATGACAAGTTATATGTACATTATAAAATTTACATAATATTAGCTATGTTTTTAACATATTTTAGAATTTTAGAATATTGATATATATCTATTCTAAAATAGGTTAATGATGTATATAGTGGTTTATTTGTTTTGCATAATATTTCATTTATTAAATTAATATCATAATTTAGTCTGTGAAAATAAAAATATTGGACCGGTGACAAAAACAAAACTGAAAATAGATGGCTTAATGTTATGTAGTTATGATATATAATTAATTGTAATATATAGTTAATTGTGATGGTTATGTAATTTTGATCTTCATTGAATAAAATAGCTGATATTATGTAAATTTTATAATGTACATACAGGTGTGTTGAAAAAGTATCGCGACTTTTGTGTTTTTCAAAAATTATTTATTTATTCATGAATACCTATTTTGTCCCCTTCAAAGTAATCTCCATGAGATATTATACACTTGTGCCAACGGTTTTTGCAATCATCGAAGCACTTAAAAAAATCATTTTTTAAAATCTTTTTCAGCTCCTCCTTCGATGCCGTCTTTATCTCGTCAAGCGTAGCGTAACGTCGTCCTTTCATGGGCCTCTTCAGTTTAGGAAACAAGAAAAAGTCACAGGGGGCCAGATCTGGGGAATACGGTGGCTGCGGCATCATTAGTGTGTTGTTTTTGGCCAAAAAGTCGCGCACAAGCAACGATGTGTGAGCAGGGGCGTTATCGTGGTGCAAAAGCCAATTTTTGTTCTTCCACAAATCCGGGCGTTTCTGGCGGATTGCTTCGCGCAAATTGCGCATAACTTGCAGGTAATATTCCTTATTGACCGTTCTACCCTGTGGCAAGAACTCATGATGCACCACGCCCCTGCAATCGAAGAAAACTGTCAGCAAAACTTTCACATTCGACCGAACTTGGCGCGCTTTTTTCGGTCTTGGTTCGTGCGGCAGCTTCCATTGAGATGATTGAGCTTTGGTTTCCACGTCATAACCATAAACCCACGCTTCGTCACCAGTTATGACCCTCTGGAGCAAATTTGGGTCGTCGCGGACAGAGTCCAACATCTCATTAGCAATGTTCATGCGATGCTGTTTTTGGTCGCAATTGAGCAATTTTGGTACGAATTTCGCGGCGACCCGTCTCATGCCCAAATCATTGATAAAAATCGAATGGCACGAGCCAATCGATATGTTTAGGTCCTCAGAAACTTCTCTAACGGTGATTCGACGATTGGCCAATATCATTTTCTCCACTTCATTAATTTTTTCGTCTGTTGTTGAAGTGCTCGGGCGTCCGGCACGCTCTTCGTCGTTCACATCTTCTCGGCCTTTTGAGAACATTTTGTACCACCGATAAACGTTGCTTCGGTCCAAGGTAGCTTCTCCGTATGCCACAGTCAACATTCGGAATGCATCCGCGCACTTAATTTCGTTTTTCACACAAAATTTGATACAGGTTTTTTTATCCATTTTTTTTTTAATAGGTAAAAATCGAAGACTATACAAAACACCTGCAAGCAAAGCAGCTGTCAACAATTAAGTGAACATTCAAAATGGCCGAGCTTGTCGGCATAAGTGAGAGACATGAGTACCAACATAAAGCCACAAAAAGATCGAAATTCGAATATACGTAACCTGCGAAAATTCAAAAGTCGCGATACTTTTTGAACACACCTCGTATAACTTACCATAGCATAGTTAAGTTTCATTTTGTATCAATTTTTCTATATAGGGGCGTTATCCTGAAAGCTCGAAAAACGTTCAATAAAATATACTCGTCCATTAAATGCTTACTTTATTATATAAAAATAGCATATAATATACAATCAATTATACTTAACACAATTGAGATTATTATAAAAGAGTCAAATAAGTATTAACAAAATTTATTAAAATTTGATGTAAGGAACTTTGCTAGATATTAGTCCACTTGAATCAGTAGATATAATATCGTTACTATGTTAGTATTTGACGCTGATTCTTTGGCAAAATATAAAATAAAATTAAGCAAAAAATAAGAAAAGATCAAATATGTGAAATAAACTCTGAGAGAAAACTGAGAAAAACTATAACAAGACTTAGAACAAAACACTATAAAGGAATGACAATACATCCAGATGGCACAAGAACCTATAGGGCATGCAACAACTGTCTTTGTGGAACTAACACCTACTCACATATTCTCATGCCCAGCAATGGCTGCAGCCTTGCAGAAAATTGACATTGACCCAGAGCAACAGCTTTACACACCCAAGATAGTGGACATTGCTGCTGCTGTGATAGAGATGCATGGAGACGTCTGAGGCTCTTAATTGGACACAACAACAACAACATATCTGTTAGTCTGGAAATGTTGGGGACACTAGAGTAAAAGATGAGTGGAATCCTGAAAGTTACATCCACAAAAATAGCTTAGATCCTCCACCGCGTGAATTCTTTCCAGAAAATTATTGTAATTACCATAGTTGGTTATACAATGTCTTCTTTAAGATGAACGCCGAATGTAACTCGACGTAAAAATCTTCATAAAATGTAATCGTACTTTGGTAGTTTCTTTAAATTTTCAAAAATACGAGTAAAACAAGTGCACAAAACGAAATGAATTTTGAAATAAATCTGTTATTTTTCACAAAAAAAAATCTAAAAATACCATCATAAAAATCTATGAATGATACACAATATATAATACTTTTCTTAGATAATAAAAGGCATATATTGGATTTTATAAAATATTTATTTTGCCAATATTTCGGCTGGCTGAACGCCAACCTTTATCGAGGCATTACATTCTCAAAAATGTAATGCCTCGATAAAGGTTGGCGTTCAGCCAGCCGAAATATTGGCAAAATAAATATTTTATAAAATCCAATATATGCCTTTTATTATCTAATGAATTAAATATGGATTGCTCTATTTTCAAAATAATACTTTTCTTTAATATGCCAATAAATAAACTAGCGAAATATAGAAAGCGTTGCATACTGGCGGAATATCATGGAACATTGCAAGAATATACAGGCTATTAATTACATAGACTTAATATATAAATTATTATTATACTAATAAATAGTATATATTATAAGTAAATTCTATCCCTGAAGATGCCTGGTGTAAGTGCAGATATAATTGGTTTTCACAAATAAATTCTTGCATAGGTGCTAAAAAAATGCATGTATATTTTAATGGTAAATTTATTTTTAATTATTTAATATTGATTGAAAAAACTTTTGGAGTGACCCTTGTATAATATATAATATTATTAAAATCGAAATAATTTGAATTTAGTTATATTCAGACGTTTAGCATTCAAAATTAAATCATTCATTAACCTCACATAAAGAGTTAATTTGAGTCAAAAGTTCCATGTTTTTCTTCAGCTCCTTCTGGATTTAACAATCTCGATTTCCACTAGTAAATTTTAATTGTTGACAAATTTATGGAGTCTTAGAGGAAGGGAAAGAACCTTTATTACCTAAAGATATAAAACTATAAAAGAACAAAGAGATCAAACTATATATACATCAGCAGCTCACGTCGACCTGCCCTATTTATTTAACCGCTAGCCTACTAACAATCCAACAAGGCCACGCTATATAGGCTGAGATGTCAATTTCCATAGACAACACTAAAATTCTATGCAAATACAAGAGTATTGAATCGTAGAAACATCCGGAAATGCTACTTTCAACATATATATATATACTGGATGTACTGATCACACAGAGATAAACAGTATGTAATCAAATAATCTGCTCCTAAACAATTTTCATGCTTCTTTTTTTTTTGCTGCAAATTTTATCTCTTCCCAAGAGAAAATTGTGCCTAAAGCCTTTTTCGTCCACTTTTAATAATTAAAAAAATGCATAATTATTCTATAAAATCTATAAGAACCTGTTAGTTCAAGGAAGTTGATTATAAAAAAGAGCAAATATTTAAAAATTCAATTAAAAGTTGGAGGTAAAAAATCAGTTTGGTGAACGAGGTGTTAATGGATGGGGCGAGAGATATCACCTATCCCACGCCCCTTCCTTTGTCTGGGGACGGAATAGCCCTGGTTGTTTACAGGACTCTCCCTGGAACCATCTTCATCAAATTCGACATGTCCCTTAAATCAGCAGCAAACTTTTCCATCCACATTCCTTCTCACTAGATAGGTTCGGAGCTATTTGGATCCTCATCCAATTCGACATTTCTCTAAAATCAGCAGAAAACTTATCAATCCACATTCTCACTAGATAGGTTCGGAGCCGTTTGGATCCTCATCGAATTCGACAAAGCCCTTAAATCAGCAGCAAACTTATCGATGTACGTTCTCACTAGATAGGTTCGGAGCCGTTTGTATCCTCATCAAAATCGACATGTCCATTAAATCATCAGCAAACTTATCGATGTACCTTCTCACTAGATAAGTTCGGAGCCGTTTGGATCCTCATAAAATTCGACATGTCTCTTAAATCAGCAGCAAACTTATCCATCCACATTCTCACTAGATAGGTTCGGAGCTGTTTGTATCCTTATCAAATTTGACATGTCCCTTAAATCAGCAGCAAACTTATCAATCCACATTCTCACTAGATAGGTTCGAAGCCGTTTGGATCCTCATTAAATTCGACATGTCCCTTAAATCATCCGCAAACTTATCGATCCACATTCAATCAGGTTTTATGTTTGTTCATTTGCTGAGTTTTCTCTTTTAAATTGGATAATATCATTTCCAATAAAACATGATCCTTTCACAACTAGCTGTTTTATCATTTAATTTCCACGCCACTATGGGATCCTCCCCCGAAATTAAAAATATCAAACTACATATTAGGAAACAACAAATCCTTCCATATCAGTTGATATGTGGTCGAAATCTATTAAAATTCTTTACCTCCCGGTCAATATAATGGGACTATATAGGTGAAAAGATAGGCAATCATCTTCCAATACAAATATTGACAGAGCTGAGGTATAATTTGTTTGATGATTGCTTGCGCCAACCGTTTCCGGGGTGACTTCGTCCACAGCATGCCGCTGTTGTAACGAGAGATGATCTTGCCCCCTGTCAATCCATCTGGCATGTTGGATATGCCACAAAACTGCCATTATTTCGTCTGAAAAATATTATTATCATCACAAAAGATAGCATTATCCTTTTGTTTGATTTTCAACACCCAAGCTGCCAGCCAAAATAAACTGTCCAGTTAACATACTTTCCATTTAGCAAATTATATAGCGCCTATGACTTAGAGATTACTTTAAAAAGATAACACTAAAATTTGTAAAAAATAATAGTATTTGATTATCACTTTGAGCGACAAAATATTTTTTGAAATTATTTTTCTTCAGCTAAAAAGCTCTCGATGATTGAATATAATCTGGATACAAATGGAATAGGTGATAATGAACTACACGAAATTGGAAAACTGATTATATAAACAACTATAACCCCTAAATTAGTTTTCCTCTAGTTTAAACAGCCACCCATAATGTGTCATAATTTGAATACAAATAGAATGTGCCAAACTTCCCATTTTGAAATTTAAATTAACCAAGAAAAAAAATCAGTGAAAACATTCACCAATAAAATTACTCAAGTATTTATTAGGTACCGCTCAAAAAGAGCAACACCTAGCTTATTATGTTATTTACAATTAATAATATGAACAGGTTCTTAACAGAAAAAAAAGTGTCCAATACGGGATTTGATCCCGGTTCATGGCTGTCGGGAATCGACGAGTTTTCACTGACAAAAGTACAGTGTACTCCGCTTATAACAAAGTCGGTTATAGCGAAATTCCGCATATAGCGAATGAAATTGTCTGCACGAAAGAAAAGAAGGGCTTAAACCATTAAAAGAACTCTGGATATTGCGAAGTCGGATATAAAGAATTTTCGCTTATAACGAAGTGATTTGCATGTATAAATTTTTATTTTATCCGTTTATAACGAAGTTTTCTCATTTACCATTATAATTGACTAATATATTATGCATAATATATATCAAATTACAACGTGTGAATGACACAAATTTAATGATACACAACAAATAAGTTAATAATATACAATTTTAAAATATGCAAACATATTATAAGTATTTTTTTTACATTATTTAAACAAAATTAAATTGTTTAATAAACGCTTATATTTTATTAACGTTTACCATGGCAGGAGAACGAAAACAAACAAGAAACTCACTATCTCTGTCAGTCAAGCTGCAAATCCTAAGAGAGATTGAAGTGGAGAAGAAGAAAAAGACAATTGTCCACATTCCGCATCCAAAAGAGGTCTTGGAGAGCATTCAAACTCTGCGATTGTTTCTTCAATGTCAGGATGAGTCCAAGTCTCTTCATAGGCATCTGTCAGACTTGGACAACATCGAAAAGAGTGTTCAGCACTTGTTACTGACTTCTAAATGTCAAAAGAAAATCACAAACTACTTCTCCAAAAACACCTGATGAGGTTGTTATTGATCTTTGTGTTGCTCTTTTGAGTTGAATAGTAAATAAAATTATTGGTACAAAACATTTTTTTTTTCAACTGCGGATATAACAAACTTCGGATTTAACAAAGTGATGGTCATGGATAATGCGACTTCGTTATAAGCGGAGTACACTGTATTTACTTTTGCGGGTTAGCACACAAAAATGAAATAAGCTAGGGCCTAAATTAAATGTACCTTAATACACAGAAAAATTTATACTCAAGAGCACAACACTAACAATAAAAAGAGATAAAACAACTCACGATTTGATAAATAAAATAAAACAGTACTTAGCTTTATTGTAGCGTTGGCAGGGATCGGACTGGGGACACAGGGATGCGAAGAGAACAGCCAGACAGGGAAAACTCCGTAGAAAAACACTTTGTCTCCACACCAATTCTCCACGCTCTGGGCCCCTTTCGCATTCCTTTAGTCCCCTCTTATATACAGACATGGCCACATTCGTCCAATAAGAAGGCGTGAGAGATTGGTTCACTAACAAACGAAGACAACATTCTTCCCTCTAAAACCTGATAAGAAAAAAAAAAACTGAAAATGTTTGTCAATATAATTTGACATCACCACTCGTCCACCGACCGTTTTAAAAAGTGTCCAATATGAGATTCGATCCCGATTCATGGCTATCGGAAATCAACGGAGTATAAAAATGTGCTTATAATTTAATCACATTGATATTGAGAATATTTAACAAACCGAACACTGGTAATCTTAATAAATTTTGTCATTACATGTCACAATAAACTAATTTGAAACAAATCCACGTGTTTTTAATAAATCTAGATATAATACTTTTGTAGCGGCTCCCAAATATTAGCTTTTCATATTTTCATTATAAGTTTTAATTTGTTTAATAACTATTTAATTCAAATATTAAATTAAATTATCTTTTAAATATATTATGCTCATAAAATATAATTTATTAAAATTATATGAATTAACATTAATATCATATTATTTGTTGTCATATTAATATAATAATTATACATCATTCTAAATATAAATCATATAAAATGTTAATATTTATCTATATAATATATCAAACACATATATCTAACATTTTATAATCTAGAAATGATATTTGACCACACACACAGATACAAAAATAACTTCAACATGTAGTATACAACAATGTAACCCCTTCTGATAATTTGTATTAAATAAATGTAATTAAAAGTTTATTTTACAATAAATAATTTGTTATCTGACTCCGCCTAGAATTCCATGCCGCCCACACTTTCTATTTCTACTATAGTATAGCTTCTTATATTTAAATATTGTGCGACATTTCCACCAGTATAGAAATAGGGCGTCAATATTAACATATACTTCACAAACCTCTCTCAGAATTTATAGACTCCTGAGAGACATGTATAGAGTTCCAAAGAAAGATTTTGCCCTCGGTTAGAACAAGATTAATAGCAGTGGTGGTGAAAGGATGAATTCTCTTCAAATCTTTTGTTCCAGTAGCTACCCCCCATTTATCATTTCTTTGCATAACCGAGTAGGTAAAAAAAGAGGAGTCTCTCCCAGGAGCTTCCTCTGAAGAAAAAAAAAAACTCAATTTCCAGGCCTGGAGGGATGATCCCCAACCCTGACTTGAAATTGGGGCGAGTTGATCTGACAGGATCATCTTTTGGTATTCTTCTCTCAAATTGATTTCACAGCTTTGCAAGACGAAATGTGCTCTTTTAATTGGATTATGATGCATAATTAACAGCCGTTTGTTATTTGTATTAGAACATTATTTTGGTTATACAACCTGTATAAAAAAATTGTAGTGAAATCTATTATAGTTTAAATCTAATTTAATATATATATATTTTCGATTTTGAACAAATGACGTCTGGTTATAGGAATAAATATATAAAGACCATTATTATTGAGATTCCTATACTTTCTTGTTTGTGTGTGGATCAATAAAAAATAAATTATGTCACTTTTTATTCGTATAATAGTAAAAAAAAAAACGCGAATAAAATTAGCAATAACCAAAGATCTACATACCCTTAAAGGTTAAAATTTAGTTTATCTTTATGAAATCACATAAGGCGAGATTACACGGGCTTTAGGTTTTTCCATTGAATTAGGAAGTCTCCTTCTTCTTTCTTATCTCCACTCAATCATATTAGGTTATCAAGCTTGTAGAGCTTGTTGATTGTGTCTGCTGGGCATGAGTAGAGCTCGTCAATGGATGAGCCGATACAGTCAATAATGTGTTTTGGGGTTGCAGGTTGAGAATTGCACTTAGTACATAGTGGGAAAACTCTTGCATCCATTCTGGAAAGTCATTGTCCGTAGATGACCAGACTTAAGTCTTAAAATCAAAGACTGTTGTTCTCTTGGGAGGACAGAACCAGTGCTTGTCCCTCCTGCTCTTTACCAGTCATGTGCAGCATTAGATTTCCATTCCTGCAGGCATTGGGTTTTGATGGTACGGAGGTCTCTTTCTTAGGAAGTGAACCTCTAGGCCTTAGAATAGCCAGTTTAGCCATATAAAACTCACATGGTATACGATTACAAGTATATAAACTCAACGCTAACGTTTCTCCTTATTTATTTTTAAAATATTGAAAGCTATTTTATATATCCTCTTATTTAAAGACACATTATAGACGTTATTGGCTTATCGATTGAGGAGCTCTACTCATCCCCAGCAGACACCATCAAAAGTCTCAAACTCTACAGCCTAACACCCTAATATGATTGAGTGGAAATAAGAAAGAAGAAGAAAACTTCTTAATTCCATGGAAGAACCTAAAAGCCTGTAATCTCGCCTTATGTGATTTCATAAAGATAAACTAAATTTTAACCTTTTCACGATATATAGATCTTTAACCGATGCTGTATTGACGATAGCGTAGCAATTATGTACACAGGAAAGTCTTAATCATTCAAAAATGATAATCACAAGAATGATCACACAAGGATTAAGACCCATCCGAGGATAAGTTTCTTGTGGAGATATGAATAACGTTGCTCAGGTCTTCATACCCTTCTATGGAGGATCTAATCATAAAACAAGTTATTGATAGAAATTTTGCCGGGAGAAGGAATATTAATCTATAAAAGAAATATCACCTCTCATGTAGACAACTTGACAATTAAAACAATTATATTATGATGCATCAGCGCGCCATCTGTTATGAATATTTGAAACTATTATAGACGCGTATGATTGTTTTGAAAATTAAACAATTTCTACTGCCCTTACTGCAATGGAAAATTGCTGTAAGGACAGTAAGAATTGTTTAATTTTCAAAACAATCATACCCGTCTATAATAGTTTCGAATTTTCATAAAACAATTCTATTGACTCCTAATCGATGGTTACAGAAAAATAAAAGATAATAAACCAAGGATTATTAAAGAAAATATATACAGTTATGTGCCTAGAGAGGCACTTCTCTCCCTGTCTAGATAAATAATTTTTCCTTCCCGTAACTTTATGTTGTACACAGTTATGTAGTTATATATAGGAAATGAAGACAATAAGGTACGAATTTTTCTTTTGAAGCTTACGTCCATAGTTTTTTGAATACCTTTTAAGCTATACTCCGGGCTATATTTTGAGGGCTGAAACAGGAAGAAACTCTCTTGATATCACAGTGAAAAAACTAACTTTAAAATTCTGGACTAGAATTCTAAAAATGGACGGCAGCAGGCTACCTTCAATTTGTTTGGCACATTTGTGGGACATTTCAATTTTTTCAAACAGAATATCGGACTGGTAAAAGGTATAACAGAGCTACTTAATAACACCGGCTTCTCATGGCTTGTTGGATGTACAGACTTCAATATTCTACAAAGATACATCCCCCTAATTATTAGAACGGCAACCGATCAGTCCTTGCAGCTGGATTATGTAAGAATAAGAAAATCAGTACTCTACTCTCACTATAAATACTTTCATTCATCACCTACAATGGAATGCTATCTGAATGACAATATCCCCCTAACCTTAAAGAGAATCATTGTACAAGTAAGAAGCCTTTTTGTAGTACAGAGAATTAATCATGTTTCACTATTGAAAACTAAGATCATAAAATGCACCTTATGCAACGGTGAATTAAGTCTCGATTTTCCACACTACATGTTCTACTGTACGGCAATGGAAGAAGAAAGAGAAATTCTTTGTCAAGAGACCGGCTATAATAGCAATTCGCCTTATGTTTTAATGGCAAAGTCGTAAAATCTAGACCCTTTGCATTCGCTTTTTATAAATACTGGAAATAAGCTCAATCAAAATATTTAGCACAGACACCGGATCCAACTCGATAATTGGTCGAGGCCAATACCCAATATTTGTATATAACTACGATGCTAATTTGTTATTTATTTATTTTGTCCTACAGAGAGAATCCTGTATGGCACGTGTGCCCAATAAAGGCTATTGTTGTTGTTGTTGTTGAATACCTTTTCTGAGATTCCACCCTTCAGTGTAGCATATATAAGCAGAATCGTCCAATACAGTATTAGAAATTCTTAGAGCTCTAATACTGTATTGGACAATTCTGTTTACAAATGCTACACTGATCTGGTAGATTAAATTGGCTAAATTGCTGGGAGGGTTTACCGCTGATGAGCCAAGCCCTCTCAACATTTTTCATCGTAGTAAGGACAGTAGAAGTTTGTTTTATGTTTAAGTGAAATATTCTTGCCTTAATGTTTCCATTTTCTATATATAGATGGCGCGTTGTTGCTTTATATTAGCAGTTATATATGTGATGCACTAGCGCGCCATCTGTTATCAAAATTCGAAACTATTTTAAAGGCGTAAGATTATTTTTCAAATTAAACAAATTCTATTGCCCTTACTGCAATGGAAAAATTAAAGGGAGGGCCTGGCTCATCAGTGGTGAAACCGCTGGGAGGTTTCACCACTGATGAGCCAGGCCCTCCCTTTAATTTTTCCATTGCAGTAAGGGCAGCTTATTAATAAATTCATAACACCCTCCTGGGGCTTCACGTCAGTATTCGATGGTTCTATATCAAGATTATAAGTGAGACCAGAACGAGTAATCATAAAACAAAGTCAATTTAATAAGAGGAAAGTATTTACCATTATTTTCTATCTTAAAAACTCTGAGAGATATCTAAACAAAATATTTACAAATAAAATTCTGACGTCACGTGACTCATGATAATAAATTGAATATGCCACCACAGAATATTCTGTGACAATATGACAACCATCATGACTGAGTGAAATACACTGCGTGACATTGAAAATGGAACACCAAGAAATAGTGGCCAGAAAATTATGCAAATTTCAGGGTAGACGCGCCTAACCGAGTTATGAAATGATGTAAAATTCGCAGCTCTCGTGCGCACATGGAGTAAGATATAAGGGAAGGAACTTGCAGAAAGGACAGTATTCGTGTCGTTATTTCTTCAAGGAAAATCATTGTAGAAATTTTTTTCTTGTGTCAAAAGACACGTGTAATAACAGAGAATGCCAGGTCATCGTAAACGGAGGCAGTTCAAGCAGACAGACGCTTTTACGAGGGGCATGGTGATCGGACTGAAAAAGGCAGGTTGGTCCATACGTCAAATCGCAGCTGATACACACCTTGGTGCGTCCATGGTGCACCGACTGTGGAGAAGATGGTTGGAACAAGGAAATGTGGCAATTTATAGGAATGTCGGTGCAACCAGAGTGACGTCAGCACGTGTGGATCGGCGTATCCTTCGACAAGCAGTGGCGGCCCCACAAGCCACTTGTACCGCCATCCTGCAACATGTGCAAGACACCCTAGATCATTCCATCTCGACCAGAACCATTTCCCGTCGATTGGTTGCTAATGGCTTGCACTCATGCCGTCCGCTAAGAAGACTGCCATTGACCCCACCGAATAAGCGCCAACGTTTGGAATGGTGCCGGGCTAGATCGACGTGGATGACGGAATGGCACAGGGTCGTGTTCTCAGATGAGTCGCGTTTCTGCTTGTCCAGTGATAGTCGCCGTGTGGCGTCGACGTGGAGAAAGGTACAATCCGGCAGCAATTGTGGAACGCCCCACCGTGTGACAACGTGGAATCATGGTTTGGGGCGCAATCGCGTATGATTCCAGGTCACCTTTACTTCGTATTCAGGGCACTATGACGGCCCAACGATACGTTGATGATGTGCTGCGACCGGTGACACTCCCCTACCTTCAGGGGGTACCCAATGCCCTTTATCAGCAGGATAACGCCCGACCGCACACTGCTCGCATTAGCCAACAAGCTCTGCAAGATGTACAGATGCTTCCCTGGCCACCGTACTCTCCTGATCTCTCACCAATCGAGCACGTCTGGGACATCATTGGACGCCGTTTGCATGCCTTGCCACAGCCGCGTTCAGAAGACGAACTGTGGCAAATGGTTGAGAGGGAATGGAGAGCCATCCCTCAGGACGCCATCCGTACTCTGATTGACTCTCTACCTAGACGTGTTGCTGCGTGCATCGCCGTCCGCGGTGGTCCTACTTGCTACTAAGCCGACGCCGTTCTCGCTCTGTATTATGACTATCATTTTGAAATAAAGATCACTTATTGTTCGTCCCTGTCTCTCTCTGTCTGCCGAGTTTCATCACTTTCTGGCCACTATTTCTTGGTGTTCCATTTTCAATGTCACGCAGTGTAGAGTGCATCTGCCTTTGTCATTAAGACTAGAAGCACTACTCATTAAGCAGGTCTCAGTTGCATTACATCAGTCTTTGATTTCCAGACTTAAGTCTGGTCATCTACGGACAATAACTTTCTAGAATGGTTGCAAGGTTTTCCCACTATTTACTAAGCGAAAATTCTCAATCTGAAACCCTGAACCACATTATTGACTAACACAAAGCAGTAACGCGCCATCTATACATATAAAATAAAAGGATTTAAAAGCGCGAATGTTTCTTTTATACATAAAACGAACTTCTACTGTCCTTACTGCGATGAAAAAATATATTGGGAGGGCTTGGCTCATCAGTGGTAAACCCTCCCAGCGGTTTCGCCAATTTAATCCACCAGACCGCTTCTCAGAGCTCTAATATATATAAAAACCATTTCTAAGATTCCATCCTTCAGTGTAGCATATAAAATCAGAATTTATTCCTAACTGGCCTTGTCTTTATAGTTTGCTGAAGAGCATTGCTCGAAGCAAATATTTGAATGTAATTCTACTGTCCTATAAGCTTATGTCCATAGATTACTTGAAAACCATTTCTAAGATTCCATCCTTCAGTGTAGCATATAAAATCAGAATGATCCAATACAATATTAGAGCTCTGAGAAGCGGTCTGGTGGATTAAATTGGCGAAACCTCTGGGAGGGTTCACCACTGATGAGCCAAGCCCTCCCAATATATTTTTTCATCGCAGTAAGGACAGTAGAAGTTCGTTTTATGTATAAAAGAAACATTCGCGCTTTTAAATCCTTTTATTTTACATTATTGACTGTATTGGCTCATCCATTAATGAGCTCTATTCATCCCCAGAAGATACCATCAAAAATATCAAGCTCTACAGACTTGATACCCTGATATGATTGACTGTAGATAAGGAAGAAAGGTACTTATATGAAGACATTAGCTGCATTAAAGATTTATACCATTTTACATATCTTCACTAGTATAAATTGAAACTGTTACATTCAGAAAGAGTTATAAAATCTTTGAATTTGGTTTAAATTATCTTCTTATGGCGTGTAAGAAATGATTAAATTTTGGAGGAAAAACGTCTAAAAATAATTAAAATTCAAATTATTTTCAATTATTTGGTTTTGTAATAGGTTGTTCATTCAGGTCATGTTCGACCAGTTTTTTTCAAGGAGAAACATCATCTGTTTCCACTAGTGTCATAGATGGTGAAGTGAATGGACATTCTTCTGTAGAGAGAGAATGGCACTGGACCATTGCGACATTCTGGTGTCACGCTGGGTGTCCCCATCCATCATCCTGTGGCACCCGACAACCAACAGTTCTATCAAGCTGCTGACCCATCAGACAACGTTCAGACCTTCTAGCTAATTCTACCATACAAGAATTTCCATCTTTGTGTTCGCGATACTCTTTCATTTTGTATCAGAGAATAAGTAAATTAATCAGTTAGTAGATTTTTCTTTTCTTAAAGATAGAGGTTACCTAGCCGGATTTATAGTTTTTTAAAATAAAATACACTACACACACGGCCAGAAAATTGGATCTTCCCTACCTCTATTTTCTTCAACAATGGCTTTAACTTTTCAACAATTCGACCGGTTTTCTTCTCAACAATGCCTTGAACTTTTCTCTTCTACAATAACTTGAACTCTTCTTCTCAACAATGGCTTGGACTTTTCTCCTCAACAATGGCTTGAACCTTTCTCCTCAACAATGACTTGGACTTTTCTTCTCAACAATGGCTTAAACCCTTCTCCTCAACTATGGCTTGAACTTTTCTCCTCAACAATGGCTTGGACTTTTCTCCTCAGCAATGGCTTGGACTTTTCTCCTCAACAATGGCTTGAATTTTTTCCTCACCAATGGCTTGGACTTTTCTCCTCAACAATGACTTATACTTTTTCCTTCAACAATGGCTTGGACTTTTCTCCTCAACAATGGCTTGAACTTTTCTCCTCAACAATACCTTAAACTTTTATCCTCAACAATGGTTTGGACTTTTCACCTCAACAATGGCTTGAACTTTTCTCCTCAACAATACCTTGAACTTTTATCCTCAACAATGACTTGGACTTTTCTTCTCAACAATGGCTTAAACCCTTCTCCTCAACTATGGCTTGAACTTTTCTCCTCAACAATGGCATGAACCTTTCTCCTCTAACAATGGCTTGGACTTTTCTCCTCAACAATGGCTAGAACTTTTTTTCTAAAAAATGGCTTGGACTTTTCTCCTCAACAATGGCTAGAACTTTTTTTCTAAAAAATGGCTTGGACTTTTCTCCTCAACAATGGCATGAACCTTTCTCCTCTAACAATGGCTTGGACCTTTCTTCTCAACAATGGCTTGAGCTTTTTTCCTCAACAATGGCGTGGACTTTTCTCCTCAAAAATGGCTTGAACCTTTCTCCTTTACAATACCTTGAACTTTTCTCCTCACCAATGGCTTGAACATTTCTCCTCTAACAATGGCTTGAACATTTCTTCTCAACAATGGCTTGAACCTTTCTCCTTTACAATACCTTGAACTTTTTTCCTCAACAATGGCTTGGACTTTTCTCCTCAACAATGGCCTGAACATTTCTCCTCTAACAATGACTTGAACATTTTTTCTCAACAATGGCTTGGACTTTTCTCCTCAACAATGGCTTGAACTTTTCTCTTCAACAATGGTTCGAACTTTTTTCCTCAACAATGGTTTGAACATTTCTCTTCAACAATGGCTTGAACTTTTATACTCAACATTAACTTTAAATTTTCTCCAAAACAACGACTTGAACTTTATTCCTAAATATTTTGTGACAGGGAATTGTGAAATTAATAACTAAATATATTATTTTACATATTTTCTTCTCAGTATTTTTTCCAACTATATCTCTCTTTTATTAAAATAAATGGGCATTTGTTTTGATCAAAATAAATTGCTTTGTCATCCTGGAGTGTGTTTACCCTCATTTTCTATGTGATATTTTGGTGAATATGCTGGGTAGATTAGGGAATACAAGCTGAAGATTGCCACAAACCTCATAGGTACTGTGAACTACATTTACCGTGATTGACTCCAGGATTCCACCTCCGTGTCAAGACTTCCCTCCAAGATGACGATGTCCTTTAGATGCTATGATTACAAAGCTGCTTTGGAGCTAAGTCGGCCTTCCACTGAGTAGTGCTCCCAGTCTTAATGAAAAAGGCAGACGCGTTCTACTTCACACAGTCATGATGGTTGTCAACTTTACAAGCATGATACCCTAATATGATGGAGTGGAGATAAGAAAGAAGAAGAAGACAAAGCCGCTCTTCACCACGCAAGACGTTAAACTTATAGGGACCACTTTCAAGACACTGAGGGAAACTTGACCAAAGTATACAATATCGATGTCAGTAGCAACAAAATTTGCAGCTGTTGGGTCATAGATTCCATAGTTATGGAGAGATATATGACACAGTATTTTTAAACTAATCAACAGATTGCACATATTTTGTTTCTCTGAATCTTTCTCTCAATGCCCTTCTTTTCTTTCGTATAACTAAATTAATAATTGTTTTGATAAAAATAATCGTTTTGTCACATTCTAAGGTGTTTGATATTCCTCTCATTTTCTTTGTGACAATATCTTAATCAAGAATTATTTTCTTGTGCTGTATATATTTGCATAATGGCGACAATACAGGTTGGGCTGACCGGAGGAGCAGAGGAAAGAGGGCTCACCCGCCGGGGCACATCCCCCGCATGATCATCTGTATTTTAGTTTTTTCATTATATATATATATATTTCCATTTTTAATGTAAAGTATTGACAAGAAGTCAATAAAATTTGTTTCAATTATCCAATACAATGGCAGAGCGGTCTGATCGATTAGCGAAACCGATGGTAGGTTCATCACAGAAAGCCCTTCCTATATTCCCTCATCACAGTATAATATCATTTAATGCGCCTAGATAGCGCGTTAATGCTTTTTATCGAATTCAGAAAAATCTCATTTTAATTACAACAACAACAACAAAAAGCCTTTATTTAGGGTCACTGACCCTATACAGGATTCACCAGAGGTATGCATAAGAACAAAGCAGCGAGACAAAGGAAATAACGTTATATACAGAAGAAAAAGAAAAAAAAGAGAAAAAAAATAAGAAAGATAAAGAGGGAAGCAAGAAAAACAACACAAAAAGAGTAGCAGTAAGAAAGTGAGGAGTAAGTGTCACTTGGCCTTCTTCTGAGATATGGACTTGTGGAAACCATAAAACGCCGTAGCAATATACTTATTCTGGGTCATATTGTCAATTATTTCTTCATTTTAATTAAGAAAAAGGCATTTCATGATCATGCAACTAAAGACTGCTGATGCTTGCACCATCTTTTAGTTGCACGATGAGGAGATGTTATTTTCTTAATTTACCTACCTGATACTGCTGGTAGGGTTCATCACTGAAGCCCTCCCTACATTTGCTCATGACAGTATAGTGTTACGTCATACCCAGACGTTGTTCGTGTACTTTGTCTACTCAGGATGCCACAAAGACACACAGTGAATTCGAAGGGATTGCAGCAAAAGTTAGCGCTTTATTATGGCTCACTTAACAGAAGGAATACAACAGAGGGACTTGCCTTCGACCTCCCCGTCAGAAGAATCCTTGGCGCCGTGGACGTCCTCTTGTGAAGCGTTCCGCTTCACACTATATACGTGCAGCCTTGACTACACCGCCTTCTTGGTCGCTCCGTGCTGCAGCCTGGCATATAATGTCTTCTATCGAATAATCTTTCTGTAGTATTCAGAAAAATCCTCATTTCAATTAAGAAAATGGCATATTTCTTGATCGTGCATCTAAAAGTTGCTGATGGCTTACGCCATCTTTCAGTTTCACAATCAAGAGATGCATTTTTCTTAATTTATCCATTTGATCCCAGTACAATCTCACTTTTATACAATTTTACCTCATTCTAATGTTTATTATTTAACTTTTGCACACTGTCAAATTATTTGACAAACATAGCAGTTTTAATCTCAGTTATGCGGAAAATATGTTGTTTATTTGTTAAGTGAACTGATCTCCCACGCCTTCTCATTGGACGAATGTGACCATGTTTGTACATGAAAGAGGGTTGAAACGGAATGCGAGGAGTCGTGGAGTGGTGTTCGAGTTGAGACGCTTATAGCGTTCTCTGTGTGCTTGTCTGGTGTTTCTCCTCTCATACCTGTAAAACCCCGGTCCGCTCCTTATCAACGCTGCAAATGAAAAATAAGTACTGTTTTTATTTTATTTAACAAATCGTGAGTTGTTTTTAACCTCCTTTTTGTTGTTGGTGTTGTACTCTTGAATGTACCTTTTTCTGTGTTTAAGTTACTCTTACTGTAGGCCCTAGTTTATTGCTTTTTGTGTGATAACCCGTAAGAGTGACATTTGTCAACACTAATATATACCAGATGGCGCTCTGCCTTCTATAAAGCACATGTGCTCCTGGTCAGGATATGCCATTTTTAATTCAGCCTACTCCACGCTGACGAGCGCCAAAAGCGCGAAACGCGTTCGTGGATGGCTTTTCTTGATTTATCAAGAAATTGGGTTGGCCAAATATCAGGGAACAGGCTAAATCAATGTTTTGTTGATTTCTGTTCCACCAGATGGCGCTCTGCCTTCTGTAAAGCACATGTGCTCCTGGTCAGGATATGCCATTTTTAATATTAATATATTCTGTATAAAGAAAGGATGTTTGTTATGTGAAAGAGAAAACTTTGAGTAAGATGTGGAGGACAAATAATTTTAATATCTCCACCCAGTACACGACCTTCCTTCCTCTGTCACGACCGGCCCAGCGTTTACAGTAGCAGTTTCATTCCCGCTCCGAACATTGCGTTTTTACGGACACCCGTCTCTGTGGATACAATGATCTTGACTTCTGAAACACACACCAAGAACACACGTATTACAATCACTAGAGTAGTCATCTTTATTTATCTAAATATTTTTGTAATTTAAAAACTAAAAGAAGAAAATTTCTTTGAATGTATAAATTAGTATTTACATTTCTTTTAATGTATAAATTGACCGTGCTGCTCAATAAAAAAGAGTTCTGGATAGTTGATAGTCGTCCTTAGAGTCTCTTCCTTGGAATTGCGGAGCTGGTCAAGTAGGTGGACACTAGGTCGTTTCTCAAGGTAAAGAGAGACAGCATCTATATTGAGAAGAAAGAGTAACCTCTCTCAATAACACGTGTGAAAATTCTTTCATCTACAATATCTAATCTTCAATTAAAAAGGCATATATTGGATCAAAATATTATTTATTTTACTAATATTTCAGTTGGCTGAACACCAACCTTTATCAAGGTATTATAACATATTAATGTGTGTCAACCACAAACTCAGCGCCACTTCTGCGCCTGAGATTGTTGTTGACACACATTAATATGAAAAAAAAAAATAGTACAAATGTGATATTGTACTGGGATAAGGTGCATAAATCATTTTAAAAAAAAGGCATTTCCTTATCGTGCAACTGAAAGGTGCTGGTGGCTTGCGCCATCTATCGGAATAAATATAAACTATTCTCTTTGATTTTCAATTATTCCAGAATTGGCCAAATACCCATTCTTGATTAATCAAGAAAAGCTAACCACGGACGCGTTTCGGGTTGTTGGCCCTCATCAGCGTGGTGCAAGCTGTATGGGAGATGGGAGATGTATTAGGGAGATGCCTTTTTTCACACATTAAAATGTTATAATACCTTGATAAAGGTTGGCGTTCAGCCAACTGAAATATTGGTAAAATAAATAATATTTTGATCCAATATATGCCTTTTTAATTAAAGATTTATTTATATATTGCTCTATTTAAAAAAAAATCTAATCTATACATATATCTTCACAGATCGATAATTCTACACTCAACACTGTGTGTATGTCATTTCTATTTCAAGTCAAAGATGCAATTTCTCAATTGTGTCAACTGAAGGTTAATGATGGTATACGCCATCTCTCAGAATAATACCAATTAGATGTTGATTCCATTTTTGAGTTTGTGTATATTGGTAGATATGTAAGTTTGGTTGTTAGGCAAATTTTAGAGATTTAGATAGATTTGTGGATTGATGAGAGCCGGGATTGGTTCTTTTCTAATTATTTTCTAGTGCCGGATATATTTTCATAATGGTCGCAATACAATGGTAGAGCAATCTGGTGAATTATCGAAACCGCTGGTAGAGTCAATCACTGAAGACCTCCCTACATTTACTCATAACAGTACAATTTCCTTTATTGTACCTGAAGAACCTCGAGATATTGGCTTTACTCTTTTATGTGTATGTAAGAGTTTTATTATTTTCAAATTAAATCAAAGGAGTTTAAAACATTCAAGGAAATATTTATTTCAGGTAAAATTGGAAAAACCCCAATTTTATCCCTGTCTATTGTAAATGGTTGGCTTTTCTTGATTAATCAATAAAAGGTATTTACCTTTTATTGATTAATCAAGAAAAGCCAACCAATTACAAGTTTCAGGCCCCGGCGTGATGCAGGCTGTACCTCAAGGATATCAGCAAAACAAAACATGTCCTCAAAGCTTCTGTCCATATTTCATCTAAAATACCCATTACAAGAGTCTAGCATCAGTATCACTATAAAAGGAAGATCCAAAAATGCAATATAACAGCGGTATGGTAGATTAAACTGACGAAACCGCTGGGAGGGTTTACCACTGATGAGCCAGGCCCTCCCATTAATTTTTCCATTGAAGCAAAGGCAGTATAAATTGTTTAATTTTAAAAAAGAATCATACGCGTTTAAAATAGTTTCTAATTTTGATAACAGATGGCGCGCTAATGCATCATGATATCAACAAAGCTTTATTTGCACATTTATAGGGGTTGTTCTTATAAATATCTTACCAACCTGTTACTACCTTGTTTCTCTTTTCCCTACCAATTTGTTGTCTTTTAGTCAAGCCTCAATGATATTTATTTTAGAAAGTTCAGAAAGGTAGAAAGCTCCTAAGACAAATGTAATCACACTAGTGCAATGTAATACAGACAGAAGGAACTGGAGGAATATCACGATACTTGACATATATGTATATAGGCTCTATTACATATATACCAAACTAGCCGAATGACCCGGGCAACGCCCGTGTTTTACCCGATTGAATGTTTTTATTCAAATACTATTTGTTACAATTATAAATTTGGCGCCTTTAATAAATGCATATATTAGTTAATAACTATAGCCTATGTGCTTTATCTGTCTATGTACTGTTGGCTTCCGTAGGCGTCTCTTACTGGGAAAAAGAAAAAGAGGATTCCATTTAGTTATTAACTAATATATGCATTTATTTGAGGAGCGACCCGCTCCAACACAATAGTTACAAAAACGAAAAAGCGAGTGGGGGGGGGGGGGCAAAGGTGGCGTGATCGTAGCCAACCAATAGGAGGGCGTCATTAAAAAAAAAAAAAGCAAACGGTGACAGAGTTGATTAGGAGATGAAGAATGACGCTCGTAACTGTATATAGAATGATTTTGAAATGAAAATAAATCAAATGTGTCTATTTTTAGATGTTTTGTATTCATAACACGCCACAAAAAGTTAATTTGAACTAAATTCTATGTTATTTCTTCAACCTTTTCTGGATATCACAATTTCTATTCCCACTAGTGTTTATCAAGGATAGTTAATCCTAAATTTAAGTGTAGATAAACATTGCTACACAGTGGACACATTATAGCTTTAAAGAATATGATAATCATTCAATACTTTTGTCTGAAGTTGGTAACAACGCTATTACCGAAACGTCACACTCTATTTATTTATTTTGATTTGGTCTTATTATATTGTGTATTTAAAGAATTTGTATTTATACTAATCTATATCAGTAAAAATTAATCACTACCGTTCAGAAAAGGCAAATTATCCTAAATAGGAATGCCTGATGATATAAATTTTAATTTAGGTCAATAGAGTCTTCTGCTTCTAATTTTGATTTAGGTGTTATTGTGAAAACTATTAAAAACTCCATAATAATTTGAAATATGTAAAAATATTATATACAAATATCATAATATATCCAAAGAATGTCTTATTTTGACTATAAATAATGATATATGTTGATGATTACTCTGTGAATTGTAAACATAGAATGTTCTAGATTGTTTTTTCCTAACCCAGGAACCTGAGTTATGAATATCTCTCTCTATATGTAAATAGAAATCATTTGGATATCAACAGTAACAACAAATAGACAATAAGTCAGAACCCAGGGACAGTTGGCGACTTTCGCGGTGGCTCTAGGAGTCTGGGTTACGCACAGAATAATGATATGCAAATTAGAAACCTTTGATAATTTTAATAAAAATATTATATTTAATTTAAGAGAGAGAGAGAGAGAGAGAGAAGCTAGATTTATTCTCTTTTGAAATATCTACTACAGGTATGTATTTTGATGCAGTAGCGCGCCATCCGTTATCAAAATTCGAAACTATTTTAAAGGCGTAAGATTCTTTTTGAAAATAAACAATTTCTACTGCCCTTACTGAAATGGAAAAATTAATGGGAGGGCCTGGCTCATCAGTGGTGAACCCTCCCAGCGGTTTCGCCAGTTTAATCTACCATACCGCTGTTATATTGCATTTTTTGGAACTTCCTTTTATAGTGATACTGTTGCTAGACTCTTGGAATGGGTATTTTAGAAGAACTATGGACATAGGCTTTGAGGTCAGTAGAATTACATACATTTATAAATATATAATATGCTTCGAGCAATCGCTCTTCCGCAAATATCAAATTGTTTCTTTTATTAGAACTTTTATAATTTGATGCACTAGCGCGCCATCTGTTATCAAAATTCGAAACTACAGGTATGTATGTTTACCTACTTTCCGAAAATCTCCTGTTGACATTGTTTCTCACAAGCACCTTCACTCTATGATCTTTAATGAAGACAGATAGAATGGTGGTAGCTCGGTCTGGAGATGCTTGAAGATGAGCCCTGCTTTCTAATCTCAATTCTATCATTGTAGTCTGTGTGTACAAACTGGGTTTATTTTAATAAGAATAGAATAGTTAAAAATGTGTCTAAGTTTTCGGCGATAGAAAGCGCTATTTTAGAAGTATATTACTTATTTGTGTTAAGAATATGTTAATCCATTTGTATAGATACATTCAATAATCAATCATCAAACGTTTTAAAAACTCATTCGGATGCTATGTACTCCTTACTATTTAGGGGTTGCTATTTACTCTAGTGTCAACGCAGTTTTATGTTCTAACTACATTTTGAATTGCGATGTGACGCACTAAGATTCGTGGCGCCATCTATGAAAGGTTTTTAGAACTATTTGAAAGTTCACGTCTCGCCGAATTATAAAGCCAACTCATACATTTTAGCTGTTGGTGTAGAAAATTCTGTATTAAGAATATAATAGCATCCGGTGTTTCTTAAAATAAAGACAGTTTGGTGTACTTCTCTACTGGCTAGTGAGAGAGAGAGAGAGAGAGAGAGAGAGAATAGAGGTAACCCGGGCTCCTGGAGCGTATATCGCCAACTACCCGGGCCGTACAGCTACAGTCTAGAAGTCTAGTCATGGGGAGAGCTGCGGTGAACCAGGTAACCAGGTAGTTCCAGGCCGGTCAGAAAGTATGGGTCAGGACTGAAGTCTTGTACTCCAAGTAGTATTTGTAGCCTGTGTAACAACAAAGCTGGACAGAAGAAGAGGAGGTGGTCACCAGTTTGTGGTTCTTCCCGGCAGTGAGGACATGTTGGATCCAGATCTCTATGCCAGAGCGCTAGATCTGTGATAACATGACCATGATCAGTAAGGATGGTAGTGGTGGCAATTCCAAAACGAATTTTGGGCAGGAATGTCCTAAGGCGGATAGGAGAGGTTGCAAATCTTTTTATTCGTCTGTTATGGAAATCTTGGGTATAGACTAAGGTCCATGCTTCCATTGCATATGAGGGCTGCGGGCAAGGCTTTGGGGAAGGATGAAGTAGGACTGTTCCAGGTTAAAGATTTTGCAGCCTTTGCAGTCTGGTCAGCCAGTTCATTGCCCGTAACTCTACTGTGGCCCTTTACCCAACAGAGGCTGACCTGAGGTGCTTGGTCTAGCACCAGAATTATCTCCGCAATTAGAGCTGATTGAGCTGGACCAGGAGTACATATAGCGGCCAGTGCAGATCTGCAGTCAGACGCTATAGTGACTCCTGGGTTGGCTGGCATACTTTCCGCGAGGCGAGTTGCCCAAAGAATGGCAAGCAGTTCGGCTTGGAAAGCTGAGCAATCCGGATGTAGTCTGAGGAGTATCGGTTAGTCTTGTGAGGGAAGGATAATTGCGGCACCAACTCCTGCCTCGGATTTCGATCCATCAGTGTGAATAACAGGAAACAGGGGAAGTGACCTTGTTGTATTCTAGGCTGAAAGTAATTGAGCGTCGGAAGGAGCGGTATGGAAGAGCAGCTGGACCGGGTCGAAATTCAAACTGGCCTTCCTTAACCATCTTGAGGTAGGTTATTCGCGCTTTTATTATGATATCAAGCGGAGGGCTACCAGTTATAGAAATGGCTTTAATAGTAGGAGTGCAGGGGCCACCTCGTAATATTCGACGCGCGAAGAGGTACTGCAGACTCCGGAGCTGTCGGATGCCTTCTCCAGAGGAAGCGCGACTGCCCTAAGCAGAGACCCCATAGAGGAAAGCCAATACCACCACAGCTTTGAAAATGCGGTTTCCAGCCACAAATAACAGGTCAAATGTGTAATTTCATTATATTCGTGTGTGCAATGCTGTATTATTGTATTATACGCATTATGTTGCGTGTTGTATTATTGTATTATACGTGTCATGTTGTGTGTTGTTGCATTGTGCGTTGAGTAGTATCTCTTTTGTGTTCGGTACTATACGTGTTACATTGTGTGCTGTGTTGTATTCCTTGTAAGTTGCGTACGTATTATGCTGCATGTATAATGTGTTGTCTTTATGTTATATGTATATTGTGTGATACATGTGATGTGTGGTAAGTCCTATGTGTTGGATGCGTTGTGATGTAAGCAAGTCTCCCCCAATATTCTTCAATCCTCTAATGTATGTCAGTAGAAATCTCGATGAAGTCTACCAACACCAAAGTCTAGTGGAAGGAAGAAAAAGTACCAACCAGGCCGTATCTTCCAGGAGAGACTCACTCCGAACATCCTGGCGGTGTTTAGCTTGAACTGGAACATACCCAGACGTTAGCTGCAGAACTGATTTCCTAACTCTTGAACAATCTTCAGGGGGTTTTAGTATCCTCTGCTTGGTATCAGGCAATATATAGAACACATGGGAGATTCCTAATGGTTTACATTATCCACATTTTATATGAATTCATTATTCATCCGTATTTGACCATACTGGCCAAGTCAAGAAATATTATACATTTCAAATTCCATGAGACATAGTTCCCCTGTCCGAAGAAGGACGGAGAGCTTCCACAATTTTGACATTGTCCACATAACATTAGGGAAAATTTTGGGGAGATTTCGTAGACCCCTCGCGGTTATATCTATCTAATACTACGTTTGGAAGTATTAAACATGGTACATGCGCTTGTTCTGTCTTGATTGGGTTATCAATATAATTTTCGTATCCTTCTATCTTAGCTAATTATTGTCTTCTCTCTCTCTCTCGGCCGTGCGGCCACGCGGCGCGCGAGCCCCGCCTTTTCGGCTAGGAAGTTGGCCAACATGAAATTATCCAACTCCTTTGGGGTATTGGCGGAATGCCTGATGGATGTGGAGAACGGAGGTGTGGATCCCATCCAGAAAAATGTCATTCTTGCTGAGAAATCATCGGAAGAAATTCCTGACATGGAAATGTACAAGTCAGACAAAAATGAAATATATGCAAATTCTCCTTCGTCAAAGTTATATGCAAATTCTTGCCCAACAAGCCGTGACTGGGCTGAAACAATTGAAGAAGCCTCTGAAAAAACCCATAAGATGGAGCGGAAAATGAGGAAGCTTTCGCCCTCTACAGAACAGGCACGTAGGCCGCAGCCCGGTACATCACGCCACACCACTCAGGACAGGGTAGCCAGGCCACCTTAGCCACCGAGGAAGCACGCTGTGACGTAGCTGAAAAACAATAAACAGCAGCAGGCCCTGAGAAAGTCAGAATAATTTTGAATTATATATCGACTTAAAATCCTTCGACAATTAGTAGAAAAATAAAATCACCAAGGATGAGTATATTATTAAACGAAAAAACATGGTGAAGAAAGACGAGTTTCTTTTATTGATGCATAGGTGCAAGCTTTCAGGTAAAAACCCTTCAACAGGCGAGAAATAAAGCGCGACTTATAAGAACTATGGTACAAATGGTAGGAATTACATTTTCATCGAAAGCTTGCACCTATGCATCAATAAAAGAAACTCGTCTTCCTTCACCATGTTTTTTCGTTTAATTTCAAATCAGGAAGAATTCTTTATCTATATGAGTATATTATATTTGATTTTTTTTTATGTAAAAAAATCTTGAAGTGTATATAAACCATTGCTATTCGTGTCATTTTGTATCAGTAGGAGGACGCCTTGTATTAAAGCTTGTATGATCGTTGTTTTAAATAAAGAAGCTCGTCTTCCCGATTTGTGTTTACACTTAAATACAGATAAGTATCAAAAGAGCCATGCTATTCTCAGTATCGTTGTATCAGTTATACTGCCCCATAGGTATCACAGAGGTCGTGCTACTACCGTCCCCATGGTACCATCGTGTGGTTTTGAAGCACCCAGAAAGAGAGGATCGGTACCTTGACGGTCCGCACGGGACTCAGGTGGTACTGTCCTCCGATCCCCACCAGAGACTTGTTGGAGATGATATTGTAGCTGATCTCCCAGCCCATTTCGGACCTTGGATTCACCCGGCGGTACAGCCCGGCTCCGAACAGCATGCCATCCTTGCTGCACAACATATTGTAACATGGATGACAAGGCCAAGATACCAGAGTAAAGTTGGAGAAAGAGGGGTGGACTCCAGCTGACTCCGCTGCCATGTGGCAGGCGCAAAAAAAAAAAAAACAGCATTCCTGTGTGGAGGAGGACAGAGTTTGGTCACATCTGCGGCGACGTGCCTCCGGGTGTGTGGATGATCCTACAAGGCGGTGCCAGGAGAACCTGACATCGGAGCGGCCTACAAGCTGGGGTAGTCCAGGCTGTATAGTGTAGAGAGCAGAAGGTTTCACAAGAGTGATATCTACGGCGCCAAGGATTCTTCTGACGGGAAGGTTGAAGGCAAGTCCCACTCATTGTATTCCTTCTGTTAAGTGAGACATAACAAAGCGCTAACTTTAGCTGCATCCCTTCGAACTCAAGTATGTATCTTTGTGGCATCCTGAGTAGACAAAAAAAAACACAAACAACGTCTGGGTACGACGTAACAATATCGTGGTTAGTGGGAGTCAATGTTCCCCATTAATCCTATATTCCTTAGAAGCCATGGAATTCATGGAGTCCTAGTAGAGTGGCTATATATAACGTTGCCCCAAAAGTTCGTAAACATTTTTATGATTATGATTTATATTTTGCAAGTATTAACGAACTTTTGGGACAACCTTATAATTCTGAAACTTGGCCTATCCTTGATATAGAATATCAGAGAATAAATCTATAATAATTCTGTTATAATTTTGCCATGGTTACCATATTACCAAAGTTTTCCCAAAAGTTCGTAAACACTTGCAAAATATAAATCATAATATGTTTACAAACTTTCGGGACAACCTTATAGATTGGGAAAACTGTTAGGTATATTAATTCAAAGATGTAAATCCTTATATATATAAAAATGAAATGCGAAATCGATGTTTGTTATCGCATCACGCAAAATCTACTGACTCAATCATTATGGAATTTCGCATGTAGGTAGCTGAAGATTTCGTTTAACATATAGGCTATTCAAAAAACTAAAAAAGTTAATGTGCTTTTTTTTTTTTAATAAAAAACCAAAAAGCGTTAGTTCCAGTCTTTTACCGCTAGGGCGCAGCACTGGTCGCGACGATAAATGAATTTGATTTTTTTAAAGCATCGGTGGTTCAGTGGTAGAATGCTCGCCTGCCACGCGGGCGGCCAGGGTTCGATTCCCGGCCGATGCATTTTTTTTTTTTTAACAATTTTTAAAACTCATTTATATTATATTCTTCTATATAAATGGAAATTTCATAAGTGGTGTTCGCTAAAAACTTTCGTTACAATGCATCAATTTCGACCAAATTTTCAACATTTATGTAAAACGAGATGGAGCAGGTTTTGCTTAACATCAAAATATTTTTCCTAACTTTAACATGCGTAACTTCGCTGTTATCGATTAAATACAAAAAAAAAATCAACAGAGTTAATTTTATTTATATATAAATACAAAAAAAAATCAGCAATTCATTCAACTCAATCTAAAAAAATATTCAAAACAAGCAATTTTAAGATAACACCATATGTAAAACAGTCGGCCAAGAAAACAACAACGATATTACATCTTTCTCACATATTCACACACAATCTTGATTAATAATTAAAACTAATCTTTAGCATTGTTTATTATACATCATAATATATAATATTCGTTAGGCAAACTTTCACTCGGATAAAACCCGGGCGAAGCCGGGTACACATCCGCTAGTATATTATATAGATATATGAATAAATATAAATTGAGGATGATAACATTAGCTATCATATGATAATTAACAATTGACAACTGAGTTAGTGCCTTCTTGATTCTTTTTTGTATTTTTTCTTCTTAATTCTTAAATTTTACTTTTGTAATTTCTATGCATAAAGATAACATTAAAAATATATTTAAGTAACATTTTCTCTTTTTTACCCCCAAAAACATCAACAAAAATCTGGCTTTTATGAAGTAAAGGCTTGTTATTATCAGAATGTTTTGATTGTGGTTATGTTTCAAGGTTTTAAATGTAACTATATTTCTGTGTGTGCGTGTATTTTAGTATTCCTAATATACGTGGCACAGACCACGATAATCATAGTGGGTAGTTGACGACTGCTTTTACTGTAAGTGCGCTAAATGTCGACATATGTAGAAAGAAGTTCGACTTTTGAACTTACAAGTATGCCGGAGCAGAGTTTGGTCACTTGCACTGGCTGGTGAGGTCCATCGGTGGGACCATTGAAGAAATTTTTCTCTTCATAAAAAAAGTGCTCAATATGGAATTTGATCCTGGGTTGTGGCTTCTGATAACTGACGGTTTACACCACCAACCCTGTATTCTGAATTAATGCAATACTCTTGGCGTCTTCATTCCGTTTAATGGAATATTCTTGACATTTTTCAATATAGTAGAACCTCCATGAAAGGCACTCACGCTAGAGGACACCTCTCCACCACCAACCCTGTATTCTGAATTAATGCAATACTCTTGGCGTCTTCATTCCGTTTAATGGAATATTCTTGACATTTTTCAATATAGTAGAACCTCCATGAAAGGCACTCACGCTAGAGGACACCTCTCCACCACCAACCCTGTATGTTGATTCTGAATTAATGCAATACTCTTGGCGTCTTCATTCCGTTTAATGGAATATTCTTGACATTGTCCAATACAGTAGAACCTCCATGAAAGGACACTCACGCTAGAGGACACCTCTCCACCACCAACCCTGTATTCTGAATTAATGCAATACTCTTGGCGTCTTCATTCCGTTTAATTGAATATTCTTGACATTGTTCTATACAGTAGAACCTCCATGAAAGGACACTCACGCTAGAGGACACCTCTCCACCACCAACCCTGTATTCTGAATTAATGCAATACTCTTGGCGTCTTCATTCCGTTTAATTGAATATTCTTGACATTGTTCTATACAGTAGAACCTCCATGAAAGGACACTCACGCTAGAGGACACCTCTCCACCACCAACCCTGTATTCTGAATTAATACAATACTCTTGGCGTCTTCATTCCGTTTAATTGAATATTCTTGACATTGTTCTATACAGTAGAACCTCCATGAAAGGACACTCACGCTAGAGGACACCTCTCCTCCACCAACCCTGTATGTCGATTCTGAATTAATGCAATACTCTTGGCGTCTTCATTCCGTTTAATGGAATATCCTTGACATTTTTCAATACAGTAGAACCTCCATGAAAGGACACTCACGCTAGAGGACACCTCTCCTCCACCAACCCTGTATTCTGAATTAATACAATACTCTTGGCGTCTTCATTCCGTTTAATTGAATATTCTTGACATTGTTCTATACAGTAGAACCTCCATGAAAGGACACTCACGCTAGAGGACACCTCTCCACCACCAACCCTGTATTCTGAATTAATACAATACTCTTGGCGTCTTCATTCCGTTTGATGGAATATTCTTGACATTGTTCTATACAGTAGAACCTCCATGAAAGGACACTCACGCTAGAGGACACCTCTCCTCCACCAACCCTGTATTCTGAATTAATGCAATACTCTTGGCGTCTTCATTCCGTTTGATGGAATATTCTTGACATTGTTCTATACAGTAGAACCTCCATGAAAGGACACTCACGCTAGAGGACACCTCTCCACCACCAACCCTGTATTCTGAATTAATGCAATACTCTTGGCGTCTTCATTCCGTTTGATGGAATATTCTTGACATTGTTCTATACAGTAGAACCTCCATGAAAGGACACTCACGCTAGAGGACACCTCTCCACCACCAACCCTGTATTCTGAATTAATACAATACTCTTGGCGTCTTCATTCCGTTTGATGGAATATTCTTGACATTGTTCTATACAGTAGAACCTCCATGAAAGGACACTCACGCTAGAGGACACCTCTCTATAAAGGACAGTTTTCAATTTGCAAAATTACCATTTTTACTCTATAGAAACTTTCCGGTAAGAGGACACCTCTCCCTAAAGGACACTTTGGCTCTGCAATTAGGTGTCCTTTACAGAGAGGTTCTACTGTATTATAGTATCCATTCTTCTGCTGTATTCTCGCATGCTTCAATGACATAGAGAGAGGAAGTTATACACAGACTGAGTAAAAGAAAAAATGTGGAATTTGTCACATATTGACTTTTCTGGGTGTGTAATTTCCCCTTTATTTGATACACCGTGAATAACATTGCTGATTACTGGTACTATTAATGTTATTCTTGCATTTATGCTTGGAGAATCCGTATAAGACCAAAAGGTCTTAATAAAAGTTTTGTTGTAAAAACCAAGTAAATTTTGAATTTAAAAGTCTGAATAATAGTTAAATCAACATTTTTAGAGCCGTTTTGTATATGTAAATGCCCTCTTTACATATCCGTACCATTATATCCATTCCCTACAGTAGACTGCTGTGTTATCTAAGACATCTGCGCCGAACTTACATGAAAGTGCTCATGAGGAAATTCTCCGTGTAGTAGCCCCAGGTGACAAAGGATTGCAGAACTTTCCTCTCCATCAAATCAAACTTGAAGTCGCCCCCGGCCACGATGTTATGGCAGCCCCTGCAGAACCAAAGTTTCATTTGTAGAAATAGTGCCCTATGTGATTGAAACAATTAGAAAATGCAGTCTTTAGCTTATACTAAATACATTCTGAGTACACAACAATAAAAAAAGTATTTATTCTAAATTAGACAATAGAAATGCCTTGATTCTGAGTGCACAACAATAAGGGAGTCTTAATTGTGAGTTCACAACAATATAAGCCTACATTCTGAGTACACAACAATGGAAGCCTTTATTCTAAGTGTACAGAAAGAGAAGACTGTTTACTCTGACTACACAACAATAGAAGCCCATATTCTATGAGTGTACAACAATAAGAGCCTATGTTCTTAGTACACAACAATAAGAGCCTATGTTCTTAGTACACAACAATAAGAGCCTATGTTCTTACTACACAACAATAAAAGCCTTTATTCTGAGTGCACAACAATAGAAGCCCGTTTTCTGTGAGTGCATAGCAATAAAATCTCAAATTCTGTAAGTGCACAACAATAGAATACCGTATTCTAAGTACACAACAATAGAAACCCATAGTCCGTGACCACTACAATAGCAAAAATCGTATTTTAAATACAACAAAAGCAACTCGTGTGTTTATTCTCATTATATATATACAACAATATAAAAAAAACAATAGAAAAAAATAAATATAAGTGGGTCAGGTGTTGATATTAAAAATGAAGAGAGCATATGCTGACCAGGAGCACATGTGCTTTAAAGATGGCAGAGCGTTTTTGGACACAGTGGTACAGCCTACTCCACGCTGACGAGCGCCAACAGCGCGAAACGCGTTAGTGGATGGCCTTTCTTGATTTATCAATAAATTGGGTTGGCCAAATATCAGGGAACAGGCTAAATCAATGTTTAGTTGATTTCTGTTCCACCAGATGGCGCTCTGCCTTCTGTAAAGCACATGTGCTCCTGGTCAGGATATGCTTTCTTTATTTTTAATACAACAATATTTATATACTTTATTTCCACGACACACATCAAAAGGGCATCAACTAAAAAGAAACCTAATTTGATTGGACCCAATGTTCCAATCTTCCCACTTGGGAAATTGAGCAGAAATTCCCAGCCTGACGGGAGAGGACATCTCAGAAAATCCGCACATTGTACCAATACAACTTGGTTCATAGAATGAGGTATTCTTACGGATCCTATGGCTAAAACTGTGGTAGGTCTACTTTATTATGATCAGGTGGCGATATTTTTGGTTTCGCTCTTCTAACTTGATACATCAAAGGCTGGTCCGGAGTTATATTATTTGAAATAACGTTATCGATTAAAAATATATTGTACATTGAAGTACAACTATAAATCCATATTCTAAATACAACAATATATATCATAGAGTTGCATATACACTAAGAGAAATACTCGTGGAGGAAACTTACGGACTCGAGGTTTCAGACTGGCCGTTGAACGGAGTCTGGAACCTGTGACAACACTGTCAACTCCAGTGTCAACGCAAGCAGGACAGTGCGACCTACCTTGTCAGAAAGCTGATGTTGATATTCGGATAGCCCTCGTTCCTCTCCATCATGAGGTTGGCACTGAGGGAATCTCTCGTGAAGGTGACTTGGACATTGGATCGACGTTTTCTGACACAGCCGAGTGACAACAAGGGTCGTTAGGAATATGTCGTCTTTTTCCTAATACTTGGTAGAAATTAGACGGTTTTTTAATGTAATGGATGTTGTATTCATGATGGGTAAATATATGTCTTAGATTGATTCATGAATCTGAAGCATTAACTGCATCCTCAAATCAGATTGTTTTTAACGTGGAGAATAGATAACGTTGCTTCCGAATCTAACATGGATTCAGACGCAGCTGTTGTTTGGTAGTTGTTACCATCAATGACGGCACATTGGATTTTGTAGGTTTATTTCTACCACACAGGTTATCTCACTGCACTCTCTTTGAAACTGTGGCTGATGGTCTAGAATTGTTCATTAAACATTGGGAGCTAACGACTACATCTGACGGCCGTGTCCATATCTAGCATCTGGGAACCCACCTAGTAGGTTGTGCTCTCCCCCACGTTTGTAATGAAAACTGGCAAGGAGAAGTAGAGTAAGTGCCCTCTCTTATATTACGTATGATCTGTGGGCCAGCGAGAATCTTTTATGTCGAAATATAGGTTAAATCTGGCTTCCAACTTCGTTTGAAAAAAAAAATAGTTCTTAAGGAAAAGAAGCGGTATTATGGGGGTCGGTGGAAGGATGATCTAAACCATTCGTTTTCGACTGCTACGACCCTGGATCGAATCCCGCTTTGGGCACTTTTTTCTAATTAAAAAATAATGCTCCAATGTATATTCCGATTCTTGCAAAATTCCCACCCCACCAACGAATGCAAGTAATCAAACGGTGATCTGGCATATTGTAAGTGCAAAAGTCGAATTGCTTTTCAGATGTGTAGACATATGGTGCACTTATAGTAAAAGCAGTCTCTAACTACCTACCATGCTTATCATAGCGTATGGGTGTACTATGGATACTAAAATAAAAGTGGTATTATAAATTAATTTTAACTTCAATTGTCCTTAGAATGGTTGGTATCTGCGTGGTGTAGGTTGTATTTGAAAGCCAATAATCGAGTTAGTTGAACGTTAATAGATGGCGGTAAGCCATCATCAACAGTCAGTTCAGGAGATGTCCTTCCATTATTATATTGAAGCAAAGTATTTATTATTTTACTCACAGAGTATCATTTTTTAAGTTTATATTTTGCTACTCTGTAAACTTCCTTCATTTACTCTTTTTTTTTTGTTTATCATTCATAGTTTTGTTCTTGCCTTGAATAAATTGCTGTGTCTTCCCGAAGTTTGTCTTTCCTAATTTTCCACGTGGCATTTGGGTGGAGATGCTGGGTAAATTAGGGAAGACAAACTGAAGATCGCCGAAATCTACATTTTCGGAGACTGGCTCCAGGATTCCACCGTCGTGTCAAAGTCAAGACTTCCCTCCAAGATGACGATGTCCCTATAGACGATACGACGACAAAGCCGCTCTTCACGCCGCAATAAAAAGGACGCAAAGATACTAGGGACAAAGTTCCAAGACTTTGATGGAATCTTTGGCAGAAGCACGTCAGATCCATGTCAGTATCTACAATAATTGCAAGCTGTGGGTCACAGCTCCCATAGAGAAGGAGCTATGCAACAAAGTATTTATTATTCTACTAACAGAGTATCATTTTGTATGTTTATATTTTGCTACTCTGTAATCTTCCCTCATTTACTTATCTTTTGTTTATCATTCATAGTTTTTTTCTTGCCTTAAATAAATTGCTGTTTCATCCCGACGTTTGTGTTTCCTAATTTTCCACGTGGCAATATAATCCAACCAATTCACCTCGAGTAGGGCGCGAAGAGACAAGATGATCCGACGGTCAGTCCTTTGACACCCAGGAAGTCTGCCAACTGGATCTGTGAGATCAGGTCGTTGGTGGTCTTCCATGTCGCCGAGATGGTGATACCTGAAGTCATACACCAGAATCTAGAACAAGCATGTCAAACTCAAATCCTAACACGGGCCAAATAAAAAAGTAATAAGATTATGTGGGCTGCAAAAAAAGAAAACAAGTAATTAAATTTTTATAGTAACATTTATGTAGGGTAATTTTTAAAAATACTAATAAGAAAAAAGAAAGTAAAGTTAATATTTTCTCCCTGATATTTGGCATCTCTTTTCTGCTACCATCTTTCCTACTTCGGGGGAAATCTTGTTCGCAGTGAATAATTTTAAAACTGACCCAAGGTGAACGTCAGTAATTCTCGATCTGATTGGAGTCTTATTTCCTTTCATAAGTGAAAATAACTGCTCGCACCGATAAGTACTTCCAAACATGGACATAATTTCATATGCTAATTTTCGAGTGTTTTCAAATCTGGCTGGCAAATATTTGTAAAATTCAGAAACGCCAACTTCAATGAATTTTGCCTTTAAATCTGAATTGCACTGGATATCTATTACCTCCATTTGCATATGATTAGGTACTGATTCTATATTTATCGAGAAAATCGAAGAAAACAAAGTAAACTTGCCTTCCAAAGATTTGAAATCAGAAAACCTTGTTTCAAATTTATTTGTAAGACTTAAAAAATTTTCCGCATATTTTTGATACGATGCAGTTTCACCTAAACTTGATTTGTACATGTTGCATGTCGGAAAGTGCATTAAATCTTCGTTTTTCAACTGCTTTTCCCAAAGAACTAGCTTACATTTGAATGCATTAACTTGGTCACACATGTTGGTAATGATCTGATCCTTTCCTTGCAGTTTCAAATTTAAATCCGACAAGTGTTTTGTTATGTCAACCACGAAGGAAAAATCTTGCAACCATACTTGATCAGAAAACAAAGTGATGTCTTGATTCTTGGTTATTAAAAACTGACATATTTCTTCTTTCAAGTCCCAAAATTGTTTGAGAACCTTGGAGCATGATAGCCAACGTACCTCGGTATAGTATGATAAACCTGAATATTCGCTTTCTAATTCAGTTAAGAACAGAAAAAAACTGTCGCTGATTTAAACCTCGAGATCTTATGAAATTGATGAATATTTTGATAGGTGTCAACACATTTTCCATTTTTATTACCTTCGTACATAATACTTCCTGATGTATAATGCAATGCGTATGATTAATATTGGAACCATCAGAAATTTCACTTAGTTTTTTTCGCAGTAAGGCTACGAAACCGTTGGTTTTTCCAGTCATTGAAGGAGCTCCATCTGTTGCTACAGAAGTCAATTTTGATTGAGGTAAATTGTATTTTTGCAGAAGATCATAAACGCAATTAAATATATCTTCTCCTGTAGTAGTGCCATGCATCGGTACTAGTTCCAATAATTCCTCAAAAATGTTGAAATCCGTGTCGCAAGCTCGAAAAAAACAGCTAACTGAGCTACGCCCCCAATGTCCGTACTCTCATCACAGGCAATGGAAAATGCTTCGAAACAAGATGATTTTTCTTTTATCTGATCATTTAAATTTCTGGCCATATCAGTAACTCTTTCCACAACGGTATTTCGAGACAAAGATATTGCTTGAAACGTCTTCACACTTCCAGGACAAACAATTTCTGCAGCTTTAATTAAACATTCCTTGATGAAATCACCTTCAGTAAAAGGTTTTGAGTGTTTAGCTATCATCTCCGATAAAACGTAGCTTGCATGCACCGCCGCTTCACTCTCTTGTGATACTTTAGTAAACATAAACTGTTGTTTTTTCATTGCCAACTTGAACTTTTTTAACTTTTCATGTCTCATTAAACCTTCGTAGGTATCATATTTTGATTTATGTTGTTCATAATGACGTTTAATGTTATATAATTTTGGTACACTAATAGCATTCTATATACAGTTACGAGCGTCATCAATTCTTTTTCATCTCTGTCACCGTTTGCTTTTTTTTTTTTGGAATGGCGCTCTCCTATTGGTTGGCTACGATCACGCCACCTTTGCCCCCCCCCCACTCGCTTTGTTGTTTTTGTAACTATTGTGTTGGAGCGGGTCGCTCCTTAAATAAATGCATATATTAGTTAATAACTAAATGGAATCCTCTCTTTCTTTTACCCAGTAAGAGACGCCTACGGAAGCCAACAGTACATAGACAGATAAAGCACATAGGCTATAGTTATTAACTAATATATGCATTTATTTAAGGCGCCAATTTATAATTGTAACAAATAGTATTTGAATAAAAACATTCAATCGGGTAAAACACGAGCGTTGCCCGGGTCATTCGGCTAGTTATTACATATCAAGCAGATGATTTTATCTTTTACTTCAGAGCAAAAATACTCTAATTCCCACTTTTCTTGAAAATTCCTATGTTCGTCAGCAATTTTTCGTTTAGTTTTACTGCCACTTGGTTTTGATGAAGACATATTGAATACAAAGGTCTGAAAAAAATTAGTAATCGCTAACACAAAATAATAAAACGTTTTAATTAATATTTTTAAAATATTTTAAAAATTGATATTTATTAACTTACCAGACACAGAATAACTGCACAAATTATTGAACGTAACTTAATTTTTTTTTCTAGTACTCCGAAAGAATATTTTCTTTAAACTTTAAGGCACACAATACTTATGGCGATGTACATACGTTATGTATGTAGGTATAATATTATCAAAACTTACGACTTATGTATGGCGACCAGTGGTTCGTTATTAATAAAAAAATGATGTATAATCACAATTTTTAAAAATTAGGCTACAAATTTTTATTATTATTTTTTTTTATTTATAAAAAAAAAATATTAAAATATATTGTCTGGTGGGCCGCAAATTTATTCGTTGTGGGCCGCATGAGGCCCGCGGGCCGCGAGTTTGACATGCTTGATCTAGAATGTCTTTATTATGATATTTATGATTAAACTTTTCATAACGAAGCTTTTACAAAATTCTTGGTCTTATATATGTTTTGATGCATTAGTGCGCCATCTGTTATGAAAATTAAAAACTATTATTGACGCGTATGATTCAGGGCAGTAGAAAATTGTTTAATTTTTAAAAGAATCATATACGTATCTATAATAGTTTCTAATTTTCATAAATATATTCGGAAAAATAGAATAAAGGAAATTCATTAGGCTACAAAATAACTGTAATATTGTGTTAGGCTTTGTGTTCCTGTTTTCACGTCCACTTTCAAGTCCACTCTCCATCCAAATCCATTTCAACTTAAGTTAGATAATTACCCGAGATACTATAAATCAAGTAAAAATGTGAAAGGTTTCATGTATTTGGATTTTGTGCAACATGAGCTTTCGGACATCTTTGTTCTTCTACAGGTGTATAAATATGATTCCCACTTGAAGAAAAACAATGATTTTCAAAAGATTTTGTTAATGAAATTCAAAGTTTTTAAAAAAGATCCTTCATCTTTGTTCTAGTCTTCTTGTGATTTGATATTTAGTTTCTTCTAGACAATATGCCATATTCTCCAAAATACGTTGTATTCTGTTTACACTGGTATAGAAGTTTCAAAATTTTTAATTGAAGGATAATTTCTGTAGAACAGGTTTTTTTTTTGGTGCTGATATCGAAGCTATTATATTTTCTCCATAACCCAGGTTTTGAAGAGAAATAGTTAATTTCAAGTCTTGCAATTATTTTAGATCGCGTGTATAGTGTTTGGTCCGTTTCCGTTTGAATTAACTTTATTAGGAGCAACTCACCAAGTTTATAAAAGTGTACAATGATTATTTATTTACAGGAATTTTTGGCCATAGATTTGGCGTAGCCACTCTGTCAAATTATATTGACAAACATTTTCAGTTTTTTTTTTTCTGATCAGGTTTTATAGGGAAGAATGTTGTCTTCGTTTGTTAGTGAACCAATCTCTCACGCCTTCTCATTGGACGAATGTGGCCATGTCTGTATATAAGAGGGGCCTAAGGGAATGCGAGGGAGGCCAGAGCGTGGAGAATTGGTGTGGAGACACTTAAAGTGTTTTTCTAAAAAGTTTTCCCTGTCTGGCTGTTCTCTTGGCATCCCTGTGTCACCCGAGTCCGATCCCTACCAACGCTACAATAAAGCTAAGTACTTTTTATTTTATTTTACAAATCGATAGTTCTTATTTATTTCCTTTTTGTTGTTGGTGTTGTACTCTTGAGTGTCCGATTTTCTGTGTATTAAGGTACATTTAATTTAGGCCCTAGCTTTTTCTATTTTTGTGTGATAACCCGCAAAAGTATTAACTTTTGTCAACTCTACCAAGCTAAAAACATATTTGACAGATTGTGAAGATTCCATTAGATTCCTTAAAGATCTCATGAAATGAAGTCCGCCCTGGACTGAGGAGGGCCATTAGTCCGAAAACATGCTCTCCAATTGGACGCTTCTCAGTTTCCCAAAGCTGGTGTTGTTGCTCTGTCACCGACCTAAGTCCGCTAGTTTGCGGACGCGGTCAATAGATGGCGTTTAGTTTAGCGTCTATTTTCCCGAGAGAGGGGACCTTTATTTTTATAGATCAATTTCCTCCCGGAAAATTTTCCGTATATATATGTTATATAAAAATATTTTTTATTTTAAAATTATATTTCATCGATTCAAATACTCTGTTAAATCGACCGCCAGAGGTCACGCTTTTCCCTATAAATACTCATTATTGTTGTTCTATCCCGTTGGCCGGCACAAATCTTTGTACATTATGTAAATAATCTTTTGTTTTCCTTGTTCTCTTCGCTTTAAGCCAGGCGGTACTTTTACCAAATTATGTTTCTCCTAATGCTCAATTAAAACAATCTCTTATCAAAACTATTTTTATTATTTTACTTTCAAGATTCTTGCCACGACTGCATCACCAATACCATATAGTACTAAAAATAACCAGCAAATAACTGCATTACCATAATCTTCAACATGATCTAAATACAAGCAGAAAATATCTTTTCTTTATATAAGATATATATACTATACGAATGACCCGGCTTCGCCCGAGAATTCCCCCGAGTGCAATTTCCTTCATACTGAAAGTACATCAATAATCAATATTAGAAGTGCCATAAAATAGCAATACAGAAGTAACACATAAACCACAGGTAAAAAGTGTGTTGGATGGCAAAAATGTATTATTATAGTGTTTAGGTATTTGATTTAATTATTGTTGCAATCTATTTAGTTGTTTCAAAATTAATATAGTTTAAAGAGATGGCAGCTTTTCCACACAATCCCTGAGGTACCCGTTCCAGCGCATTAACCCTTGAAATTGCCTGAGTTGAGTGAATGACTGCGATGGATCTTGACTACGATGACCATCTTCTCAGTAAGAATAAGAAAAAAACAATGGCCAGAACAAAAATAATAAAAAATACGAAAGCCATTATTTACATACAGTAACGCTAATTTTGTAAAGTTTTTTTTTTTTTAATTGCATTGTGTTCACTTACCGTAACTTAGTAATATAAATTTCTCTCTCAATACTCAATATTTTTGTAAAAAAAAAAAGTAACACTCTTATAAAAAGATATTTCAAAAAATGTACGTAAGCAACTTGAAAATAAAATGCAGAACGCTTAATTGGCCTGGTGTTAATACTTCGCCTCGTATTTACTCATCAAATGAACAAATAAAAACCCAAAAATACGAATCAAAATGTATCCGAAAAATTTCCTCAGGTTTATAAAAAGCGACATGAAAAATTTGTTACCAATTGGTTCAGTAGTTTTGAGTTTATCGCGAAACAGACATTGACTTTTATATATAAGAAGATATGTGAAAAAATATATTTTTTGAAATAATAATAGGTCAGGTGTTTATATTAAAAATAGATGCTCTTTGTCAGGACATGATCATTTGTTTTTATAATATAATATATATATATTAGAAAATATATATGTACAGTAAACTCTCCTATAACGCGATTAATGTGTTCCGTGTTGTATGAAATCGCGTTATAAGAATTCGCGTTGTACGAAATAAAACTTGTATAACGCGAATGTTGTTAGGGAAATTGTTAGTGACAAATATTATGTAAAAATGTATTGTATAAAATGATGTATATTGGAAAAATAATTATATACTAAAACAAAGCTAAATGTTATATTATTTTATATGCAAATGTACAGGGTGATCCAAAAGTCCCGCACAACTTTAAAAATTAATAACTCCGCGAATATTTGCGCTAGAGCAATGCGGTAAACACCATTGTGTTCAGGATGCAATGGGATTTTTTATGGCAAATAATGAAAAATTCGAAATTGATTTTAGTTACAACTTTATTCGCTAGATGGCGCTCTACCAGAATCAGAGATTCAGCGGCCAAATTGTTTGATAAATTAAAAAATATAACTGAACGACAAGTATTTTTCTTTTTTGAATACCAGGAAAGAACCCTAATAATATCAAATGATAAATTAATAAAACACCATTTCGCGAAAAGTTAGAAGAATTGGTTGACGATTTTTAAATACAATCTGAGATATGTAAAATAGGTATATGCAAATTCAAAAACATGTAGCAAAAAAGATTTTTATTTTAGATGGAGTTTTGTGAAATAGATTGAATGTTTGAAAATAACTACTGATATCAATACACGATTTTTGAAATGTTAATATAGTGCCAAAAATTATGATGGCACTACTAATAGGATTTCGTGCTATAAGGAATGTATAGTTTCTTGACTAATTGGCGACACTTGACTATTTAACTGGATATTTGTCATGATCCAAAAATGAAATATAGAGGGGAGTGACAAAATATATTTGTCGTATTTTATTCCAAATATCCTATGGGTTTGTCAAATGTTATCATTGTTTATTATACTGTACATAATTTTGAAAATTTATCCCCTCAAAAAAATCATTTTTAAATCGACCTTTTGCGTTGAAAAACGTGGTAGTAAAATCATTTTGTATTATTTTTTGCGCAAAATATCTAAAGTTGGGGGGGATAGAGAGATTATTCCTTATGTTATTTCTTCTAATGAGCGAAAAGCGATAAACTAAACATAAGGGGTAAAATTGTGTATACCAGTGTTATTCGAGAAGTTATAACACTTTGGCCTGCCCGACATAATATAAAATGTGGGCAAATGACAAACAAAAATATTACTAGAAAGAAGGAATCATATATCGCCGCAACTCTTTTTATTATTATAGCGGTTAAGGAAGCTTTCGGGCAAGCCCTTCTTCAGCTAATTATATTGTACAAACAAAGAGAGATTATATATCGTTTTTAATATGAAAACAAAATAAACGAAAAGAAATTTTCCACGCCCCTATCGCCCTCGTTCAATAGCACCGCGTGGCCACGTCATGTCTGATCCTAACTTCAAATGTAATATGGTACAAAAATATCTTGAAAGAAAGTTACGTAATTGAATAAATATAAAGAATCAACTATAAACAGTTCAACGGATTTAGTGGAGATTTTTAGGATAGAAGGGGAACGTACTGTGATGGCAACTGTATACTTTTGTTTAATGGTTTAGGGTGCTTCATGGTTTCTATTGCTTCAAGAATGAGTCTTTGGGTTTTAGTTTTGGCATTTGTATGGAGGATTCTGGTATTATTGAAGTCTGGAGTGTGTCCGGTTTCTCTGACGTGGTCAACAATTAAGGAGTTTGGGTTTAGTTTAGAGATGTTTCTTTGGTGTTCTTTGATTCTGATTGAAAGATCTCTTGATGTCTCGCCGATGTAGACACTATTGTAGTTGAGGCAGGGAATTTGGTAAACTAAATCTTTTTTCTGTTTCTGGTCGGTGCTTTTGGTGATTGGGTTTCTTAGAAACGAGCCCATGGAAGGTGAACCTCTGAAGATGGTTTTTATGCCAAAACTTTTGAGTTTGCGGGCTATTGTAATTGTAGATTCTGTATATGGTAAGTAACAGGTGGAGATGTACTGATTGGAGTTATTTCTGGGAGTCCCTGGTTTATATCTATTTCTTTTAATGAAAGGAAGCGGGTATCCAGATTTAAGAAGCTGGTTTTCGATAGATTTAAGTTCCTCATTGTATTCTATTTTTGAAGAACAGTGGGTGAAAGCTCTTTTCGTCAAGGTACGTACAACTGTTATTTTGTGGGAGATGGGAGAATTGGAGGCAAAGTGTAGGTACTGCGTTGGGGAGGTAGGTTTTCTATAAACTTTTGTTGTAAAACCGGTTCTATTTCTGGTAAATAAAATGTCAAGGAATGGCAGGCTTCCGTTATTTTCTTTTTCTATTGTAAATTGAATAGATGAGTTGAAGCTATTGACGTGACGTGGCCACGCGGTGCTATTGAACGAGGGCGATAGGGGCGTGGTAAATTTCTTTTCGTTTATTTTGTTTTCATATTAAAAACGATATATAATCTCTCTTTGTTTGTACAATATGATTAGCTGAAGAAGGGCTTGCCCGAAAGCTTCCTTAACCGCTATAATAATAAAAAGAGTTGCGGCGATATATGATTCCTTCTTTCTAATTTGTCGAAATCCGCAAACCGTTTACCAAAAATATTACTGTTCACAGAAAAAAAAGAGTCAAGATGTGAGGACAGCATTTATTATTCCCATAACCCAAAACAAAGAGCTGCAAAATATAACACATGAGGTAACTGCCTTCTCTCTTGTATTAGGTCACAATCCTCGCTCAATGTGGCGCCCTTAATTCTCAAACACCGCCTGCAGACGATAGATGACAGAATGGTCACAATTAAATAGTTGAAATTTATAAAACGTGCCATCTGATAGAAGCCTTCAACATGGCCAATGTGGTAGGCCGGCATCGATAAAAACGCGACTTAATGTACCCCCATAACTGAAATTGTAAGGCATCAAGTCTGGTGATATTGGAGGCCACTGGTATATAAAGTGGCGACTTATCAACGAATTTCACCGAACGTATCCTTCAGCAATTGTTTGGCTCCGCGGGAGATATGAGGGGGTCCTCCATCTTGCATGAATGTTATTTCGCTTAGTGCTTGTTTGTCCTGCAATATGGGAATAACCTTTTCTCTCAAAAGTTGAACATAACGTTCACCAGTTACGAAAACGGTTTTAAAAGTTCTTCCATTGATTTTTTCAAAGAAAAATGGCCCAATAATAAAAGAAGAAGTGAACCCACACAAAACTGTAACTCTGTGCTGATGAAGTGGTATTTCTGTAAAAATCTAGGGTTTTCTGTTGCCAAAATGAGGCAGTTTTGAATGTTAAATTATCCCTTTAGATAAAAGTGAGCATCATCTGTTCTTAGAACATTTGACAGCCAGTTTTCATCAATATCAATTTGCCGGAAAACCCATGCAGCGAATTCTTGACGCTTCTCAAAATCGCTGACTTTCAACTCGTGAAAACTTTGAATTTTGTTGGGATATTTTTATAGAAAAATTATAAATGTGTGTTCTCTCCAAACTGTTCCATACGAAATCCCCGTTTGTCGAGAAACCTGTCTAGCACTTACTTCTCCATACGGGGATAACGTTTCAATAGCTTCAGCATTCTGCAAAACCGTAACAGCCACTGACTTGCATGTCGATGGTCTTCCACTCCGAGGTTTTGCTTCCAGAGATCCAGTTTCCTCAAAACTTTTAATCAATCGCTTTAGAGGGTAGCAACTCATTGGTCCTTTACCGCTTCGAATATCTTTAAAGGAACGAAACGCTCGTAGAGCTTCAGTGGCAGATTCTGAATCACAATTTGAAAAATTCACCAAGAGTGCTTTATCCTGTAGTGACGGCATTCCAAGTGGAAGGGGAGAAGTTCGACCACACCTCCTTGCGGTCCCCCCTGGACCCTTGGAATATTTGACCAAATTATGGTTCGTTTCCAAGATGACTAACGTTGCAACGGCACCCATTTTCAAATGAAGAGCAAAACTGATATCTCCAGTAATGCTACCGCGTCCGGGGTAACCGCCGCGTCAGGAGCTGCAGCTCGAGCTCATGATGAGAAATCTACTACGAGGACACAATTCAATCTACTACAACTCAATATAAATGGTACCCAGAGGAAAATAAAGAGCTGACTTGTCTTCTCTGTGACAACAATGTACATATTAATTGTCCTCAGGAGACAAAATTGAATCAGAATCTGAGATTCAATATCAAAGATTATACAACACTACGAATGGACAGACCGGGAAAATTCGGAGGAGGACTCGCCGTTTTGATTAAAACTCTAGAAATCAAATTTAAGGAAATAGCCTATAATCAGAGTAAGCCTAGAGAAGGCACGACAGAAGCTGAGGCAATAGAAATCTATCTTACAGATAAAACAATTCCAAACATAAATGTTTATCACCAAGATAATATTAGCATCAATACAGGCCTGATAGAGACATTAAGTGAAGCGTCTTCGGATATCGCAATCATACTTGGTGATTTTAACGCCGAAAGACCAACTTGGGGATCACCTGTCCAGGATAACAAAGGTCAGCAGGTTGAGGATATGCTAACCGACCTCGACCTTACGCCGTTAAATAACGAAAAGAACACCTATCTATCCAAGTCCACAGGCACAGAATCTGCAATAGAAATCACAGCGATAAATTACAACATCGCACCCACAACACAATGGAAAATTCTGAAAAGTGCAATCAGTGACCACAGACCAATTTTAACAACCCTAAAATTCAAAATTGAGAATTTCCAACAGAATAGAAGAACACTGGGAAAAAAATTACAGAAAAGCTTGAAGAACTGTGCAACGAAGAATTAAATCACAGAACGATTGACAAAAAATTGGAAAAATTTTCTTTGAACATATCCAAAGCTGCAAAAGTATCGATACCTAGAGGTAGACGTAAAGACCTGTGAATACTTTACTGGAAGGACCACAATATCGAGGCAATGATTGCAGAGAGAGACAATAAAAATGAATTTCTTAAAACAAATAAAACAGAAGAAATCATAAAGGAACTCATTGAAATTAGTCACAAAATAGAACAAGAAATTTGGATATTCAAACAAGAAAAATGGGCAGAATTCTGCGAAAAAAATGGATCCAAAAAAGGAAAGCCATCACTGGAATATAATTAGTGTTATAAAACAATCAAAACCAACACTAATCCTCCAATACTCTAACCGATATGAACAGCGAGAATGAACAAACAGATGGCTGACATAATTGCTGAATATCTTTCAAGCACTTTCAGACTCAGCTATACGAATGAAGGCAGGACTCTAAAAAATAATATAAACAAGTTAGTTAAACAAGCAAGAAAATACCATCAACAAGATATTTACTCGAGAGACTTCACACTGAATGAGCTAAATTCATCAATAGGAAAGTTAAATCCAAGATGTCACCTGGAGATGCTCTAATCTTTGGTCAAATGATTAAACACTTTGGAGACGAAGCTAAAATTCAACTCCTACGAATACTGAACATTTCATGGCAAACTGATAAACTACCAAAGAATTGGAAGATATCAATTATAGTGCCAATACTGAAACCAAACAAAGATGCTAAGGAATGCAAGAACTATCGCCAATTGCTCTTACCAGCATACTTTGTAAAATAACAGAATGAATTATCCACTCTAGGCTCATAGTATGGCTCACTAACAATAATAAAATAAACTTCTACCAAACTGCCTAAAGATCCAGACAGTGTACAACTGATAAACTGTTCTACTTCTGTCAATCAATAATAGATTTCTAGGAAAAACCGCCAAAGAAGACAACGGCCGTATTCCTGGATATGACCTCAGCTTTTGATCGAGTGTAGAAATTATTTGAAAGGCTGCACAACATCGGAGTAAGAGGAAAAACCTTAATCTCGATTGCAGACTTCTTAAGGGGAAGAAGGATAAAGGTTCGGGTCAATGGAACATTTTCCAAGGACCGAAGAACATGGGCTCGTGTACCTCAGGGATCTGTGCTCAGTCCTCTACTCTTCTCGCTATATATTAACCGTTGTTTATGTAAATAGATGAATATTATTTGTATTATTTAAAGACACATTATGTAAAAATATAAGTATATATAAATTGGACATTTGTTGTTGGCCATGGTCAAGTTTGAGCTCTTGTACGTCTAATTACGACACAACAAAAGTGGCGACGAGGATGCGCGATCTACAGAGCCAGTAAAAAGTTGAGGAAAACGGCGTCTATGCAAGTATAACAACTACATCTTTTAAACAAATCTGACTCTCGGATTATGGAGAGGAAAAATAGGAAAATGGGCTAAGATTACATCTTTTAAACTATTTGGATCAAGAAAACAAAGGAGTAGAAAAGATCAGCATGACAAGTTCAAAGTTAATAGTACCTTTTAGATGCTATAGCCCAGTGGAGGACACTATGATACTATCATTCAAAGAATTAAGCTGCATTTGGATCCAAAGAAGAAAGTGATACCACAGCGATGCAGATTTTTAAAGAGAATTCAACAGGAAGGAGAATCAATTTCGGAATATCTTAGAGAATTGAAACATTTGGCAATAAATTGTAATATCGTCGATATGTTGGGAACCATGATGCGAGACCGTTTTGTGGCTGGAATCAAGTCGGAAATCCTGCAAAAGAAGCTACTACAAGAGGACGACGATGTCACCCTGGATAAAGTTTTTGCAGTGGCGATCTCGTTCGAATTGGCGGAGATAAATACAAGAGAATTACAAGATAAATCAGTGGCCAAGATATCCCCTGTGAATTGAAAGGATAAAAAGGTTGAGTACAATAATAGTACGGCGCATTATAGGCCTTTCAGGCAAAGTGGCAAAGGCAAAATAGTGTGTTATAGATGTGGTGAAAGACATTCACACGTGGCATCTGTTTTACCTCATAGAACAAAGACTTATTTTAAAATGTAATAAACTGGGTCATTTAAGTAGGGTCTGCAAAGCTAGTAAAAGAATGTGGGGATGTAAATTTGTACAAGAGGACTCTATATATTCTGTACAGGGCGAAACTGATGCCACAATAAATTTAACAGTAGATGATTATTCTTTGTGCTTTACAATAGATACAGGAAGTCCAGTTACGTTAATACCTAAAGATATTTATAAGAATTATTGTGGCAAGGTAAAAGATTATTTCCAACAAATTTAAGATTAAAATCCTTTTGTGGTAAATCAATAGAGATTATAGATCAGAGAAATGTTTTTGTAAAAGAAGCCAACCAATATTTACGATTAATAGTTGTAAATGAAAAAATCCAGGTAATTTTATTAGGAAGAGAATGGCTTAAACAGTTGAAACTTGATTATTCTATATTGTTTAGCATTAAAATTTTAAATAATGAATATAATAGAAATATATTTAAATATATAAAAAAAATGATGAATAGGTATGCAGATTTGTTTAACAAAGATTTGGGCTGTCTAAAGGACGTTAGAATACATTTTAATTCAAAAAAGGATGTAACTCCTGTGTTTTGTAAGGCCAGAAGTTTATCTTTCTCTCTAAAAAACAAAGTAGAGAATGAAATTGGTCGTTTAGTGAATTCTTGCATTTTATAACCTATAGTTCATGCATTTTGGACCGCTCCAATAGTACCGACATCAAAAAAGGATGGTAGTGTAAGGATATGTGGTGATTTTAGATGTACAGCTAATAAAGCAATAGAATTAGATAGGTATCCCATTCCATCGATCGATGAGATCTTTTCAAAATTATCTACAAGCACCGTACTTTCGACTCTAGACCTATCACAGGCTTACTTACAAGTAATGTTAGCTGAAGAAGCCAAAGCTGTTGTTGATATAAACACAACAAAGAGGTTGTTTTCTTATAATAGACTACCATATGACGTAGCGGTAGCACCAAATAAATTTCAGAGGATTATGGAAGGCCTATTTTCTGATTTGCCAGGTGTGGCCTGCTACATAGATAATATTTTGGTTGCAGGAAAAGACTTTGAAGATCATGAACAAAAGTTGGATCTAGTGTTTAGATGATTGCTAGAAAAAGGTTTAAAGTTAAACAGATATAAATGTAAATTTAAAAAGAAATCGGTGGAATATTTAGGGTTTAAAATGGATAAATATTGACTCTGCATCCCTTAGAAAATAATATTAAAGCAGTGATAGAGGCGCCTGAACCTTAAGAATGTTTCGCAATTGAGATATTTCATAGGACTCTTAATTTATTATTATAGATTCATAAAGAATATAGCAAACATTTTAGCGTTATTCTATCAACCTTTGAATAGAAATTGTAGATGGAATTGGACGAAAAAATATCGAATGTTATTTTAAAATTGTAAATCATTATTAATAGACTATGAACTAGGCGTAATTCTGAGTCATAGAAATGATAGAAAGGAAGAATGCCCTATAGCTTTTGCTTCTAGAACATTAACTGAAGCGGAAAAACGTTTCTCTCAACTAGAAAAGAAAGCGTTGAGCATAACTTTTGGCGTTGAGAAATTCAGACAATACTACTGGGACGAAAATTTGTATTGGTCACAGACCACCGACCCTTAATTCATATATTTTCACCTCATAAACCAATTCCCATATGTGCATCATCCAGAATTAAAAGATGGTCCTTAAAATTAGCTGCATTTAATTATACTGTGGAATTTCGAAAAACTAGTGATAATTCCAATGTTGACGCATTGTCACGTCTTCCTTTAGAATCGAGTGTCAGGGAGTCTCTTGATGAAGACCAGGTACTTCTTCTTAGGAAGTCGAATGAGGTACCGTTCTCTTTTATGGAGGTGGCTAATGAGACGCCCCAAGATAAAATACTGTCTATAGTATTAAGGAATGTTAGAGAGGGTAACTGGAAATTCACAAGGGTACCGAGAGAAAACCCACTAGCTCCTCATTATAAGATCAATGAGGAATTAAGTTTGGAGTTTGGTTGTCTTCAATGGCGTGAAAGAGTGGTAATTCCCCAAAAATTAAGATATTTAATTTTAAATGACTTGCATGAAATACACATGGGGATTGTTAAAATGAAGATGATTGCCAGACGGTATTTTCTGGTGGCCAGGCATAGACAGTAACATCGAGGAGTTAACTAGAGAATGTAGAGTATGCCAAGAATCGGCAAGCATGCCCCCGGCTACCATCTCGGAATGGACTTGGCCCGAAAAACCGTGGCATCGACTTCATCTTGATCTAGCGGGTCCGTTCATGGGAAGAATGTTTTTGGTTCTCGTGGACGCATACTCAAAGTGGATAGAAATTTTTATCATCAAATATATTACCTGAAAAACGATTATAAGTCATCTTAGAGAAATTCTCGCCAGAATTGGATTGCCCTAATTTTTTGTTACAGATAACGGAAGACAGTTTGTCTCCGGTGAATTCGAGCAATTTACCAAAATGAATGGTATACAGCACTAAGACCAGTCCGTATAATCCTAGTACAAATGATTTAGCTGAGAGATATGTAAGAGAGTTTAAAAACCTTTTGAGAAAGAATAATGGGAAGGATGATTTAGAGACGAATCTACAAAGTTTCCTATTTGCTCATAGAGCATTCCCCCAAACTGTAATAAAGGAATTCCCCGGCGGAACTGCTAATGAAGAGAAGTTTAAGATCAAGATTCTCGAATTTAATACCAAGATGGGAAATCCGCGAGAGGTATTTCATGAGGCCGTAAGAAGGCAGGAGCAGTTTACTACAGGTTGCGAGGTTTATTTCCGCAACTATGCAACTGGACCTAAACGGTTAAAAGGTACCATTTTGGAATTATTGAGCTACTGTCACTACCTTATAAGTTGCGAGGGCGTCGTGTATAAGAGGCATATCAATCAATTGCGACCTGTGAGAAAGAAACAAGTGGAGACAAGAAATTTGATACTTCCTCGAACATCAGGAGAGAAGCCTGTAGGTGGAAGTCAGAAATAAAGTGAAGAGGAGGTTCCAGAGGTTACATCAGGAAACAAGGAGGAGACTGCTTCTGTGCACGTACCCTCTTGCACTCCTATACCAGGGCCTGTTGCTGTGCACGTGCCCTCTTGCACTCCTAAACCGGAGGCTTCCGCTGTGCAAGTGCCCGTCCGCAGTTCTAGACCTCAGAGAGCCAGGAAACCCCTAGACCGGCTGGAGTATTATTAAGGGGGGGGAGATGTGTTGTGTATGTAAATAGATGAAGATTATTTGCATTCTTTAAAGTCTCATTATTTAAGAATATATGTGTATATAAATTGGACATTTTTTGTTGGCCAAACGAAAAGAATCTGAGGCTCTTTATTGGACACGACAAAAACAAAAACGGCATTCCAGAGTAAAATCATCAGAGATAGATAAATATTTTTCAAATGAATTAAAATAAATATAATCGATACTGAGAGAGAGTTGAATTAAAAAAAAATGAAAATTATTATTTTCGAAATATAAATATCTGAGAGGATTCCAGCAAACCGCATCTAAAATATCAGTTTTTTTTTTTTGCTACATGTTTTAATTTGTATATACCTATTTTACATATCTCAGATTGTATTAAAAAATCGTTAACCATTTCTTCTAACTTTTGGCGAAATGGTGTTTTATTAATTTATCATTTGATATTATTAGGGTTCTTTCCTGGTATTCAAAAAGTAAAAATACGTGTCGTTCAGTTATATTTTTCAATTTATCAAACAATTTGGCCGCTGAATCGCTGATTCTGGTAGGGCGCCATCTAGCGAATAAAGTTGTAACTAAAATCAATTTCGAATTTTTCATTATTTGCCATAAAAAATCCCATTGCATCCTGAACACAATGGTGTTTACCGCATTGCTCTAGCGCAAATATTCGCGGAGTTATTAATTTTTAAAGTTGTGCGGGACTTTTGGATCACCCTGTATATTAAAAAACAAAATAAAGTGTATTCACTACGTAATTTGTTTTTTTTTTTAATATACATTTGCATATAAAATAATATAACATTTAGTTTTGTTTTAGTATATAATTAGTTTTCCTATATACATCATTTTATACAATACATTTTTACATGATACAGTATATCTCCTTTTCAATTTTTCTTTTTTTGCAACTTTATTCATCATGCCTGGGGAGCAAGTTTCGTAATTTTTTATATTTGCAAAATATTTACATGTAAATTCTAATTTAATACCTTATATGCGTTAAAAATATTATTTTAAGCTTTAAAACTAAATTTAACACTATTTTAAAAATTTTACTTACAGAAACACATGTGCAATTAAATTGACAAAGTATACAACACTACTTCGTTCAAAAACAAAAAAAAAATGAAAAACGCGTGTGCATAAAAGTTAAATGTATTGTACAGTTGTCAATATGGAAATTTCCACATTTTATTTTATAACTCGTTATACGAAAATTCGCGTTGTATAAATAAATTTGTTGCAATTTTTTTTATCGCGTTGTACAAAATCGCGTTGTAAAAACTCGCGTTATAGGAGAGTCTACTGTATTAATATATTTCAATATACACTAAATTTTCATAGCATCAAGGTACCATAATTATAAATAGTGTAACAGACCCGCTCGATACAATTCAAGGCACCAGCTTGGTCATCATGTAATACAAAACAAAGCAATTAAGTTTTATTGAGAGTCCGTCGCAGTCAAGACAGGACAAGGGTCCAATTTCAGAAGTCGTTAGTTAGTTTTACTTCCTGCTATCCCCCCCACCCCCTAAATTATTATCATAATTTTTATGACATCTTGTCAATACATGCAAAGTGCATATTCTGCACATATTTACATCTATAACTGTAGAAGAACAGAGAAGTTTGGAAGCTCGTGTTTTTCAACGGTATTGTAATAAAAAAAAGGAATTTTCTCTTTTTCTCTGATGCTTTCCATTAAATTAAACCAACATTCTTTACTGATCTCTAAAAAATTGCTTCTTGCAGCGCTACCTATGATCCTGAATTTGAAGATCACCCCGCTCGCTCTGCCCTCAGGCGTCCCAGCCCAGAAGACATAATAAGTGGATTGGACATTAGAGAAATGAAACAAACTAAATGGAAAAACAATACTTACCTTTTTCTCCAGCGTAGAATCGTGTGTTAAGAGAAGTAACTGTGATGCCTGTGATTGGGTCACTATTGCCATCCAATAAAAAATCGATCTGGTCGGTGGATTTGGTTTTTGCTTCTACTTGGTATTTCCCCTCATCTGTGGACGTAACATCCAGTTAGTAGAACATTCAATTAAAAATGAAAATTGCTGAAAATTATTAATATAATTTTTAAATTAGCTAAGACACACATTATGTAGATATTGTAGCAGATTATTTATTATTCTATGAGAATATTTTTTATTCCGATATTTTTATTTTGATACACTGTAATATTTTCTCATTTCCTCTCTGCTATTTTATTAGTTTTAATTTGGTTTTACATTAAATAAATTACCGTGTGCCTACGGCCATACCACATTGAAAACACCGGTTCTCGTCCGATCACCGAAGTTAAGCAATGTCGGGCCCGGTCAGTACTTGGGAGGGTGACCACCTGGGAACACTGGGTGCAGAATAGAAATTCGGCTCAATCACAGACTGAGCCAGGGATGATATAGGCTCAACAGCGGCCCTTGCATCCCAGGCTTTCGCTGAAATCTAGATCCACACAGCCAGAAGGAATGATGCATTCTCCATGCACCGAGCGGCCATTGGTAGGCCCCTCGCGCCCGCCATTATGGTCTGGCTCCATGGGGTTGACCAGTCACCCACAGGCGTCACCGAGAGTTCATTGGCAAGGTTGCTGACCGAGCCCTCTCGTTCGGACTTAGAAAGACCCGTCCTACGCTCCAATAGGACTCCCCCCCCCCCCCCCCCCCCCCTTTAGCCCTCGTACCCTTATCCAGTACTCCCTGAATCTGCCGTCGAGTCAAGGACCTCTGAGGTACGAGGTTTACACGGGGCACCAACGTGAAGGCGGGAGGGTGGTACTGCTGTGTGCACCCCTTGGTTTTTCAACACCAGGCCTAGCCCTGGTGCAATTTCCGCGCACGGCAAGGACGCTCCCAATGGCGCACACACAGAGCGAAGACCCAAGAGTTTCAAGACACGTGCGCCTCGCCTCAGACAACCAAGGACAGACGGCCAGCTTACAGCTTCACTGGACATCAGTCAGTGGCACCCCTACGGAGGACAACACGCAGAGACGCCTCTCCACTCACTCCTCTAGAGTGATTGTAGAGGACGGGGAAAACTTCTACCCCGTAACACCGGGTGCAGTAGGCTATTACCTTTTTAAAAAAGTCGGTGGACGAGTGGGTAACCCCCTCGATTCCCGACAGTCATGAACCGGGATTGAATCCCGCGTTAAAATTTTGTTTAATATGTGAATAACCTTCACATATTATTCACTGTTTCAATTATCATGAACTAGGTTGCTCTTGCTGAGCGGTACCTATTAATGTGATTTGAACCAGAATTACCGTGTAATTCTGAAGTTTATCTTTCCTAGTTTTCTACGTTACAATATGATATATTAATGCGTCATATGTTATAAGAAACATGAAATTATAATATTTTCGACGTCAATGTTTATTTTAAAATAAAACAATTTTCTACTGTCCCCTTATAGCGATGATAAAATAATAAAAAATATCTACCTATGCACTAACTTATGTAGAGATATATGAAGGTATCCCAGGTTCCTGGAGCGCAGAATTTTAGACATAGAAGAATGTCCTTTCTACAAATGAGTCTAGAACGATAGCAAACGAAATTTTACTTTAATAATGATTTTTATTATCATTATCTCTCATTTATTTATCATCAAAAATTTCAGGTTCAGATGGTTGGCGCAAATTATGTAATCAATCTTTTTAGCGCAATGGAATATACACTGCGTGACATTGAAAATGGAACACCAAGAAATAGTGGCCAGAAAATTATGCAAATTTCAGGGTAGACGCGCCTAACCGAGTTATGCAAATGATGTAAAATGCGCAGCTCTCGTGCGCACATGGAGTAAGATATAAGGGAAGGAACTTGCAGAAAGGACAGTATTCGTGTCGTTATTTCTTCAAGGAAAATCATTGTAGAAATTTTGTTCTTGTGTCAAAAGACACGTGTAATAACAGAGAATGCCAGGTCATCGTAAACGGAGGCAGTTCAAGCAGACAGACGCTTTTACGAGGGGCATGGTGATCGGACTGAAAAGGGCAGGTTGGTCCATACGTCAAATCGCAGCTGATACACACCTTGGTGCGTCCACGGTGCACCGACTGTGGAGAAGATGGTTGGAACAAGGAAATGTGGCAATTTATAGGAATGTCGGTGCAACCAGAGTGACGTCAGCACGTGTGGATCGGCGTATCCTTCGACAAGCAGTGGCGGCCCCACAAGCCACTTGTACCGCCATCCTGCAACATGTGCAAGACACCCTAGATCATTCCATCTCGACCAGAACCATTTCCCGTCGATTGGTTGCTAATGGCTTGCACTCATGCCGTCCGCTAAGAAGACTGCCATTGACCCCACCGAATAGGCGCCAACGTTTGGAATGGTGCCGGGCTAGATCGAAGTGGATGACGGAATGGCACAGGGTCGTGTTCTCAGATGAGTCGCGTTTCTGCTTGTCCAGTGATAGTCGCCGTGTACGCGTGTGGCGTCGACGTGGAGAAAGGTCCAATCCGGCAGCAATTGTGGAACGCCCCACCGTGCGACAACGTGGAATCATGGTTTGGGGCGCAATCGCGTATGATTCCAGGTCACATTTACTTCGTATTCAGGGCACTATGACGGCCCAACGATACGTTGATGATGTGCTGCGACCGGTGACACTCCCCTACCTTCAGGGGGTACCCAATGCCCTTTATCAGCAGGATAACGCCCGACCGCACACTGCTCGCATTAGCCAACATGCTCTGCAAGATGTACAGATGCTTCCCTGGCCACCGTACTCTCCTGATCTCTCACCAATCGAGCACGTCTGGGACTTCATTGGACGCCGTTTGCATGCCTTGCCACAGCCGCGTTCAGAAGACGAACTGTGGCAAATGGTTGAGAGGGAATGGAGTACTCTGATTGACTCTCTACCTAGACGTGTTGCTGCGTGCATCGCCGTCCGCGGTGGTCCTACTTGCTACTAAGCCGACGCCGTTCTCGCTCTGTATTATGACTATCATTTTGAAATAAAGATCACTTATTGTTCGTCCCTGTCTCTCTCTGTCTGCCGAGTTTCATCACTTTCTGGCCACTATTTCTTGGTGTTCCATTTTCAATGTCACGCAGTGTACATTATACGCGGTAGGATCAAAAAGTTCCCAAACTTTTAAAAAATAAAATAAAAACAACTTTTTTAAAATGTAAAATCAAAATTTTAATGTAAAGAACAAAGCCTAAACTATAATTTAATTTAGCAACGCCAGTGAATGCGCATGCGTAGTTTTCATTTTAGGCATGTTTTTGTTGTAAGTATTTAGCTAGCGTCGGTTTCTGCAATGTCATAATTTGAGCAAAGGTGAAATTTTAAGTTTTGTGTAAATAAAAAAGTCTTTCACAGAGACATTAGCATTAATGAATGAAGCTTATGAAAACGAAAAATTGTCACGAACGCAAGTTTATTTCTGATATAAACGTTTTAAAGATGGCCGTAAGAGCATCGCAGATGATTCGAGGTCAGGTCGTCCATTGGCGTCAACAACAGATCGCAATATTGGACAGGTACGTGATTTAATTGTTGCTGATAGAAAAATTACTATTGATAATTTTATCAGAAATACTTGTAATTTCGTATGGTAGTTGCCAAAAAATTATTGGGGAACATTTAAACATGAAAAAACTTTGTGGTTATTTTGTCCCACGAAATATTTAACAGATCAACAAGAGAAATCAGATTATCAATTTGCAAAGATTTAATTGAAACTGCAAATAATGATTCTAATTTTTTTTTAAACAATAATAACTGGTGCTGAAACATGGTGCTTTCTTTTTGATCCACAAACCAAAAAACAATCACTTGAAAGGCACACACCAAGTTCTCCTAGGAAGAAGAAAGTTCGTCTTGACAAGTCCAAAGGAAAAGTAATGCTTGTGGAGTTTTTCGATTATCAAGGACTTGTCTATTATGAATTTATTAAAGAGGGGGTTACTATTAATAAACAGGCATACAAAGAAATACTTGTGCGCCTTCGTGATGCGCAGAAGAAAAATAAACCAACTCTTTAAATCAAAACAGTGTAAATTGCTACAGGATAATGCCCCTGCTTATAGAGCCATTATTGTTCAAGGCTATTTAGCCAAGCACTCTGTATCTATCTTGCCGCATCCTCCTTTCTCTCCTGATATCGCCCCATGTGTTTTCTTCTACTTTCCAAACTTTAGATGACGTTAAAGGGAGGCGCTTTTCATCATCATCAGAGGTAATTGAAAATGCGACGGTGGAGCTAAACAAGCTTAGAAAAATTGGCTTTGAACTAGCATTTCAACAGCTTTTTCCACGCTGGAAAATTGTGTGAATAACCAAGGCTCCTATTTCGAAAAATTTTGTTTAAATTACTATACTATGAATAAGTAATTAATTTTTAAAAAGTTCGGGAACTTTTTGATCTTACTTTGTATAGTGAATTATGTTATTTTGAGTTAAAATTATTTATCTAAAGTTAATATTTCTACGAAGCGCTGGATGCCGATCTTTTTCCGGAGGCAACAACTTTGATAAAACTTTCTTATCCTTTGGCTATTGACCATGGTAGAAATTGGGAATTGATATTTTCGAATTTCAAATCGCAAGTATTTATCTATGGTGGATTACTCTGGTAAATATACTGAAAAAATATCTTTGACAGACACCTCATAATAGAGCGTCAATATGACTCCCAAGAGCATCTTCTCAAGACATTGGCTACCCTTTGAATTGTATATGATAATGGGTTCCTGTCTCAGTCTGATAGCTCCAGCAAATTCTTTAAAGAGTATCTGATACAACATATTACTTAATTCCCCCTAATGATCAAAATCAAATGGTCAAATAGTAAGAGATATATGAACTCTCAAGAATTTTTATGATGAAAGTATGTTCCATAGATGGGGTTCAGACATCTTCATTTCTTTAATGATATTGTGAAATATTCCTAGACATACAAAAGTATCTTTCCGTAGAAAAATATGTATACCTATTCTATTAACATGAAAAAAAAAGAATCATACACAGTTAGGTATGCAAGATGTAAAATCACGCTTGGAAGATTGAAAACAAAGCTTCCCACTACTATCTTAATAAAATATATAATGAAACAATATCATTATATATTACGCCTCTAAAATAGTTTTATAATTTGATAACAGATGGCGCTCTAGTACATCGTAACAATATCATACATTGTAAAACCAACAATGAAATTATGCTCTGCTGAAACATGTTCAGCTGACCTTTCATAGAAATCAACTCTAGTACAGATTTTTAAAATTATTTCCCAATAAATAAATAATATCACACACATGCATGTAGAAAATGGTACAACAATTTATTTATTTTAAATCAGGAGAACAAATCAACATTATGAATACTAGAGAGGCAAAGAGAGAAATTTACAGAGTATAAAATATAATTATCAAAATTAATAATCTGTTTAGCATTTAATAAATATTTTGCTACATCTTATGGGAGCTGCAGAAAATTTAGATGCCACTGACATCGATCTGACGTGTTTCAGCAAGATCACTACATATAATGAATAAGGCAGAAATATGGAAAGGAAAACTGTAAGCCAGTTCTAAAAGAATCAAGAAGACAATTATAGTGATAATGACACCTTTGATCAGCACACCTATCAAGAAGCCCTTGGAATTTTGATATTTCTAGCTGTTAACACCAGAACAGATATTGCTTACATCACCAGTAAACTTTCCCAATACTCCAGATAATCAAAGAAAATATATTGGACAGCAATCAATAGAGTGGTGACCTGAGAGAGACAACTGATTTCAGACTGAAATTTAAAAAGAGAAGGCCCGGAAGTCCTGCAGCGATGCCAGCTGGTCGACCATCCATGATAATAAACCCTACAGAGGATATGTGTTGGAACTTGGGGAAACGACTATAGATGGGAAAAGTAGTAAACAGCCACTCTAGCCCTCTCGATCATTGAAGCGAAAATGATAGCTGCTGTCAAATAAAGTGTAGATAATAAACCTGTTACAAAAGTTGAAGGAATGGAGTTTTATGAAAAACCCAACCAAGATATATATGGGCTGGATCTCTAGCCTTAAACAAAGCAGTCGCTGCAGACATATAAATAGAAAATACCACTTCTTGAGACTTGCCATGAATCTAAAGACATCTGTTTTCTATATAGACCATCGCAAGAGGCGGACTTCATGAAAGAACTATCCCGAGACCAAATGGAGAAACACCTGAAGAACCTTAGCGTCGGGAGAGCAAATATAAAACAAGGAGGGAACTGTTCGGAAAACTTTTGACTTTTTATCAAAGGCGCTGTCATCAGAAAGTGTTTTTTTTTGTTGTTGTTGTTGTTTAGGGGGGTTGGCTGGCTTCCTTGTTTTGTATTAATTGTAAACTTTATGTGGTTGGAGCAAGACATTCCTTCAATGTAAATCTTTGCTTTTAATTAATAATAAATATTTGTGTGTATCAAAAAGGGATATCCTTATCACTGAAGCATGTGAGTACAAAGCATTTTTGGACTTTGTAATTTCTCAATATAAAAAAACTTGCATATTTTTCGCTATTTAATCTCAAATAAATGAGAAAATAAAAATTTTCAAACGAAGAAAAAAATCTGATAACAAACGCTCCAGGAGCCGGTTACCTCTGTATGCTCCGATAACAACCATTCAAGTAGGAAAATTTTACGCATCTTTTAGTATTGTCCAAATATCAAACTTCTGACTTGTTTCTTATTTTCATTTGTTTGCGAATTATTAAACACAAAATTCGTAAAGGCTTAAGAAAACAATTAAATTTTAAAAAGGGCTTGAAAGCAATATTCGCATTTTTTTTTAGAAAATGCCTTGTACACCTGACCATAGATCATTAATACTTCATTTCTGAATGTTAACCCTCCACTTTGCGTTAATCTTCATATTTTTTATGCATAATTATATAAAACATAAAAATAAATGTATTATACAACTAGCTAAATTGTATGCAATTTATTTTGCATAACAACAATACCAAAAATTGTGTTCTTCGAATAAGATTTTTTTCTTATCATCATAAAGTATTTTTGAAATTATCAACATTCCGATTTTAAGTTTGTTTATCAATAAATCAATTAACAAAATTTTGTAATATAATGTATAGGAAAGGATTAACTCGTATAGATTTAAGGCTAGATGATATAAAAGAATATGATGTTTTGAAAAAAGAAATGGATGAGAAGAAAAAAGCTGATGGCACATTTCAAACACCACCACCAACTCCTAAAATAGCTAGAGTGACTCATCGAATTGGATGTACACCAGTCCCGAGGAGGGCTACTTAATAATATAAAAACTATGAAAATTTACATTTCCTCATAAAATTACAGAAAATCTAACCAGTAAGTTTTGTTAACAATTTTCTTTTTTACTTGTGATGAATTAAAAAATAATAATTAGACTAAAATTTTGACCATTTACAAACATTTTGAAATATTTACTTTAAATAGTTTTATAGAGAAAGCAATTTTTAAAAAATTTATAAATCTAATGGCTTGTTATGTCAACTCATTGACACTGATGCATTGACAAAAATAGTATACTTTAAAAGTTGAACTTGCCACCAAATTGTTTAATTTGCATATTGTCATTAGATGTTTGTTTATGCTAATATGGCATAGAAATATTAGTTGATAATATATTTATTGGCCGCCAAATTGTTGACCTTGATGTTACAGCTGCAATGGCTTGCCAGCCTATCCTAGACCAAGCTAACCCAACATAAATTAATCAAATACACTAAAAGAAAATAAGACCTAATCCAAATTAGGCGTATTTTAGCCGTAAAGTTGTATGTAAAAAACATTCAACTGTCGAAATTAGAACTTTTAAATGGTCGAACTATCGGAAGTGTCGTATTATCGATATTGTCGAATTACGGTTTGTTATTTGATAGGCCGGAGATCGGGACATCAGAACATGGTTGAATTATCGCCGAGTGTCGAATTGGCATGTGTTGAATTAACGAGGTTATACTTTAGTTATAAAATAGAAACATGTAAATATAGTTAAGGATTTGTATGGCAATTAAGAAAAAAAACTTCTCTCGCTGGCAGACATTCGCATGAAAAGGCATCACATGTTTTTGTTCAAAAATTTTCAAAATAAACGAAGTGGTATTCAGCAGAAGAGGTTATTTTTAATCTTAGCTTCGAGGCGTAAAGGTAAGTGACCTTACACTCGCAAACCTACAATTTTTTATTTGGATTAGGTCTTTTTTTCTTGTACCTATAATCTATAATCCAAATTGTGCTTTATCATTAACCAAATATGATTAAAGAACACCTCTTGATCATTCAACTGAATGTTGCTGATGGTTCATTTGAACATGCAATTGAAGAAAGTGAATAAATTTGAAAAAAAAAAAATTTAAATAGTCATGAAAAGGCATAATTTAGATTATAGATTAGAACTACAAGATAATAAGACAAAATCCAAATAAAATACAGTTATTTATTTATGCTTATGAGGTGATACAGCAGCGTATTTACAATTAGAGAGGAGACAAAATGAATTATATCTAGAAAAAAGAAGTGAGGACATATCGGTCATTAAAGTCTGAGAGGCAAGGCCTTCAGCCAGTTCAGGGCTTCCGGGGTGACAGAATGGAGATTGGAGATTCCTCCATTGAATTTGTACAGCGGGCAGTCATCTAGTATATGGGACATTGATTGTGGGACGTTGCAATAAAATACAGTGTGTGAGGTTTCTGTAACAGCATTGTTACCATTATTAGACAAAAGAATAAAAGTTTGAGTCAAAAGGTGATCCATCAATTAAGTTTATATAAAAGGGTGTACCTGGATCTGTAAAAAAAAAAAAAAATTCTCAAAATATTTTGAGAAAAAATTGTTTTTTTTTTTACAGATCCAGGTACACCCTTTTATATAAAAAGCATAAAAATTTATTCTTTTGTATATGATGGTAACAACGCTGTTACTGAAACCTCACACACTATAATTTATTTAGATTTGGTCTTATTACCTTGTAGTTAAAATAGTTGCAAGGATCAAATAGTGTGTGACATTTCGGTAACATTGTTACCATCATTTAATCAATTGTTTATGCAAAATATTCTCTGAATTTAGTATTGTTTCTGGGGGTCGGTGGAAGGATGGTCTAAACCATTGGTTTTCGACCACTATGACCCGAGTTCAATTCCCGCATTGGGCATTTTTTTCTGATTTAAAAAAAAAAAAAAATGCTCCAATGGCCCCCGATTCTTGCAAAAGTCCAACCCCACCAGTGAGTGCAAGTAACCAAACGGGGCTCTGGCACATTTGTAAGTGCAAAAGTCAAAAGCAGTAAAAGCAGTCGCCTACTTCTACCCACCATGATTATCATGGCCTGTAACACGTGTATTAGGGATAAACAAAAAAAAAAGTGTTGTTTCTTGACGCAAGCATCCCTTGTGGAGATATCACATCTGATTTGATGATAATAAATAAATCATCAGACAAAAAAGTTCTGATTGATCTCATCATGAGATCTTTTAAAGGGATCCATTAAGAGCTAGAACCCTATTCAGGGTGTATTCAAGTCGATCAATCTTCAAAAGGCATGTCTTTCCTCCTCAGTAAGTTGTGTCAAATAGCATAACATCCAATTTATAAATTCAATTGCCATCTATCGATAAATTTTGTAACAATTAAATTTTCTGGCAATGTGTTTCTTTTCAATAATTACATAAATTATTATCTCTACCTTATGTAATTTTATTTATTATCTTACCTTATGTAAGGTCTGCAGAGATAATAATTCAAGTAGTTATTGAAAAGAATCACATTGCAACTCTGCCTTTGCCGGTCCCAAGCCCGGATGATAAAGGAGGAGGGGGAGCAGTAACAAGCTCACTAAAAAACCTGGGCTCAGCTGGCCCGGCTGATAGTACCCTGTAAGGTCTCCTAATCCAGGGATACAGGATGAGCAGCGTTTATTTTGGAGCTAAGTCAGCCTGCCACTGAGTAGTGCCCCCAGTCTTAATGACAAAGGCAGACACATTCTACTTCACCCAGTCATGATGGTTGTCAAATCTCCCCACTATTTTACATCGGCATCGCACAGTTGTATTGACTCATCCATTGATGAGCTCTACTCATCTCCAGCAGACACCATTAAAAGTCTCAAGCTTTGCAAGCTTGATACCCTAATATGATTGAGTGAAGATAAGAAAGAAGAAGAAGATCACATTGCCACAAGGTAATAGACCAACTCCAAATAAATAAAGTGTTGACATTTTGGTAACAGCATTGTTACCATCTTCAGACAAAAGTGTTGAATGCAGCACTTTCAGTCACACATTCAGCACTTTTGTCTGAAGATGTTAACAATGCTGCTACCGAAATGTCACACACTATTTATTTGGACTTGGTCTTATAACCTTGTTTTTATAATCTATAATCCAAATTGTGCTTTATCAATCACATTGCCAATAAATTTAATTGTTACAAATTATTTTCCAAGACACCTTATTGTTTATATCTGTACCTTGCAGGTGTTTAGTTTTGGTTATCTAACCAATGTGGTTGTATGACTCTACTATAGAATGCTCAGAAGAAAAAAAAAAGAATAACATATAGACAGCACCACCACCATAATGTTTTTTTTTGCTTATCCCTAGTACATGTGGTACAGGCCATGATAATCATGGTGGATAGTTAGCGATAATTTATTTGGATTTGGTCTTATTTTCTTGTAGTTCTAATCTATAATCCAAATTGTACCTTATTACTTCAACCAGCAAATAATTATATAACAAATAATATGACACTAGTACTTCAGTCAGAAGATGGGGAGAGTACAGTTACCCAGAATAATGACAGAAGTGTTACCCTATATGTTGAAGTATCCTAGTACATGTGTAAGTGCACCACATGTCTATACATGTGAAAAGCAGTTTGACTTTGCACTTATAAATATGCCAGAGCCCCGTTTGGTTACTTGCACTCGCTGGTGGGGTTGGACTTTTGCAATAATCGGGGGCCATTGGAGCTTTTTTTTTTTTAAACCAGAAAAAAGTGTGCCCAATGCGGGAATCAAATCCGGGTTGTAGGGGTCAAAAACCAACGGTTTGACCATCCTTCCATCGACCCCCACCATGTGTGACATTTAGCTATAGCGCATGGCATTGCCATAGGGATATATTTTCAGCAATAAAGTTGGTAAGGCACGGTTTGGATTATAAACACAAGGTAATAAGACCAAATCCAAATAAATAGTGTGTGACGTTTCGATAACAATGTTGTTACCATCTTCAGACAAAAGTGCTGAATGAGAAAATTAGAAAGAATATGGTTTTACAGGTTACACACACACTAACCAAAGTGTATGATTTTCGAGCCCAAAAAATGGTTGCAGCAAGCAGACAAACCGCAATGCACTGTAGCAAAGTTCCAAAGTGTGGCATGCCACCAAGGTTGTTCAAAAAAGGTTAGATTCCTCAATGAGAAAATATACCACAGCTTGTTTCAAATAGTTACTGTTATCAAGTATGTAAAAACAAGATGTTTTTTTTAAATCTTGTTTAAACACTTGATAATAGTAACTATTTAAAACATTCTGTGATATGATAAAGCACAATTTGGATTATAGATTATGCTGTGATATATTTTCTCATTCAGTACTTTTGCCTGAAGATGGTAACAATGTTATTACCAAAACGTCACACACTATTTAGTTAATTGGATTTGGTCTCATTACCTTGTTTTTAGCAATAAAGTTAGTTGTATATAAACCATAGTTGTTGTTGAAACTTAATTAAGGAAATGGCCAAATTATCAATGGTATCTAATAAAGGTTGGTTGAATTAACTTTGGCTATTTGATAGGCTTCAGGTTGGGATATGAAAAAATGGTTGAATTTATCAATGTCAAACTTTTGTTGGCGGAATTAAAGAAGTTTAAGTTCATAGAGTATCATGATAATATTTATTATCTCTTGAATATTGAACAATCCATATGAAATTATTAATCAAAAGGTATATTTTGTATAATAAATAAAATGAAATATTTTAAAATTAAAATAAGAACATTAAGCCTCCAGGGAAAAGTTTCTTTTTAAAAATATTTTCTATTTACAAATCTCTCAAGCTTTTGGGCAAGAGAGAGAGAAATACCTTCTACAGGAGAAAATATTTTACTTTAAATCATTTTTGATTACAATTACAAAATCCAATATTTTGCTAGGCTGTAGCCTATCTTTGTCAGGGTCTCTCTTTATTGTGAAAATGTTTTGATTAATCAGGGCCTATAAGATATTTACAAAAACACACTCTGTGGCTAACATTTCAAATATACACCCACAACTTTATTGACTATATATACATATACTATTATTGTGCCTTCTACATGCTTTAGGATAAGCATTTTAAGGCATAACTCATAGTTAGGAGTCTCCAAGCGCCCGCCGCAATGGAGGGCCAAGGAGAGGGCTGGAGAGGCGACGGCGAGGCCGTGAGCACCCCGGGGGAGAGGAGGGCTAGTGCGCGCCGTTTTGAGGGAACCAAGGCAGCACCAAGCACAACTAAGGCGCCGCAGGCTTCAAAAATAGTTAAGAGATCATTTCAGGGATCGAGATCAGGCGATCAAGACCCAGAGCTCAAGAGGTCTGGCTTTTATCTCAATTGACTATATATACAGTATAACCTGGTTAATTCAACACCCTATAATTCTACCATTTTTTAATGTCCTTACCTACAGCCTATCAAATAGCAAATGTTAATTCGATCGAACGATAATTAGGTACTACAGTAGAACTTCCATGAGAAGACACCTCTCTGTAAAGGACAGTTTTAATTTGAAAAATTACCATTTTTTACTATTTAGCAACTCTTCAGTAAGAGGACGCCTCTCCCTAAAGGACACTTTGGCTCTGTAATTAGGTGTTGTCCTTTACAGGGAGATTCTACTGTATACAAAAATACAAGGTAATAAGACTAAATCCAAATAAATAAATAGTGCGCGACGTTTCGGTAACAGTATTGTTACCATCTTCAGACAAAAGTATTTAATCATTTTTTGTCTGAAGATGGTAACAACACTGTTACCGAAACGTCACACACTATTTTATTTATTTGGATTTGGTCTTATTACCTTGTATTTATAATCTATAATCCAAATTGTGCCTTATCTATATACAAAAATGTATTAATGCAATTTTATCCATCGCTAAAAGTTGATTTCATGAAATATTTTGAAAAAAAAGAAAAGTCCCAATGGTGTTCTTCTTCTTCTTTCTTATCTCAACACTGGGTGAAGTAGAATGCGTCTGCCTTTGCCATTAAGACTGGGAGCACTACTTAGTGGCAGGCCGACTTAGCTCTAAAATAAATGGCCTCCTCTGATATGAGGAACAGACACCATGTGCAGCTGCTCCTAACATGGAGTACAAACGCTGCTCATTCTGTATCCCTGGATTAGGAGCCCTTACAGGGTACTATCAGCCAGGCCAGCTGAACCCAGGTTTTTTATTGAGCTTGTAACTGCTCCCCCTCCTCCTTTTTCATCCGGGCTTGGGACCGGCAAGGGCAGAGTTACCCAATGGTGTTAATTCACATTATTAATTAAAATATATTGCAACAGTATTTTCAAAATTTATTTGAATTATATATTTGGGTGTGCTATCATTCATAAAAATGTCCACTAGAAATAAATGTTGTGATGAAATCATCTAACTTACTTTAATTCAACTGAAAGCTCTGATCCCGGGGTGTCGAATTAGAGGTTCGACTGTGCATGTACCTTTCTAAAATTAAATAATAATAAATGAATCCTAATTAGTATAATAAGAATGTTAACTAGATTTGAGAAGTAAATATAATGGAGGGATGTCAATTTCAGATCTGGATAAAGAACCCTTATCCTCAACCTTTAAAAAATCATGAAAGACCAAACATTGGCTTATGGAAATTCTCCTGCAGAAGTAAAACAAAAATGACGAACCCCATAATTTCAGGTAAATGAAAATTTATTACCTAAGGAACAAGAGGGGTTAAAACAAATTTTGTCCAAGTATGCTGATCTGTTCTCGCCGAGGCAGGATCAATATGGCAAAACATCAGATTAATACAGGAGAGGCAAAACCAATAAAGCACAAGCCATACAGGGTGAGACTTGCAAGATGGGCACTGAAGAGTCAGGAATACGATTTCAACATAATACACAAATAGGGAAAACATTATTTGGATGCTGATGGCTTATCTAGAGGACCTTTACCTGAAACAGATTGGGTTGAAGATTATGAACGACTATTTTTGAATTGGATAATAAACAAAGAGAATGACTTCATAGAAAATGTTAAGCCTTAAAAAGAAAGCAAACGATCAATTTCACAGAATTTTAAAGAGGAAAATGAGTGTCTCTATAAGAAAAACATAAACCCTGAAGGCAGAGCATGGTTGCTTGTGGTTCCAAAGAAAAGAAGGAAAGAAATTATGATAGAATACCACGACCATATGCTGAGTGGCTATCTGGGTGACATCAGAACCACACGTTGCTTCTCCAATCAAAATAAATCCCAGAAACCTGGCACCATATATGAAGAATATATTGGCTATATAGCCTGCATATAGGTTAGATGGCGCTCTGCCATCTAAAATGCACATTTGAGTTGTCAGGATATTATTATTTTTACCTATACAGTAGAACCTCCCTGTAAAGGACACCTAATTGCAGAGCCAAACTGTCCTTTAGGGAGAGGTGTCCTCTTACCGGAGAGTTACTAAATGGTAAAAAAATTGTAATTTTACAAATAAAAACTGTCTTTTGTAGAGAGGTGTCCTCTAGCGTGAGTGTCCTCTCATGGAGGTTCTAATGTATCACTACTTAACCTTCTCCAGTTTAACTTATATTGTTTCTGCATATTCCAATTTGTACCTCATCATGTAACTCCACAACTTCAGTATTGAGAATGTTCCAATGGATTGTGTGGTGTAGTTACAGAGACCCTCCTCCCAGCCCCACTTCCTCCATTCAAGACTTGTAAATAGACTTTGTGTACAGAGCTCTCATCATACCTGTAGTCACAACTTCCTTATTCTGATATGGTTAAATTATTATTTTTTAAAAATAAATCAATGTGGTACATACAGTCATGTGATTGATTTGTATCTATACCTCCATTAACACTTCTAGTTGCTTAAAAATATGATTATACCTTCAATTCTGGCATGCTTTCAACAGTTCTAGCAGAACATTATGGTACAACACCATTCTACCTTGATACAAGTACATCAACTTTCTGTGATGTGCTGATCTTTCTTATCTCCACTCAATCATATCAGAGTATCAAGCTTGTAAAGCTTGAGAATTTTGATGGTGTGTGCAGGGGATGAGTAGAGCTCATCAATGGATGAGTCAATAATGTATTGATGGGCTGATATTGTATAATATCCCCTATAACCTAATTTACAGTTTATGATCAATGAACACTTTCAATATTTAGAAATTTATTTTCTTTGATGTATGTTCAGCTTTAGATTTTTATTATACTATTTGTTTTTTAATATGATAGGGGGCACAAAATTTTGATTATAGATTAGAACTACGATAAGGCACAATTTGGATTAGAGATTATAAACACAAGGTAATAAGACCAAATCCAAATAAATAAATAGTGTGTGACATTTTGGTAACAGCGTTGTTACCATCTTCAAACAAAAGTACTGATGAGTCGCCAGAGTTATTGTCTGCATATCCAGATATACATGCTCTCATTCAGCACTTTTGTCTGAAGATGGTAACAACGCTGTTGCTGAAAGGTCACACACTATTTATTTATTTGGATATGGTCTTATTACCTTGAGATTAGAACTACAAAATATTAAGACCAAATAAAAATAAATAAATAGTGGGCGATGTTAAAAACATTGTTAACGAAACGTCACACACTATTTATTTATTTAGATTTGGTCTTAATACCTTGTATGCAAATTTTGGGAAAGAGAGAGATAAACCCCATATAAAAATTTCCACATTTGTATAACCCTACCTGAAACCAAAAAAGTTATTTGAAATAGCTCAAATATGTGGTCATATCTGTATATTTGAAAGGACACAGCTCCCTTTTTCCCCCAGTTTGGCAACGGTATCAGTTTCTGTAATATCTACATAGGATGATACAGTAAAACCCTGCTATAAAATGAATCTAGATATAGCAAACCTTCCCTTATAACAAACCTGAAATAATCTTCATTTTTATTTTATAATACAAATAACTATGGCCATAGTGAATCAGGTCTATAGTGAAACACAGGTTCAGTTCCATTGAGATTCGCTATAGAGGGGTTTTATTGTAGTTTTCTAAGGTTAAGCTTCAGGAGTATATCCCATGTTATTACTCAATAGGAATTTCTCCTGTATATACTTTAAAAAAAAAGTAAAGATTTTGTATAAAAAGTTGGTGATAGCAACATGTGTCATATACAATAGAACCTCCATGAGTGGACAGCATTCTACAAAGGATAGTTTTCATCCGCAAAATTACCATTTTTACAATTTAGGAACTCTCCGGTAAGAGGACACCTCTCCCTAAAGGACACTTTGGCTCTGCAATTAGGTGTTCTTTACAGGGAGGTTCTACTGTAGTAGCATAACCAAAATTCAAATAAGTATGACATTTTGGTAACAGCATTTGTACCACCCAAAGTTCTGGATGATCAATTCTTCTATTTGAGGATGATATATAGACATTGCTATTTCTGAAATGTCCTATTTACCCTCATGGACAAAACTTAGGTATTAGAGATTACTTGATGTTGTCTGTTTTTTGAAGGAGACAGGCAATTTTATTCGCACTTGGTTATCTCGTTTGTCTTCAATAAAAGTCACTGTAATATGATAAGGTACATTTTGGATTATAGAATATAATAACATGGTAATAAGACCAAATCCAAATAAATAAATGTGTGTTTTGGTAACAATGCTATTACTGAAACCTCACACACTATTTATTTACTTGGATTTGGTCTTATTACCTTGTGTCACTGTAATATATTTCAGTCTTCTTCTTCTTTCTTATCTCCACTCAATCACATTAGGGTATCAAGTTTGTAGAGCTTGAGACTTGACAACCATCATGACTGGTTGAAGTAGAATACGTCTGCCTTTGTCATTAAGACTGGGAGCACTACTCAGTGGCAGGCCAACTTAGCTCCAAAAGAAATGGCCGCCTCTGACATGAGGAACAGACGCCATGTGCAGCCGCTCCTAACATGTAGTACAAACGCTGCTCATCCTGTATCCCTGGATTAGGAGCCCTTACAGGGTACTATCAGCTGAGCCCAAGTTTTTTGGCGAGCTTGTTACTGCTCCCCCTCCTCTTTTTTCATCCGGGCTTGGGACCGGCAAAGGCGGAGTTATATATTTCAGTTATTCTCTGCAATCCAGATATACATGCTAAAAGGTACAAATTTCTCAAGTTTTGTTTATGAGTGTGAATTCTTATTTGGATTTGGTCTTGTTAGCTTGCTATCAAAGTGTTAGGTAAATAGAACCTCTCTGTAATGAACATCACCAGAGTCAAAGTGTCCTTTGAAGAGAGGTTACCAGAGAAACATGGACATTTCTGTACTTGGCAGACTTCAAACAGGAGTTTCCACTCATGGATATGTCTCTATTCAACAACAAAAAGGCTTTTATTACGGCCCATTGCCCTGTATGGATTCGCCATACAACAACAAAATAACACAGCAATTTTTTTTCTCCCTTTCCCCATGTGCACGTGAGCCTTTGTTTGAAAAGGAATTTATTTACACATCTGTTCTAAAACTTTCCTCACTACCTCTTTTGTGTATTAATCTATTTACAATTGATCTGTAGAAATTATAGAGTTCTATTGCTATATTTTTCTTTTCTGAAATAGTTCTAAGAGTCTTCAGTGGGTTGCTAAGTCTCCCGAAGGTGTTTTTAAGAGTTTTTTTCTCTTTCTTCACCAAAATATTTGCATTCTATGATATAGTGGGAGATTATGTCTCTATTCTAGAAGTTGCCTGGAGCATGTTACTCACAGTAGCCGCTAGAGAAAAGCTTCTTGGTGGCATGGACAAATTCTTCAAATGTAGGGATCAGGAAACAGTCTTTTTTTCCTGCAACATCACAGTCCTGATAGTTGACCACCTCACATGTTGGATTGTAGATACCTCATATTTAAAATACAATATAACGCGGCTGATGACTGTAAAACGAAAATTGCAATTATACCGCGAATGTGGACATGGTATCTGCCCGGTAAGCGGAGCACAGTGGGTTCGATTCCCATCCCTGGACACTTTTATTTTTCCGTTTGTCATTACTCTTCACAATTCATCTCCTATCATACTTCATCCTTAAAGTTAGAAATAATCGCTATTTCTCTTTAAAATAAATTTCGATTTTTGTTTAAAAGAAACATTCGCGGTATAATTGCAATTTTCATTATACCTCATATTTGTTGGAACTACAATAAAATAAGACCTAATCGAAATAAATTAATAGTGTGACATTTCAGTAACAGCGTTGTAATCATCATCAGACAAAATAATAAATGAAATAGTGGAGAGCTTCAGATCCTGAACTCTTTAAAATAGAATCTTCAATTGATGGCATCAACATTGATATGCACTTTGTAAATCATTTTCTTCAGCTCATAAGAAGAATAACTTCTTAGTTCCATTGAAGTCTATCAAAAATGATAAGGTGCAATTTGGATTTATACTTTTGTCTGATGATGATAACAAGACTGTTACCAAAACGTCACATACTATTAATTTATTTGGATTAGGTCTTATTTTCTTGTGGCTATAATTTATAATCCAAATTGTGTTTTTTTTTTGTTGAAGGAAATTTGTTTATTAATATGATTGAGAAAGGAGTGAAATATATAGAGCCATGCGATAAGTAGAATTGTAGAGACAGTAGGTGTTCTGACTTGACTTGAAATCAAAGGTTGATTGTGGTCCGCTAGAGCTGAAAAAAATTGAAATTTGAAAAAAGTGAACGCTTTGTGCATGCGTTGGTGATTGTGCTCTACGGATGATTGAAATGAACTCTTGAAGCGTGTTCAGGCCAGAAGTTGGGAATTTTTAAATCTGGGGAACTGTGTTCAAAGAGTTCGTTGAAATAACGAAATAAAAAAAATTGTCAAGTAGTACTGCCGTTTTTCTACGATGGTTTGAAGCAATTGCTGAAATAGATAGATTGTGCTTTATCATATTTGTTGAAATGTTTACTGGTTGGAGATTTGTATAATGAAGATCATGCATTAATCCTTTCATGTCATTTTAATCCCACACCGTTTCTGTGACCAGCTGCCATTCTTTAATAAACAACATTTATTAAAACATCTCATAGGTTAGCCATCATTCATTAACTACCCTTTTATTTTTAAAGTTTTTTTTTACAAACCAGTGTGTGTTTCATATCCCAGATACAGACCATTATAATCATAGTGGGTAGTTAGTTATTGCTTTTACTATACGTGCACCACGTACATGTAGAAAGCATTTCGATTTTGGAACTTATAAGTGTGCCAGAGTCCCAAGAATCGTATCGATTGAAGAACTTTTTTTTTCTTAAAAAAAAAAAAAATCTGAATTTGATCATGGTTTTCTTCCCCTTCAATTCAGGATTACTCCTTAAGTTTGAAAAAAAAATTAAGGTCAAACTATTTCAAAATGAACATTTTTGCCAAAAAAAAAAAAAGTTGCAGTTTTATCTTTGACAACGCACAGAGAAGATATTATAAAGGCTAATTTGGTAAAATACAAAAGTGTATTCTAAAACAAATTTGTCTATAAGATGAATGTTTAAATAGATAGAAATGGTAAATTGAAGAAAAAAAAAAAGACTTGTAATAAAAAAATTAGGCACCGGCGAGATTCGAACTCACGATCTCCTGTTTACTAGACAGGCGCTTTAACCAACTAAGCCACGGCGCCATATGCAAAAATGGATTCTTATTTCTGTTTTTATTAGCATTATATATTCTATGATGTTGATTTGGTATGGAAACATTTGTATGTATGCAAATTTATTGTTTCAACAAAAACTACGTGATATTCTTGGTAATAACGAGATCCTGTTTCCACCAGGACCATTTAATTTACTTGGTTGGTAGAGGAGAATGGAGGTTTCTTATTTTGAAATTTTTGTCTGAATCTGTTAATATCTTTGGTACCGGAGATTCCTGTTTTGGAATCCATATACGGGCTGATTTTTATCGTTGGTATGTTTCGAAATCCTGCCTAGACCAGTTTTTAGCCTTGGTAGATAAGGGACCCTGTTTTGAAATTCTTGCTTGGACTGGTTTTATCTTCGGTATGTTTTGCCTGGACCAGTTTTTAGCCTTGGTAGTTTGTGGTGACCCTGTTTTGAAATCATTGCTTGGACAGGTTTTTATCTTTGGTATGTTTTGCCTGAACCAGTTTTTAGCCTTGGTAGTTTGTGGTGACCCTGTTTTGAAATTCTTGCTTGGACTGGTTTTATCTTCGGTATGTTTTGCCTGGACCAGTTTTTAGCCTTAATAGTTTGTGGTGACCCTGTTTTGAAATCATTGCTTGGACAGGTTTTTATCTTTGGTATGTTTTGCCTGAACCAGTTTTTAGCCTTGGTAGTTTGTGGTGACCCTGTTTTTAAATCATTGCTTGGACTGGTGTTTATCTTCGGTATGTTTTGCCTGAACCGTTTTAGCCTTGATAGTTTGTGGTGACCCTGTTTTGAAATCATTGCTTGGACTGGTTTTTATCTTCGGTATATTTGGCCTGAACCAATTTTTAGCCTTGGTAGTTTGTGGTGACCCTGTTTTTAAATCCTTGCTTGGACTGTTTTTTATATTCGGTATGTTTTGCCTGGATCAGTTTTTATTCTTGTTAGTTTGTGCTTATCCTGTTTTGAAATCCTTGATTGGACTGATTTTATCTTCGGTATGTTTTGCCTGGACCAGTTTTTTTTAGCCTTAGTAGTTGAGGGATCCTGTTTTGAAATCCTTGCTTGGACTGGTTTTTATCTTCGGTATGTTTATAAATCCGGCTTGGACCAGTTTTATCCTTGAACGTTTGTGGTTATCCTGTTTTGAAATCCTTGTTTGGACTGGTTATTATCCTTGGTTAGAGTGAAAGAATCCTATTTATTATTTTTTGAGCAATTATCAAACCTAATTCTAAACATACCTGACAGAGGGCATTATTTTCGATTTGCTAGTGCTGGTACTTCATTAAGCATCTTGATTCAGTCTTTTCATTTCATTATATTTTTTACTTCAATAATTTTTACCAGATGCCACCTTATAAAACTTTGAAACATAAGTCACGTCCTTCTGGCCGTAAATACACGTTTCATGATATTTCAGGACGCCACAAAGACCAACTTTTTTTTTGGTCATTGGGGTACAGCTTGCACCACTCTGATGAGGGCCAACAGCTTGACATGCGCGCCGCGCGCGCGCGCCTACGTGGTTATCTTGATTAATCATGAAGGGTATTTGACCAATTCTGGAATAGTTAATTTTTTTATTCTGACAGATGGCGCAAGCCATCAGAAAATTTTAGCTGCACGATCAGGGGAGATGCCTTTATCTTGATTTATCAACCAGATCCCAGTACCACATTTGTACTAATTGTTTTTAAATATATATATGTATGTCAGTTTGTGCTAGCCGATGTTACAGTGGTTCTTGCAATATTTGGTACTCACCAATAAAGTCGTTACTCATCGTCTACACCTGGATGGAAGATATCTGGACATTGCACAAAATATTAAAGTCACAGTATGGTCTAAATGTTATTCAACTGCATACTTGTTGGGACAGTTCTACATGGCCTTAATGATCGCCATAATTATTTCTAGAGTTTTAGTCCAATTTTTGTAACGCTACTTTTTAATAATTACTCTATTTCTGCATATTGTAATATGATTTATTTAGCAGCCCCCCGTAAATAAAGATATTTCCGTTCAGTAATGTGGTGAACCTTCTAGCTTTTTAACCAGTTTTAATCTCCCGACTTCTCGAATATTACAATAGGCTGTTTATCTTATGTAGTCTGTATATACACTGGTGGACAAAACGTAAGTAAGTTTCACGTTTTTATGTCAACGGTCGTCTTTTTTTATTTATTTATTATTATTATTTTTTTATAAGGAAACAGAGACAAATTTGTTCACACTTGGTTATATCGTGCATCTACTTATATAATTGCCTTATTCTGAAGCTCACGGATAGAATGCGCGCTCATTGGCTGCCGGCGAACACGTGTCCTCCCTGTCCCCCTCTAGACAACCCTGTTATCAGCTGTGTGATACATACACCTGTCTATAGCGGACACTTTAGGCAACCCTGTAATCAGCAGTGTGTTACATCCACCTGTCTATACAGACCACCCTGTATATAGCGGCCATTCTAGAAAACCCTGTTATCAGCTGTGTGATACATACACCTGTCTATAGCGGCCACTCCAGACAACCCTGTTATCAGCTGTGTGATACATCCACCTGTCTATACAGACCACCCTGTCTATAGCGGTCACCTTAGGCAACCCTGTTATCAGCAGTGTGATACATACACCTGTCTATACAGACCACCCTGTCTATAGCGGCCACTTTAGACAACCCTGTTATCGGCTGTGTGATACATACACCTGTCTATACAGACCACCCTGTCTATAGCGGCCACTCTAGACAACCCTGTTATCGGCTGTGTGATACATACACCTGTCTATACAGACCACCCTGTCTATAGCGGACACTTTAGGCAACCCTGTAATCAGCAGTGTGTTACATCCACCTGTCTATACAGACCACCCTGTATATAGCGGCCATTCTAGAAAACCCTGTTATCAGCTGTGTGATACATACACCTGTCTATAGCGGCCACTCCAGACAACCCTGTTATCAGCTGTGTGATACATTCACCTGTCTATACAGACCACCCTGTCTATAGCGGTCACCTTAGGCGACCCTGTTATCAGCAGTGTGATACATCCACCTGTCTATACAGACCACCCTGTCTATAGCGACCACTCTAGACAACCCTGTTATCAGCTGTGTGATACATCCACCTGTCTATACAGACCACCCTGTCAATAGCGACCACCCAAGACAACGTTTTTAAAATATATTCGCACTCGGGTAAACCCCGGGCGTTGCCCGGGCCATTCGTCTAGTTTTTTTATAAGGAAACAGAGACAAATTTGTTCACACTTGGTTATATAGTGCATATTCAATAAAGGCCACTATGTATCAAATATCTTTCAGATTTATTGTCTGAATCCCGATATACATGTTAATAAGTCCAACTTCAATAAGTTTTGTCCACGGGTGTCACTGGTGGAAATTACATAGCGTTACATCCAGTAGAAACTCAAAAATTCTGTTCAAATTAACTTCTTATGGAGTATTTGTAATGAATTTTTAAATTATGGGTGCAAAAAAAAAAACGTCCAAAAATTATATATTTAAACTTCTTTTTATAAAATTAACGTTTTAATTTGTTATACACCTATCCCCCGATTTACACGGTACTTGTTTTACACGTTTTCGCTTTTACACGGTTTTCCAAATAAGTTTTTTTTTTATCGCACTATAGTAAATGCTACTGTGATTGAACACATGCGCTGTGTACACATCTCACGAGGAATCCCGAGCTTATGTGCTGACTACATATTTTAACCAGTCAATGCATTTTATTTTTATTTCTGTGTACACCTATCCCCCGATTTACACGTTTTTCTCAGGAACGTATCTACCGTGTAAATCGGGGGATAGGTGTATATTGATTGTTATATTAATTTATTTCTACAGGTAAACTCCGTATAATTGGTACAATTGTATAACGAATCACAAGTTTTTACGAAGGAGCTTCTTTTATAAGAAGCTCCTTCGTAAAAACTTGTGATTCGTTATATTAATTTATGCCTAACTGGCCTTGTCCTTATTGTTTGCGAAAGAGCATTGCTCGATGTAAATATTTAAATGTAATTCTACTGTCCTAAAAGCTTATGTCCATAGTTTTCTTGAATACCATTTCTAAGATTCCACCCTTCAGTGTAGCATATAAAAGTAGAATAATCCAATACAGTATTAGAGCTCAAAAGAAGCGGTCTGGTAAGGCTAAATTGGCGAAACCGCTGGGAGGTTTCACCACTGATGAGCCAGGCCATCCAAATCTTTTTTTTTTAAATCGCAGTAAGGACAGTAGAAGTGTGATTTATTTGGGAAAAGAAACATTAGATGTCGCATTATTTCGTTGTATAAAACTATTTACATTTTATTTTTATCATTTGTTCTTTGCATAATTAGCCTGTATACATTCATGTCACGTTTCGCGGTATTCTAACAAATTTTTCTGGCTATAACACTTTCTATTTCTAATGGGGTATACAAATGCAAAACAATGAACAAATAAATTAAAACCCGAAATAAATCCTTCATCAAATAAGCCAGAATGACAAAAATTGGGGGGGGGGGGGGGGGGGGGTAGGAAAAATAAACCCACCTTGAATATTAAACAAGCAAGAAAAACCTTCTTAAGAACAATATCCCCAAGGACCTGAGGACCCAAAGACACCAATATAAAATATAATTGTAAATGAACTCTTGTGTATATAACTATATCCCCCACACATTTTTTTATAAATATGATGATCTAGATTACTCTTTTTGAGCGGCACCTAATAAAGTTAATTTTGGAACTGGAATAATAGAGTATAATAAAGTTATATGGAATCAAAATTAATAATGAAATATTTAGTATCTATTCCACAGACTCTTGTAAATGGTGTGGTATACCTAACGTGTTGGGCATATCAGAAACACTGCTGTAATTGGAGACGACCTGGAAAGAGTGGACAGCGGTTGGAGTCTGACCATTTTGTTAGTATAATGTGTACACCATCCCCCGATTTACACGGTAGATACGTTCCTGAGAAAAACGTGTAAATCGGGGGATAGGTGTACACAGAAATAAAAATAAAATGCATTGACAGGTTAAAATATGTAGTCAGCACATAAGCTCGGGATTCCTCGTGATATGTACACAGCGCATGTGTTCAACCACAGTAGCATTTTGTATAGTGCGATAAAACAAAAACAACAACAAAAAAACTTATTTGGAAAACCGTGTAAAAGCGAAAACGTGTAAAACAAATACCGTGTAAATCGGGGGATAGGTGTATTTTTCTGTATCCTGCTCAATAAAAGGATAGAAAGTGTTTTTTTCCTTCTCCTTTTGGATTTGCCGGTCTCAATAGCAGTCAAACAAGCCATTTAACGGCTTATAAACTCGCATAACTGATTTATTCCAGGACTTATTTTCCCAAGGAACACGGTTTCATCATGCTAGCCTTATCGAATGAATTCAATGTTGGCTTTGTGCCTCTGAGTGCGTACGAGAGGCGCAATACCCAATATTGGCGAGTCAGTGAAGTGCTATTTCAGAAATATTAGATGAAAATTACACGAAAAGCCTTGAAGAGAGTATACAGAGAGGGATAAAGAAAATAGAAGAACGGCTAATGATCACAATGAGGAACAAATTGGATATATGGGCTCCTAGAATTAAGAAGGTTGATCCTAGAATATGAATGCCGGCCAGGCAGCCTCTATCTTCACGATAATACCCAATATATTTCCTTCGTCATTGCCCAAATGGTTCAAGAATTTCTAGTTCTTATCGAAGTTTGAACTTAGAAAGCAAAGGACATGAAACTATTTGCTTCCAAGTTGTCTACCATTGATTAGATTGTATGCGATATCTGACAATTTTACGCTGATGGTTTCTTCTTAATAAATCATGAAAGGTTATTAGTCGAATTTTTTTCGGTAAATATAAAAAAAAAAAAAAAAAATCAACTAGAAGAGCAAGTCTTCAGTTCGTCAAGGCACGCATCCAAGCATCTCACAGAATGGTACATATACAGAAGAAAATATTGGCGAGTCAGCGAAGTGCTATTTAAGAAATATTAGATGAAAATTACACGAAAAGCCTTGAAGAGAGTATACAGAGAGGGAATAAAGAAAATAGAAGAACGGCTAATGATCACAATGAGGAACAAATTGGATAGATGGGCTCCTAGAATTAAGAAGGTCGATCCTAGAAGTTTTTTTTCTCTACAATAGATCGCCATGTTCTATCAGAAACATTCATTTGTTCGTTCAGAAAGCGTTCCTTTTTTTAGGTTTTCGTTTAGGTATATCTAAATACAGGACATCGAATCGCATGGAAGGTCTAGAGAGAGCCAAGAGCTTTCAAGAGATTTCGAGTTGCCCACAAGTTTGGAAAAATAAATCCAACAGAAGATCTAGCGAGAACCAAGAACTCTTAGGAGACTTCGAATGTGCAAATAAGATCAAACTAATGAAACTTTGTTAAAGGCAATTTGAGAGAGAAGAATACGTTATATAGAATCACAGGAGCTTATTGGATCGTCTAAGCAGTCTATAGGAGAAAACCAAAGAGTTCTCAAGAAACTTGGAGCATGCATTTAAGCCAGAGCAGATTGACTGTTAATTCTTAATGCGTTTATTTCCGCTCTAAGAAGAATTTCTGTTAAAGATTTGTCCAAAGAAGAAATTTTATCTTTTGACGCGCTTACCTTCTTCTTTGGTTTTGAGATCAAAATTGTTCTTCCGAGCTATCTACTACTCTGACCAACCACCGTCAAGGACGTGGGAAAAGAGCGTGTAGTAGTGAAAGAGATAGCTCAAGTCGAGCTAGAACAATAATGGTTTATTTGCTAGGTGTGGTGGAGCTTACTCCATAACTAAGCTTCTCTAGTAGTTTGTTTACTTATCCAACATTTTCCAATATTTTTATTGATGACATTTTGTTCCCCTGATATCATCCAAATTAATCGAAGAAGTATTCTCAAGATTATTACCGTTTTGGATACAATTAAACGCGAAATATATATATTACAAGATTGTTTCTAAATTTGGAAAAGTCAAGGCACAAAACACTACCGAAGATTTTACAAGAAATATTAAGCATCTAGCATTATCATATCTGGCTTTCACCCAGAAGGCCTGAGTTCGATTCCCGGCGTGAGATTTTTTTTTGTTTTTATCGTTTTTATTCACTCTTCTTATCTAATCCACACCTGATCTCTTATCTTCCCTGGACTGGGGAATCTAAGCTCTTTTGAACAATCTTGGTTGCGTACACCACCTTGGTACTTTGCTACAGTGCATTGCGGTTTGTCTGATTGCTATATCCATTTCTGGGCTCGAAAATCATACACTTTGGTTAGTAGCCCGTAAAACCTTATTTTCCCAAACATTATCTAAAAAAAAAGCACTTTCGAATTTCATTTCTATTTATTTTGAAAATAGAGCAATCCATAGATAAATCTTTAATTAAAAAGGCATATATTGGATCAAAATATCATTTATTTTACCAATATTTCAGCTGGCTGAACGCCAACCTTTATCAAGGTGTTATAACATTTTAAAGTGTGTCAATAACAAACTCAGGGCAACACATAACGTCAATAGCATTAAGTTTTTAAAATTATTTTGTTATATTCAATGGGAAGAAAAATTTGAAAAATATATTTATATTATGGACAAAATAATTTTTGTAAAATATGGGTGTGAATTTTTCTCCCCATTGAATATAACAAAATATTTTAAAATACTTAATGCTATTGACGTTTAGTTGTTGACACACTTTAAAATGTTATAACACCTTGATAAAGGTTGGCGTTCAGCCAGCTGAATTATTGGTAAAATAAATGATTTTTTGATCCAATATATGTCTTTTTAATTAAAAATTTCTATTTATCTATCAAAATATAAATAAAGATACAATTCCAAGACTTATGTAACAAAACTAGAATGTGCAACTGTCATACTATACCGAGGCGAAGAAATTTAATCATATTTGAAGGAAAAAGCGAAACTTGGATACTCTTAATTTCAAAACAAAAATGATCATTAAAAAATGTGGATAAAATAGTTGAAGCGTTGCCTTGTGTGTGTTAAATTGCTAAATGAGATGGCGTCGCTCATTTGACCGATGTTGCTGGGAAAGAAGAGCCATTTGGCTTAAATCATCGCCATATACATATCGTGATTTAAACATAGCTATATAAGTTAATCGTCCTTATTTAAGCTTGTACCATATTAATTACCATTACATCAGTCCCTATCTGCTAGCAACACATACTTTATGTAATTAATCATAACTTTTTTAATATTATATTATAATATATGTACTTAAATATTTATTATTTTGGTACCATAGGACAGGCCATAGTTAAATTAGTATAACCCCCATATACATTATAGCATTATTAATTATATTTAACCACTCTATTACTATAAAATATCGCAAATTACATTATGTAAATAATAAAGCTTACTGGGTGGAACAACTGCCACAATCTGAACCATTAGTATGAACCATTGACATAGAAATATACAAAATCATAAATCATTTCCGTGTCTCATGTCAACTGAATGTTGACTGAATGTGCCAGACCTGACAAATTTCTCCTCTATACACATTATATACTTTATTTACAAATCAATTTACTCTGATTAATATTGTTATGCCACTGCCGTGTCGTGATAATCAAATGAAAACACGCGGGATTGATAGGTATCTCTGTTCTAGGGATATTCACCCTCTATTTATTTTACAGGGCCACACAAACAGCGTATAACAGATAGCAGACGCTGGTCTCGACGGAGACACAATGCCGACTGGCGTCAATCGCGTCCTTTTCCTTCATAAGCCAGGAAAGGTCCAACGGTCCCCATCGCTAGGCCTAAACGTAGAACAATATATAACAAAAATCCTTTTTCATAGTCCTGTTTGATGATCAGCTTTATAATAAAAGATGATTAGATTTTTATTAGAATCATTCTCAGATAAAATCAACTTTAATGGTTGAGCCCATCTATTTAAACATAAATGTCTTCTACATTTTGCCAAATACAACAACCCAAATGGAAGAAGAGAAGGTGGCGACGAAGAAAACAATTTAGAGAATACAATAATTTTAGGTTGGATTTTGATTAATTTAAAACTTTTTAAACAATATTTTTATAAACGTTTATTGTCCTTTGACGTTTAAAAAAAAAAGGTGAAGTTCTAACTTGAACTAGAAAACAGTGTCAGCGAGACCTTAATATCACAGGAAAATAACAATAATAGACGGAATAATAGAATTAATATCCACATTGATGAAGACACCACTGGAATTTATTGATTCATCACATTCAATAACTTCATTTTGTTGATTTTTTTCATTAACTATAGAACTCCCCCCCCCCCCCCACTAATAAAACTAGAAAATGTTACATACATCCAGAAGATATTGAATAAAAAATGGAAGTTTGCTCAAATTAACTACTTGTAGCGTAAAATAAATGATTTTATAATAAATTAATTTTTTCATGCAAGACGACTACAAATTTGTTAAATTTATTTTTTTTTTAATAAAAAAAAATAATAATTTGTCTTATGTTATAGCCCGTGTAATCTACTTATATATATTGCCTTATTCTGTCTGTTTGTCTGTTTGAAGCTCACGGATGGGATTTTTCATAACCATCGGTGGTTCAGTGGTAGAATGCTCGCCTGCCACGCGGGCGGCCCGGGTTCGATTCCCGGCCGATGCATTTTTTTTTTTTTTTTTACAATTTTTAAAACTCATTTATATATTATACAAGAATGACATCCACGGCGCCAATTTATAATTGTAACGAATAGTATTTGAATAAAAGCATTTAATCGGGTAAAACCCGGGCGTTGCCCGGGTCATTCGTATATAATAATTGTATAAACGAATGCAAGACATAATCACCGCGAATGTTTCTTTTTTTTAAGGCAATTTCTTTTTAAGGCAATTATCGTTATTTATCGTTAATTTTTGTTTCGATTTTATTGAAAAAAAAAAAAACGATATGGTACCTTTAAAAAATGATCTTTATTACTATGCAGTTTTCTATTTAGTCAATATACCTAAGTTCATGTTGCAAATGTAATTATCTCTATCGATTTAGTAGGTGAAATGCAAAAAAAAAAAAATCGACATGATGAAATCTTTATGAAAATTCACATTTTTATTTTTATATTTTCAAGACACACACAGTTTGGGGCGGGACGTTTCACAAGAGAGACATCCACGGCGCCAATTTATAATTGTAACGAATAGTATTTTAATTAAAACATTTTAAAAACACACAGTTTGGAACGGGACGTTTCACAAGAGTGACATCCATGGCGGTAATTTATAATTGTAACGAATAGTATTTGAATTAAAACGTTTTTAAAATATATACGCACTCGGGTAAAACCCAGGCGTTGCCCGGGCCATTCGTCTAGTATAATATAAATGCTTTACATAGATTTGACCATTGACCAATGTTTTTATTGTTTTTATAAATATGTAAAATAAGTTTAGAAGATTTATAATATTAGGTATATGTTGCACTTTGTTATTTAAATAAACAAAATAAGTCTTTTATATAGATATATCTTTCTTCAATAAAAATAATAAACAAAGCATATTACAGCCTGTACATTTAGGTACCATGATATTCCACCAGTTTCTTCTACTACTTTCTATTTCCATTAGTATAGATATTTGCATCATGAATTGAATCACTGGGGGTCGGTGGAAGGATGGTCTAAACCGTTGGTTTTTGACCGCTACGACCCGGGTTCGATTCCCGCATTGGGCACTTTTTTATGTTTAAAAAAAATAATGCTCCAATGGCCCCCGATTCTTGCAAAAGTCCAACCCCATCAGCGAGTGCAAGTAACCAAACGGAGCTCTGGCACATTTGTAAGTGCAAAGTCGAACTGCTTTTCACATGGGTATACATGTGGTGCACTTACAGTAAAAGCAGTCGCCTACTTCTACCCACCATGATTATCATGGCCTGTACCACATGTACTAGGGATAAGCAAAAAAAAATATATATATATATTATGAATAATCATTTACACATCTCCCCTCGTTGCTCTATTTTTGTAATATGGTTTAAATAAAATAATCGCAATCTCGTTTAAGTTTTATGAAAAAAAAAGCGCCTGGATAATTAAGCCCTAGGAGATCTCACGTGAATCGCCCCTTGTGTATAGGTGCTTGTATTTTACAACGGTTGGGTCTATCTTAATTTGGATTAAGATCCTTCTCAGATATAATACGATCTCTGCATCAAGCTTGAATTTCAGTGCCATGAAAGAGAAGTTATGGCTCTACTAAACTGACTTAAAAACGAATTTACAAGATCAAATTCTTTTCAATTTTATTTAAAAAATAGTTTTCATTATTGGAAAAATAACAAGCTATTGCTAGAAAAAAAATAAAAGAGTTGATTCCAAAGTAAGAAAAAGAATGTGGTATATAATTATGGCAATTTTAGCCTTTTTGGCTCTTCTAATGACATTAGACCAATACTTATATAGAATGCAAAAACGATATGAAGATGAAATATTCAAACTGGAGATGGATTTGGAACTCTACAAGGGAAAAGCAGATTTTTTCGAAAAAGCTTCACGATTGCTTGAGCAGAAAGCTACGACCCTGAAGGATGAAAAGAACAATCTAGAAAAGGTCTGTGATGCCCTGCGATATCGACTTGCGGAAGTTTGCATTCTGAACGCTGGGCTTCGAAGGATTTTTCCATTAGCTTCCAGACCACTTCTCTCCATTGCTGAACATCCTTGGCCTGAAGAAGGTCTTGATATTTCAGCTACAGATATGGCCTTCCACGGAAAACCTTATGTTAGGACTTCACGCAAGCTCTATGGGATTGTTTCTAGGTTCTTTACTAGAAAATAAAGTGAAATGTGTGATATCTGTGTGTGTTTAAATCCAGATGTTGTTATTTATCCCAAGTGTGCATATGATATAATAAGTGGCTCTTATAATCATTGTGGGGATCGGTGGATGGGTGGCCTAAACGGTTGGTTTTCGACCACTACGACCCGGGATCGTATCCCGCATGGGACACTTTTTTTTCTAATTAAAAAATGTTTCAATGGCCCCCGATTCTCGCAAAAGTCCAACCCCACCAGTGAATGCAAGTAACCAAACGGGACACACTTATAAGTTCAAAATTCGATCTGCTTTTCGCATGTGTGTGCACTTACAGTAAAAGCAGTCTCCCAACTTCTACGAAACATGATTATCATGACCTTTACCACGTGTACTAGGGATAATAAAAAATCATCGTACTGACTCTACTTCTAGATGTTTCTATACCATGTCAACTGTGGATCACACTTTTAAATTCTACCTTATTGTATAGAACACTTTTATTTTTGGAAATTAGCTTTTTTTGTGATAAGGGAGGTAGGAAGATAACCTGAGCAGCGTTTATAACTCTCTACACCCAAATAAGCTGGGTTCTTTCTGAATCCAAGACAGACACAACATTGGGTTCAGGGCAGTCAAGATTCAGGTGCAGTTAGATCATAATGTTGCCCGATTGAACAGCGATTCCAGGACCCTTATTGTCCACTTTACCTTCCCGGGTGCTGTCCCCTCTAAACCGAGGTAACCCTGTTCCTATACGTGCGGATTTATTTTGTCTTCAGGCTAATGTACCTCCACTCTGGCCCCATGACTGCATGTTGAATGAAGAGCCCACTGCGAGGATGTCGGCTCCATACATTACAACATCTATATATATAAAAAATAATGTTTGTGTGTTTGTTTGTTTGTATGTCCGGTATACAAATTCGCAGTAGTTCACTAATTCAAACCAAAACTTATATACATAGGTAAAAAAAAAATACGGAGAAGACGATAGGCTATTTTAAAAATATATAAATAAATTATTGACAGTATATATTCAAATTATTCTAATTAGCTCACGAACAGCGCCCTCTATCAAATATTAGATTAAATTATGCTGATGCAAACAAATAGATAATGCTAATAACAAACAATTATAAAAAAAATCTTATCTAAATATATATCACTCGGGTAGATATGCATACGGGTCAATCCCGGGGCGAAGCCCGGGTCACCCGTCTAGTATATATATATAATTAAAAATGATTGACCTGCAGCTGTTGGTGCGATAGCGTCTTCTTCTCCGTTGTGGTTGATTTTACAGCTAGAGTTAAACTCTGTAACACTGATATAGAAACATGGTAGAAAAAGTTAAAACGTTTTCCACTTATAAGTTAGCAACACTTAATTTCTCTCTCTCTCTCTTTAAAATGGTAGCTGATTGAAAGAAAAGGTTTTCAGATTTGGAATAAGCACACACCGAAGAAAGAAATCTCCTAGAACAACTGTTACTTTGCCAGAAAAAATGTTTTGTTTTTTCCGTGTCAGTACTAGCACGTGTAAGTTGTAACATGAGAATTGAAATAAGAGTTTCTTCATTAGTGTAAAATGGCAAGCTCTCTTTAAAGCATCAAATCTTCATTAGGCGAAACAATTGGCTTCTTATTTTAATTCTCCTGATTTGGAATTGTTCTAAGAAGATTCAGTGTAAGTTGTAGCCATAATGTAGTTCCACTGAGTCACCTCCGTTGGAGGAGGTTTCTTCTCGCCATTCTCCATCTGGTTGGAAGTGAGACCAGAACGCGGTGGTTTCATAATGTCGCGTAGGTACCAACTCTTGGTCGAGATAACGAGCGAAGAACTCTCTCTCCCTCTCGAACTTACATATTTACAAAATAGATAGATAGATTTCACAATTGTATTTATATAAATTTAAAAACTTTAAAATAAGAGTATCTTTATAGAGTTTGAAATACTCATCATGTACCGATATTGTCGCGCGATAGAACAAGTGGGATGACTCCATGTGTCTCTCCATCGTAATCTTCTACCTCACTGGCACAGCGAAGTGCTGTTTTGAAAACTTCGAGTAAATCATGAATTCATGGAAGGAATTTAAGATAAAGTTTTGTGAAATATTTGGATGCAAAGAAGACACGGCTAGAAAAAGCCGAGAACATTCTTCGAACTAGAGCGCAGACGAATGGGGAAAACGCCGAGAGCTACATACAAGAAGTCCTCCCCACTTGCTCGAACGGCTGGGTCGATTTGGCTCATGTACATAGGCACTTCTATTTTCTATTTTCTATAACTAATTAAATAAATATTTAAAGTAATTCGGAAGCCTATTTGATTATTTTTCATCGCGACAATATTAAAATAATAAATTTAAAAAAGAGTAAGGTTGTGACTACATCAGTCGATCTATTGTTTTGTTTCCTCGACGTCTCCCTGTCCCCTTCTTCAGTGAGTCACTGTGACGTCGGTAAATTAATAACTCAAGAGATCGGTTGATGTGTGTAGTTATTGTGTCCTTTTTATATGATGAGTCAAGCCCTCTCAAAATTCTTCATCGCAGTAAGGACAGTAGAATGTTTGTTTTATTTGAAAAATAAAAAAATTGTGTTAAAATTTTATTTCTTATATATAGTAATGCTGTACAACCGATTGCTTAGATTGAACGTGGCTTGAAATTTCTACCTACACATTGCACCATGGACGTTGATTCTTGAGAGCAAAATGCCGGCAGCCTGGAAGCATGGAAACTCAGTGGAGTTAGAGAGTGGATGGCAGAACACATATCAACATCCCTACAGATAATGTACAAATACATATTAACACAGTATGTGCATTTTAAACTTGTTTCATCCCCTGAAAAGTTTCTCTCTCTCTTGATGTAACACGGATTCTTGGAGCGTACTTGAAAGTTTAGAGATTTGTCACACACATGTGGAGATATAGAATTTTCATCCAATTATAAAAGTAGTAACAAATGTTATAAAGTCTGTATATAAATCTTCCAGGACAAAAAATCCTTGTCGCTATACAAGTATATGCCATTTATTTCATCACATTGAAAGATAATAAAAAAGGCTTGATTCAGTATAACCTCTTCTATTCTCAAAACATAATTTAATTTAATCGTTTTAAAAATATCAATATTTTCTTTAATTCAACCGGTGTTTTTTCAAATCTCAGTCTTTTTTTTTAAATTTAACCGACTATAGTTCAACACCGATTTTATTCTGATGAGTTCGAGAGCATTTCATAAATTTTTTTTAGTATAATGGAAGAAGAAAGTCATTGTTAAAAACAATGATGATTTTATACTTTTACTATTTCCAGATCTCTACATGTCCAAATATTAGGGCGCCAGTGGCTGCAGAAAAGCAGACCACAAATTTATTCATCTATGGCACATGTAGAGACCTAAAGCTGTGCCGGCTAGCAATTATATGTTAAAAGGGGAAATTAACCAATCAATATTTTGGCCAAACATATTTTATTTATTCTAATAAAATAAATTTTCAATGTACTACACAAGCAGATATATATATAAGATTTCATGGAAAGGATAATAAAAAAAACTATATAAGTTTAAAATTGGGAGGAGTTTAATATACATATAAATGTAAACACACAAAAAAAAAAGCCTATTATGCCATTATCCCCAGAATATCCCCACCTACCTTCAGCCACCCATGTCCACCATTCAAAAGGGGCAGGCAAAGGCCGCAGTCAGCGGCCTTCGCCCTCCGCAACTCCAAGCCTTTTTTTTTCTCGGAAAAAAAAAATCAAATTATTGTTTTTTATAAAATGTAAATATATCGATGGCAATCTCAAAAAATGTAAATATCAAAATTGTCAATCTTCAAGAATGTAAATATCCCGCTTCCTTCTCCCCGTGTTGCTGAACTCACCCCCCCAAGCTATCATCACCTTTCTCTCTATGAAAATAAAAAAATTAAAAAGGCATCTTAAAAAAAATGATAAAAATAAATTAAATATAAAATTATTAAAGAAATATTCACAAAAAATAAAATAAAAATACGAAAATATTGAATTAAAAAAAAACAATTAATATTGTAGGATCTGGGCATCTTGGGGTCAGCTTGGGAAAGGTTCAGGGCTCGTGGTGGAGCTGGTGCTCTGCATGAAGATGGTGGAGCCAGGTCAAGCACCATAGGTCGGTGGCTTGACTACAGGAAGGGGTGTCTGGGTCCATCTTGGACTGGTTTGTGGTCAAGTCGGCCACCATCGGACATGTGGCTCGACTAACAGGAAGGGGTGTCTGAGTCCATCTCAGGCTAGCTTGGTGTTGGTGGGGCCAGGTCATCCACCATAGGTCAGGTGTCTTGACCACCAGGAAGGGGTGTCTGAGTCCATCTTGGACTATCCTGGTGTTGGTGGGGCCAGGTCATCCACCACAGGTCAGGTGACTTGATTACAGGAAGGGGATCTCGGTCTCTGGCTCAGTGCTGCCAGGGCTAAAGGTGGCTTCAGGCTCCATCTCAACACCTCGCAATCACCAGAGGTTGGTAACTTAAATGGACAAAGGTGGGATATGGTTAGGTTAGGTGGGGTTCTGGGTTACTTTGGCATATTATGGTCACGAGGTGTCCCAACAATCCTCCCTGCCAAAAAAATAATTTTACAAAATAAAAAGGAAAATTAATTTCCAACACCGAGTGAGGAAACTTAATAAAATAAAAAAAAATTACATAAAAGAAAATATTTACTACAATAATAGTATATCCATACTCAAATATTAATTAATCACTCAAATCCACCCTGGGTGCTAAGGTGAAGTGATGAATGTGCATTAAAAAAAAACTCAAAAATTCTAAAATCATAAATCTACAAATTTAAAAAAATATTATGGTATACATGTATGTAAATGCAATTCATTTTCTTTTTCAAATAATAACAATTATCCAATATATGCATTTTTCATAATGTAACAGCCAAAAAAAAATAAAAGTCCTAAAATACATAAAGGTATCAGGGGGGAAAGACAAATTTCAAATCTAATGCGCTTCTTTCTACTAATATTTAATAGGGTAATTCAAATCAGTAATTTAAAACACTTTGATCCCACACACAACTCATTCTGTTAAAACCAATTGAATCTTTGATTAAAAATTGAACTGAAACCTTTTACATGGTTAGACTAGTTGTCTACCTAAATTATTCGGTACATTGACCTCGCATGGCCATACATAAATGAAAACATCCTTTGTTAAAAAAAAAATCCTGCTTCACAAAATATTAAACCAAACCTATAGCTTAACTTTAAGGTATATATACCTTCTTTTTTTTTAATGACCTTAAAACACACACAAAAATTACCCTACTTTTTTATAATAAACCTTAAAAAAAAAATTATTTCGAACCGGTATTCAAGGTTTAAGACCAAATCTATAATCACAAACTGACACTCAGGTACTTGTTAGTTTACATGGGATTCGATTTGTCCTCTAGCTGCCCAAAGCTAGAGCTTCTCACACCTTCGGGACTTTCAGGCGGAGGACAAAGACCTTCACATGGTCTCAACACAACTGCTGCTCCCAGAGCAGTCAGAAGAAAAGGAATCATGGGACTCTCTCCCTTTACATCCAGTGTGTGCTCCCAGAGCACATGACAAATGACATTTCCCACAACCATGCGAGTGCTTTCTGCACAGAAAGATAAACTTAGCTGGAGAGCCTATATCTCATCCAGGGTCAAAAAATTCAGTTAAAAAAAATAGATAAGTTTGAACCTAACATATATAAACAAAGAAAAAAAAATTGAAATCAAATTTATACCTCCACATGAAGTGAGGAAACTGCCTAAGCAGACATATCAGATTGTCAGTGAGTTTACAAATCCCTGATGGTAGATCAAACTATTAAGGTCCTAACACATTTTATATAAAGTTACAAGATCCTATCCTACACAAATATTTTAATTTGTCCAGGTCTAACATACTGCTGGCTTGAAGTTTGATATCTCATTCACTACCCTTCATTCATACAAAAAAATAAAAACATTTGCGGGTGCATTCAAACTAAACTTGAAATCAAAAGCACTGCCTGAAAATTAAACAAACAAAACAACTATTCAGAAAACTAAATTCAGGGAGATAAGCACAAGTGCTCTATACCAAAGAAAATCTAGTTATGGTCCACCTCCATAAACTCACAAAAGAATATAAACTTGTACTAATTACCACCAATTTGGTCATTCGGTACCCAAAATAGTACTCTAACATAAAAAAAAGAAAAGTGTGCAAGGTTCATAAAAAAATAGAAATCCTATCTTCAAATATTCATCTAATCCTATCTATTTAACCTAAAAAAATATTATCATTTACTGTAAAAGCTATCTAGAGGGCCTGTATCCCGTCCGTCCTGTGTTTACAATAAGCGACAAAGAGAAAACAAAAAAAAAAAAAATCCTCAAATTAGAGCATATTATAAATCCTAGAATCCTATTTAAAACAAAACTACTACACTGACTATCCAACTAGTTCAACATTGCTTCATAAAGATTGCTCACAGTGATGGATACCAAGAGAGCCTAAATCTCGTCTTTTAGGTGCTTCACTGTCCGAGACACAAAATCTTAACTCCTAGTTGAAGAAATGGATATCTCTTTAATCATAAAAGTAGGTCTTAAATCTATACTAAAATAAAAGTTTATAAAATTACTAAAACAAAGGCTGAGTTTTAAATTTAAAAAAAGGATGAACAAATGCTCTTACATTTTGATAAATTTACACACAAAAAAAATGTTCAAAAAATCTAGAAATTACCCTAAAAAAAATGAAATATAAAAAACCTTTGCTCTAAAATTATCTTGTTCATACCATGTAAATATCTCCTTCATACTATGAAAAGCTTCATCATGTAGGTCAGCATGTACCTCAAGGGCAGAGCATAGACATGCTAACACTTCTATAAGTAAAATTCATTATTAACCAAAAGAATGTCAAGAAATGTATTTTTTTTATACACTCATACGCAATATTCCTGAAATACCTTATTAAGATAATAATAATTATAGCTTTTGTTATTTCAAACGCTTAAAAAGAAAACATGCCTTTTTATTCAATAAATTGCCTTAGAAAAGGGTTTCAAACAATAAAGATGAAAAAAAGGACATTTAGGCCTAAAAATAAATAAACTTCTAATTGGTTTAACCATCAACTGGTTTATAAATATAGGTAAACTTAATGAAATGTGTTTCATGAATTAAATTATTAGATCTGAGTATATGTAACCATATATGTAATAGGAAAACCTCCCTGCCAATTTCTTACATAATGGTAAGTCATTTGAAATTGACATCTGTTATATGTTTATTATGACACTGTCATAGTTTCCATATTAAAGTAAATTAAAAATTATTAACATCATATTTTCTTCTAAGTAAATATATTTTAAAACTTCTAAATGTTACTGTTGGGCTATTAGTTGAAGCTGGACTAGATGATGTAATAGTATAAGGAAGTAGTCAATTATCCCACTACATCTGCCGATTGAAGTGGATATATATGAAGCACATGGAGGCGACGTTAACAACAGGAAAGTTATCTTTATTATGTTATCTAAAAGGGGGAGGGGGGGATGGACTGCCCGCTGGGCAGCTCGGTGATTGGCTGGCCGTGACGTAGTGGTGACGTAGGTCCTCTCAGGCGGAAGTGGGCATATTCAACATGCCTTCATTCCCCCACTTTGGATATGTCGGGTAGTATGCCAGTATCCAGACAATTCATAGCTGCACAAGCATTCTGATGTGCAGTCCTTTTGAGGCCCTTGGTGAAGATGTCGGCCAGGTTGTCGTTGGTAGAGATGTAATTCACATGGATGTCTCCACTGTTGACCTTTTCTCTTATATAATGATACCGTATGTCAATGTGCTTCGACCTATTGTTTTCTATGTTGTTTTTAGAAAACTCGATGGCAGCTCTATTATCACAGAATATTGTTATTGGGCGTGAGGCGTTAGTCAGGCACTTCAAATTCTCTAATATTTGTGCTATCCACAATATTTCCTTAGTGGTCTGGGCGAGAGCAATGTACTCAGACTCCATTGTAGATAATGACACGCAATTTTGCTTTTTAGATCTCCATGACACTAAACAACCATTAATAGTAACAGCTGACCCGCTAGTTGATCGTCTATCATCTATGTCATTAGCCCAATCTGAGTCGCTAAATGCTAGTATATCATCAGACCCTCTTTTATAGATGAGTGAAACATTCTTAGTAGCTTGAAGATATCTTAGTATATGTTTAGCAGCTTGCCAGTGTCGTTCGCCTGGGTTACTACAGAATTGTGCTAATTTAGTTACGGCAAACGTCATATCAGGTCTCGATGAGTTTGCAAGATATAGCAGAGACCCTATAAGTTCTCTGTAAGGGACGTGTTTTATCTCCTCCTTTTCCTTATCAGTTGTCAGAATGTCCTCGCTTTCCGCGAACAAAGCTAGATCGTCGACATATACGGCGATAACCGCCTTATCTTCAAAATTCAGTTCGCCGTACAGATATGTATTGTCGACGTCGAGGTGTCGATTGTACCAATTTTTATTTATCGTCAATGCAAAGATCATTCTGATGACCGAAAAATTTATTACTGGCGAATATGTCTCAAAAAAGTCAACGTTTCGTTTTTGAGAAAAACCTCTCGCAACTAATCGCGCTTTAAATCTTTCAACGTCCCCTTTTGAGTTAGTCTTTATTTTAAATACCCATCTACTGCTAATTGGGCGCTTGCCAAGTGGTAGGTCGTACAACGTCCATGTATTTCTATCCTCAAGACTTCTCAATTCATCCTTCATGGCCCTTCTCCAGTACGGTGCCTCTTTGCTGTTTATGGCTTGTTCGAAAGTTGTGGGTTCGATGATATCTAGGAAATGCAGTTCTGCTTTTGGCTTTCCATCACGTCCATAAGGGTTTCGTACAATTCTTTTAGGCCTAGTTTGAACAATGTCGTCGTTGTTTACCCCCACTAAATCCTGATCACTCGTATCATCATTACGTTCTCTTTCCGCTTCAGGTTTTAGATCTATATCTCCTTCAAGCTGGTTATCGGGTTCTATCCAAATATGGTTGTATCTTTCAGGTTCATCCTCAACCTTAGTCCACTTCAGTCCTATCTTGGATTCGTCAAATTTGACATGCTTCGTTTGGATTACGTGTTGAGTTTCTGGACACCAAAGACGATAGCCTTTAGTCTGGGAAGAATAACCAACAATAATGCACCTATTTGCTCGATTGTCCAGTTTCTTTCGCCTTTCTGAGGGGATATGGCTATATGCTAAGCACCCGAAAGCTTTTAAGTGGCGAACACTCGGTTTTCTTGATGACCAAAGTTCATCGGGTACTTTATCTCCTAGGGCGCTATTGTAGCACTTGTTTCTTATATAAGCTGCAGTGTTTACTGCCTCTGCCCAGAATCTCTGAGGGAGTTCGGCGCTATGTAAACAAGATCGGGTTATGTCCAACAACACGCGATTAGCCCTTTCTGCAACGCCGTTCATAGGTGGCGAGTATGTGTTCGTTAGCTCGTGTTTGATGCCAAGTTGCTCTAGCCTAGTTTTAAATTCATGGTTGCAATATTCGAGTTCATTGTCGGATCTTAGCACTTTTAGCTTATGTCCGGTTTCTCTCTCAGCCCTAGCGAGATACGAGTCGAAGTGTTTCAGCACTTCGTTTTTATGTTTAAGGCAAAACAGGGTTATCTTTCTAGAATAATCATCAATGAATGTTAGAAAATATGCGCTTCCTCCAATAGATCTAACAGGCATTGGACCACAAATATCAGTGTGAACTAATTCTAACGGCCTTTTAGATCTTATATTACTAATGGGTTTGTGTGGCTCTTTTGTGGACTTTGCTACACAACAATCATCACACAGACTTCGATCCATGGAGGAGATCTCTAACCCCTTAACTAATTCCCCCTTTGCCATTCTCTCAATTGCGTCATTGTTTACATGACAGAATCTCTGATGCCATAGTTCTAATGTTTGTTTTTGTGAACTCTTTTGACTGTTAAACAACTCAGCGTTTGGTAAAATGACTCTACCCTTCATGACATACAATCCATTTTCATTATGTGCTATTGCAACAATTCGGTTCTCCGAATCGAAAACTTGCGCTCTTCTGTTCGCAAAATTAACTATCTTGCCCTTATTTTCCATGTTCGAGACTGACAATAGGTTTCGTCGCACATTAGGGACATACAGCACATTACATAGTTTTAGGTCAACGTGGTGCTTACCCACATAGGCCTTGAACTTGATGTCGCCGCATCCTTCCGCTCGTGTAGTCCCGCTCGCTGTTAGGATCGGATCCGACGTTATTCCTTGGAAGTTGGTGAACCACTCCCTTTTGTTACACACGTGGTGAGTCGCGCCGCTGTCGATCACCCAAGAGTTGTCAGGGATGGTGCAGGATAGGGCTGTTAGCATTTCGCTTCCCGCTATCTCGTGAGTGCTACATCTCGGTGGTTGGAAATTTGGAGTTGGAGTTTTAGCCTTTCCTCTGCATGATCTCGCGATATGTCCTTCCTTGCCGCACTTGTAGCAGGTGAAATTTTTCTTCTTCTTGTCTTCCTTCCTGGTCGTTGTCCCGAACTGCAAAGCTTCATTTGTGTTATTCACACGTCGGGCCATCCATCTCTCGTATTCTGCTAGCAGCACATGTTTTACCTTGCTAGAGGTGAATTCCTTGTCTTCTACGTTGCTGAAGGTCATGATGATTCCGTCGTATGACTCCGGTAGGCCAGCAAGCATTGAATAGGCGAGGTCTTGATCCTGCATTTCTGCGCCTGCCTCTCTTAAGTGATCCGAACAGATCTTCAGTCTCCCCAAGTAGTTCGTCATCGTCTCTTGTTCTTCGAATCTTATGGAGATGAACTGCTTCTTCAGTTGGAGGATTCTTGACCTTGACTTGGGTTCGTATACTTGTTCCAAGGTATCCCATGCTTCTCGTGCAGTGGTACAGTCCATTATATGAATCTGTTGGCTCGGTGAGATCGTCAGTGCTATCATAGCCAACGCCTTTTCTTGCTTCATGTTGAAGATTGTTCTTGAGGCTTCTTCATCGGGTGTTGGCTCCGTAACATACTTCCAGAGTTCTCTTTCGATTAGCATCATCTTCGTATTATACTTCCAGCTTCTGTAGTTCTGATCATTGAGTTTCTCGAGGGGCGTGTTGATCAGCGTCGAGGTCATCTTGCACGTGGTGTCTCGAATTAACCACGCTCTGCTACCAGATGTTGGGCTATTAGTTGAAGCTGGACTAGATGATGTAATAGTATAAGGAAGTAGTCAATTATCCCACTACATCTGCCGATTGAAGTGGATATATATGAAGCACATGGAGGCGACGTTAACAACAGGAAAGTTATCTTTATTATGTTATCTAAAAGGGGGAGGGGGGATGGACTGCCCGCTGGGCAGCTCGGTGATTGGCTGGCCGTGACGTAGTGGTGACGTAGGTCCTCTCAGGCGGAAGTGGGCATATTCAACATGCCTTCAGTTACAAACAGAAAAGAATTTAAATAAAATATTGTATATAATAAATGTATGAAACAGGTTTATTATTAGTGTATTTTCAATAATATTTGAAAATATAAAAGTGTATTCTCTGTATAAAATAAAGAAATGGTAATTAATTTAATTAACTATTGTGTTGTAAAACTTGGAATTCTGTCGTCAGTGTTTCCCATTTCTAGCGCCAAAATTTATATTTGGTCCCAGCACATCTGGTGACTCCAGATGTTGTTTTTCTGCACTAAGTCCTAAATTTAAACTGAGCCGCCAATCATGGCTCAAATTTCGTCTAGGCCTAGCGTTGTTTTTGTCTAATTGTACGTTACATTCTTTAAAATACAGCATTAAATATACCAATCGACGAAGCTATAACATTGTAATTTAAAAATAACGGTTGTTATATTTACCAAACTCCCACTTATCATAATACCGTAAAGAAGCATTAGATTTGTTTACTTACTACAGAGTGGATATTGGATAATTTTTATCACTTTAAATAATTCAAAACACAAACTTGCTTGTAAAAATAAAATTACAAGTTATATATATAAATATCTACCTAAAAATAATTATTCTGTGTACATTGAAAAATATTTTATTAGTCTCATTTCCCTGGGTATTGATTCTTAATTAATCTCAGGATCGTGTTCTACTTAGCCCTAATGGCGTTTCACTATGTATATAATTTAGAATATAATAGAAGAAAATTCGAGCCCCGCGGCGGGCGACATTGATGAGTTCGAGAGCATTTCATAAATTTTTTTTAGTATAATGGAAGAAGAAAGTCATTGTTAAAAACAATGATGATTTTATACTTTTACTATTTCCAGATCTCTACATGTACAAATATTAGGGCGCCAGTGGCTGCAGAAAAGCAGACCACAAATTTATTCATCTATGGCACATGTAGAGACCTAAAGCTGTGCCGGCTAGCAATTATATGTTAAAAGGGGAAATTAACCAATCAATATTTTGGCCAAACATATTTTATTTATTCTAATAAAATAAATTTTCAATGTACTACACAAGCAGATATATATATAAGATTTCATGGAAAGGATAATAAAAAAAAAACTATATAAGTTTAAAATTGGGAGGAGTTTAATATACAGGGTGATCCAAAAGTCCCGCACAACTTTAAAAATTAATAACTCCGCGAATATTTGCGCTAGAGCAATGCGGTAAACACCATTGTGTTCAGGATGCAATGGGATTTTTTATGGCAAATAATGTAAAATTCGAAATTGATTTTAGTTACAATTTTATTCGCCAGATGGCGCGCTACCAGAATCAGAGATTCAGCGGCCAAATTGTTTGATAAATTGAAAAATATAACTGATCGACACGTATTTTTCCTTTTTGAATACCAGGAAAGAACCCTAATAATTTCAAATAACAAATTAATAAAACACCACTTCGCCAAAAGTATGAAGAATTGGTTAACGATTTTCAAATACAATCAGAGATATGTAAAATAGGTAAATGCAAATTTAAACGTGTAGCAAAAAGAAATTTGATATTTTAGATACGGTTTGTTTCCGAAGATAATAAATTTCTAATATTTTTAATTCAACTCTCACTCAGTATCGATTATATTTATTTTAATTCATTTGAAAAATATGTATCTATCTCTGATAATTTATTTTACTCTGGAATGCCGTTGTTGTTGTTGTCGTGTCCAATAAAGAGCCTTAGATGTATCCATGCATCTCCATCACAGTAGCAGCAATATCCACTATCTTGGGTGTGTAAAGCTGCTGCTCTGGGTCTAAGTCAATTTTCTGCAAGGCTGCGGCCATTGCTGGACATGAGAATATGTGGGTAGGTGTTAGATCCACACCAGGACAGTTGTTGCATGTCCTATAGGTTCTTGTGCCATCTGAATGTATTGTCATTCCTTTATAGTGTTTTGTTCTAAGTCTTGTTATAGTTTTTATCATTTTTCTCTCAGAGTTTATTTCGCATTTTGATCTTTCTTATTTTTTTATTTAATTATCTTGTATTTTGACAAAGAATCAGTGTCAAATAATGACATTTGTTCTTTCCTTTGGCTCAACTTTCTGGCTTTCTTTGCCAATTCAAATACCATTTCATTACCCCCGATCCCAGCATGGGCAGGGATCCAATGTAGAATGCAGTTATTCTCCAATGGTTCCAGTTGGGTAAGTAACGAGTGTATTTTCTGTGTGATTTTAGTATTGCCCTTCTGAATTGCTTCTAGAGCGGATATGGAGTCGCTGTATATTAAAAAATTCCTTCTGCTTGATGCAGGGATGGATGGTTAAGGCATACATCAAGGGCTTTCCAGATAGCTGTCAGTTCACAAGTGAAGTCTGACGAAATCTGTCCTGCTCCTTCTTTGATTTTGATGTTTGTTCCATCTTGCAGTATTATGTTAATTCCGGCCCCTCCATTACTCAGGGTAAGGTCTGAAGATCCATCTGTATATGCTGTTAAAGGGGGTGGCCTAGCATTTTTAATCAAGAATTTGTACTATGAGGACATAACCATTAATATTCCAAACATTAGACCTCGAAGCCCAAGGTATCAAAGTCTACCTCAATCAAAACAAAGCCATCAACATATACAATATGTATAACCCTCTAAACAATACATTTATTGACGATGGAACAATGGCTCAATTTCTTACAGACAACACTATTATTGTAGGTGACCTTAATGCCAAACATCAACTATGAGGATGTTCTACGCCAAACCCAAGGGGCAAAATACTATCAAACATATTTGACGACAATGCCTTCATTTGCTTAAATGATGGGAATCCTACCCATCATTCCTACAAGCTATAATACTGCACAAGCCCTTGATATAAGTTTTTACTATCCTGACATTTTCCACAAATGCAAATAGCAAATATTAAAAAGTTTTGGAAGTGATCATTTGCCTAATTTGATAGGAATTAGCACCAAGACCAAATTTAGCTCAATTAAGAAATTTTCTGGAACTTCAAAAAGGCTAATATGATATCTTTCGAAAACACCATTATTGAAGCAGTCAAAGTTGCAATACCAAGAGGTAATATTAAGAAATAATTTCCTAATTATACACACCAGGCAAAAAATATTCAAAGACTTATAACTAAAAAAATGAACTACAAAAAAAGTGGACCCAAAACCAAACAAATTGTAGAACTGAACTGAACATTGTGATTGCAAAAATAAAAAGATTATACGTAAATGTGAAAAGGGAAAAATGGAAACAAACCTGTGAAAACCTGAACCCAAGAAACCCAAATACAAAACTTTGGAATTTGGCAAAACAAATTGACAGAGTCCAGCCACAAACTGAAAACACAAATATGATTAAGAATACAGATGGTACACCAGCAACTAATGACAAAATTGCTGCCAATCTTTTAGGTAATTCATATCAAATAAGTAGTAAAATCAAGGTTGAATAAAGGCCCGAAAGATTATTCATGACTGTAAAAATGTCACCAGCACTCAATATTTTCCATGAAAAAAATCAATATGAAAGAGCTAGCTTATGCATTAGAAAACACTGACTTAAACAAGACTCCTGGGCCAGATGGAATCCATGGCTGAATGATATCAAACTTGGGCAAAATTGGCAAAGAAAGACTTCTTAATATTTTCAATAACTCCTGGAAAACTGGAAAATTGCCTCAAGACTGTAAAAATGCAACAATAATTCCCATTAAAAACTTGACAAATCTGCTGATGACCCAAAAAACTATCGACCTATCTCCCTCACAAATATTTGCTGCAAATTAATGGAAAAAATTATACTCAGACGACTCACCTACCACCCCGACACAAGAAATTTCTTACCAGAAGAACAATATGGATTTTGGAAAGGACATGGGACAATAGACCAACTCTTATTTTTCACACAAAAGGTAAAAAAAGATGCACAAAATAAAAAACCAACTAACCACATCATAGCTGCTTTTTAGACCTTACACAAGCTTTTGATAAGGTATGGAAAAACAAGTTAATTACAAAATTATACAAACATTTCAAAATTGATGGAAAAGCTATAACTTTGATAAATGATTCCCTCAAAAATATATACATCAGGGTCAAATATAATGTCACTTTATCTAAAACCTTCAAATTGTACCAAGGATTACCACAAGGATCAGCCCTTAGCCCAACTCTCTTCACCCTATTTATTGCAGGCATAGAAGAAAAAAATTCACATAAAACCAATATTGGACTTTTCGCTGATGACATTATTCTATGGAGCAGCAACACTAACTGGAAAAAAGCTGAAAGAGATTTGAACAAGACTCTTTCCCACCTAGAAAAATTTGCTAATAAACATAAATTAGAATTTAACCCCCAAAAATCAGAGACCTGACTTTTTACTACCGATAAGAAACTATACAAAATAAGACCAAATATTATTCTGAAAGAACAACAATTGCAATATATTTAACATCCTAAATATCTCGGCTACACCCTGGATCCAGAAATTTACTCCAGTAAACATATTGAAGGAGTTGTTAGAAAAGGAAGAGACCGACTAAAAATCTTGAAATATATTTCAGGAAGAATGGGGAGCTGAAGCAACAACACTAAAATTAACTTACACATCTCTAATGAGACCTATCTTGGAATATGAATATCAAATCTATGGTACAGCATCTGAAACAAATCTAAAAACACTGGAAAGGATACAACTAAATGCAACTAGAATTATTACAGGTCTTCGAAATATCTGCCCTGATAATATTGTACTTTACGAGGCAGACATTATGCCCTTAAAGGATAGAAGAAGCTACAATCTGCCAAAATATATAAACAAAATCAAGAGTCATGAAAACAAACACAGAACTTTCAATTACATACTTAATTGGGAACCCAATATAAGATTTAAAAAAAAGGCCCTCTCCACCTGGCCAAAAGAAATGGATTTTTAAAATATAAAGTGGAAAAATATTATTTAGCTGAAAAAATATCTCCATGCGAACCACTAACAAAATGTTATTTTTAATGCCACTTCAAATGAACCCACCAAAAAACAATACCAAAATCCAGAATACTTAAAACAATTATCATTAGAAATAATAAATATAAAATTCCTGATAATGCAATAACTAGCTATACCGATGGTAGCAGAGACGAGTTGGGACACACTTGCAGTGGCTCTCTCATCAAAACCACAAATGGCATTGAGAAAATAAACAGAAGAAACCCAGATTTTTGCTCAGTCTTCAGATCAGAACTTATAGCCATCTATGAAGTCTTAAAATCCATCAGAAACACTAAACATCACGATATATGGATTCTTACTGATAGTAGAAGTGCCATACAACACTTGAGTCACACAGGGGAACTTAGAGACAAAGTAAGCAGGAACATAATTGGTTATCTCCAAAAACTCTCAATACCTCAAAAATTCACCTTCAATGGATACCCTTACATGTTAGCATTGAAGGCAATGAAGCTGCTGGTGCGCTAGCGAAAAAAGGCACAAAAGAACCCTTGCTACAGAAATATAAACTTAATTTTAAAGAAATAGAAACAGTAGCCAAAATAAACAATAACTGGAGGATCCCACCTAAGCACAGTTGGTACACCCTAGAAGCAGATGGCCACCCAGACCTTTCGGTCCACAAGCCGGCATGCGAAGCATGCCCTTCGCTGCTATTCTGTTCAACTCAAAGGCCAAGTAACGGTATCCAAGCTAGTGCTTGGACATTGTACCTGGAAACACCACCTCCCAGACAACGTGTCTGGAAGGATTTCTATACCGGTGGCCTTTAATCACAGCAAAATAGGAAAATATCTACTGTGTCCAGCAGGGACCGCGGGGAGGCAACCCCCGGTCGACTCTGTTCACTCACAGCTGAGGAAAAGCTCAGCTGCCACGTCGTGGGCTTTCTCAAGAAGCTTGCTGTGATTTCTCAGCAGCTTACTCTCGATCACGCCCCTCGCCCTCCTTCTCTCTTCCTGCACACCCACTACCCTTGGACAATCCAAGACGTAGTGGCGTGCATTCACATCCCTTTCTCCATAGACGCAATCCGGGTTTCTCTTAATTTTAAATCTGTGGAGAGACTTCGGGAAGGGCCCATGTCCCGAACTACCCTAATGAGTTTGTGGGACATTACCTTACAGAGGTACTTGGGTGTTGTTACCCCATTGAATACCTCTCTCTCCTTCACACTGTTCCTCCATCTGTCCAACCATAAGTCCTGGACGTGCCCCCTGATCCTCCTATTCGTAAACTTCTTTCTTGGTCACTGGGGTCCTCAGTGATCTACCTCTAAAGCATCCTGCCTTAGCGATCCTGTCTGCGAACTCATTACCTTCGAAGAGGCTGTGTCTCCTAAACCAAGGGAGCTCCGGAGCCCGCGTCATCATCTCCAGCTCCTGGATTATTTGATGCGCGAGTTGCCCTTTCTCCAGATTGATGGCGACGAGGGCCGACATACAATCTGAATAGAGGCGGTCCGGGCTGAAGTTCTTCTCGGCACACACTCTGAGGGCTACCCTGATCGCAACCAGCTCGGCTGAAAAGACCAATTCGTCCACTCTGAGTGTTAAACTTTCTTGGAAGATCAGCTCTCCATTAGTGAATATCACTACCCCAGCTCCAGTATTGGTTCCAGACTTACTACCATCAGTGAAAACTTCCGTGCCAATCCCTGTCGGCCCTCCAGGACTCCAATTTCACTTTGGCAACCACTGCTGAGGCTTCCTTGGGTCCCTCTTCGATTCCAGGGCCCCCGCTTTAAGTCCCAGGGCATCTTCCCTGTTCTCCCAGATCTTCTGTCTGTGGTCTCATCCTCTAGTTTCAATCCCAGGGGAATAAGCCCAGCGAGGACCAAAAAGGCCTCACTGCTGGTAGTGCGATATCCTCCTGTGATTCTGAGTGCCGCTGTCCTCTGCACTCTCTCTAGAGTTGTTGCCACCTTCTGATCCCTGTTTCGGCGCCACCAAGCCCCGGAAGCATATAGCAAGATTGGCTCGACACAGGAGAGGCAGAGGTTCCTAAAAATAGTAGCTCAACGGTGTTTGCCAGGATATTCCACAGAATAGGTCCGCAGCAGGAGCCCTGGGGGCAACCCCTAGCACAGTGTCTTTCCAACTTCCGCCCACCAAAACTGAGGCTAATCCGTCTATCCCTCAGGAAGTCACGAACCGAGCTGCACAAATTATCTGGACAACCCATGTCCATCAAATTACTTATCAGCTTGTTCCAGTTCATGGAGTTGAACGCGCCATCAATGTCCAGGGCCACGAGAAGAACCCAAGCACCCTTATTCAACCCCATCTCAACCCCCTCTAACACCTCGTTCAGAGCTGTGATTGTGGATTTGCCTTCCCTAAAACCATGTTGGAAAGAGGAAAGGAACTCATTACTCTCTAGCCAGTGCTTCAGTCGCTGAGCTAGTAGGCTATCCAGGACCATACCTAGACACACTAGTAAAGAAAGCGGACGATAATCCTTATGAGAATTACCCTTTATACCAGACTTTTCGAGAAGCACTACTCGGGCAACCTTCCATGCCTCAGGAAATGTACCAGTGTCCAGGCACCTATTGAATAACCTGGAAAGAAGCGATGGGTGCAATTTTACCAGGGCTTTCACGACCGTGTTATCGATCCCTTCGGGAGCAGGAGATTTCCTTTTCCCGAACTTGAAAGCCGTCAGTTTCACCTCATTCTCAGAAAAGGGCGGATCCACCAAACCACAAGTGGTCAGAGAGATCTCGTCCTCTGGTTCCTCGTTTTCGAAGTGCCGATCCAAGTTGTTTTTATTTTGTCTTCTGCTTTCGAGCGAGTAGGTCTAGAACACATTCTCTCTGAATTTTCTCATTGTTGGTGGATGAAACAGCACCAGTGATTATTTTGGCCGCTTTTGCTTGAACACTGTCTAGTCTTACTTTAGTGATAAGCTTGAGGGAGCCCAGACCGGTGTTGCATATTCCATTATCGGCCTTATTAAGGTGGTATATGTTGTTCTGAGAATTCTGGGTTTTGCCCCCCAATTTGTTCCACATAGCCTTCTCAGAATGTTTAGTTTTCTGATAGCTCTATTTGAGGTGCTAATTAAGTGTTCTGAAAATTCCAATTCCTCATCAATAATAATTAAAATAATTTTGTTGACATCTTGTCAATACATACACAGTCTGCACTATTAAAAAAAGATAATATGCATTATATACACTATGTACAATGAATATGGCGCCTCTGCCAGCGCTGCAGAGTTTGGTGGAGAATCGCCAGTGGGTCTCCAGCGACACCACGCATTTTGCGATCTACGATGAATAGATCGCGTACTTCGCCGCTTAGGAGATGGCGATGGCGTGGTCCTCGAGACCAACTGGAAAGATCCAGGACTGCAGTATCACACCTAGGTATTTTGGATTTTTAATTTTATCAATTATTTGTTTGTTTATGCTTATATTGTGGCTATATTTATCCCTTTTTCCCTGTGAGTGGAGAAGACGCATAGGTTTGGTTTTATTGGGTTTATGGTCATTTGGTGTTCCATTGCCCACTTCTCCAGTCCTCTCATTGATGTGTTCAGTATTTTTTACGATTTTTCTATGCTGCTACTTGTGTGCCATATGGCTATATCATCTGCATAACAGGCAACCTCTGTGTCTTCAGTGAGGTAAGGATGGATGTCGTTAATATATAGCAGGAAGAGTAGAGAACTGAGCACAGATCCCTGAATTACACCAGCCCATGTTCTTCCTTCCTTGGAAAATTCTCCATTGACCCTAACCTTTAACCTTCTTCCCCTTAAGAAGTCTGCAATCCAGATTAAGGTTTTTCTTCTTACTCCTATATTGTGCAGCTTTTCACGTAATTTCTCCCTCCACACTCGATCAAAAGCTGAGGTCATATCAAGGAATATAGCCGTGGTCTTCTTTGGCGGTTTTTCCTGGAAAGAATCTATTATTGATTGACAGAAGTAGAACAGTTGATCAGTCGTACAGTGCTGGGATCTATAGGCAGTTTGGTAGAAGTTTATTTTATTATTGTTAGTGAGCCAGACTATGAGCCTAGAGTGGATAATTCGTTCTGGTATTTTACAAAGTATGCTGGTGAGAGCAATTGGCCAATAGTTCTTGTATTCCTTGGCATCTTTGTTTGGCTTCAGTATTGGCACTATAATTGATATCTTCCAATTCTTTGGTAGTTTACCAGTTTGCCATGAAATGTTCAGTATTCGTAGGAGTTGATTATTAGCTTTGTCTTCAAAGTGTTTAATCATTTGACCAAAGATTAGATTATCTCTTGGTGAACTCTTGGGTTTTTTTATTGATTAGTTTAGCTCATTCAGTGTGAAGTCTCTGCGAGAAAATATCTTGTTGATGGAAGTTTCTTGCTTGTTTAACTAACTGGTTTATATTATTTTTAGAGTCCTGTCTTCATTCGTATAGTTGAGTATGGAAGTGCTTGAAAGATATTCAGCAATTATGTTAGCTATTTGTTTGTTTTCGTTCTCGCTGTTCTATTCATATCGGCTAGAGTATTGGAGGATTTGTGTTGGTTTTGATTGTTCTCTAACACTCTAATCATATTCCAGTGTTGGCTGTCCTTTCTTGGATCCATTTTTTCGCAGAATTCTGCCATTTTTCTTGTTTGCATATACAAATTTCTTGTTCTATTTTGTGACTAATTTCAAAGAGTTCCTTTCTGTTTTCTTCTGTTTTATTTGTTTTAAAAAGTTCATTGATATTGTCTCTCTCTCTGAAATCTTTGCCTCGATGTTGTGGTCCTTCCAGTAAGGTATCCACAGGTCTTTACGTCTACCTCTAGGTATCGATGCTTTTGCAGCTTTTGAAATGTTCGAAGAGAATTTTTCCAAGTTTTTGTCAAGCGTTCTGTAATTCAATTTTTCGTTGCACAGTTCTTCAAGCTTTTCTGTGAATTTTTTTCAAGTCGGCTTTCCTAAAGTTTCATGTTCTTTTATTCTAATGGACATTCTCAATTTTGAAGTTTAGGGTTGTTAAAATTGGTCTGTGGTCGCTGATTGCACCTCTCAGGATTTTCCATTGTGTTGTGGGTGCGATGTTGTAATTTATCGCTGTGATGTCTATTGCGGATTCTGTGCCTATGGACTTAGATAGATAGCTGTTCTCTCCGTTATTTAACGGTGTAGGGTCGACGTCGGTTAGCATGTTCTCAACCTGCTGACTTTTGTTATCCTGGACAGGTGATCCCCAAATTGAACTTTTGGCGTTAAATTCGCCGAGTATGATTGTGATATCCGAAGACGCTTCACTTAATGCCTCTATTGTGTGTACCCATACAAAATTCAAAGATTTCACAAGCTAAAAGTTGGCGATTTTGAGATGCGTCAAGAATTCGCTGCATGGGTTTTCCGGCAAATTGATATTGATGAAAACTGGCTGTCGAATGTTCTGTGGACAGATGATGCTCACTTTTCTCTAAACGGAGAATTTAACATTCAAAACAGCCTCATTTGGGCAACAGAAAACCCTAGGATTTTTACAGAAATGCCACTTTACCAGCCTAGAGTTACAGTTTTGTGTGGGTTCACTTCTTTTATTATTGGGCCATTTTTCTTCGAAAAATCAATGGAAGAACTTTTAAAACCGTTTTTGTAACTGGTGAACGTTATGTTCAACTTTTGAGAGAAAAGGGTATTCCCATATTGCAGGGCAAAAGCACTAAGCGAAATAACATTCATGAAAGATGGAGGACCTCCTCATATCTCCCTAAGTGCCAAACAATTGCTGAAAGATACGTTCGGTGAAATTCGTGTGATAAGTCGCCATATACCAGTGGCCTCCAAGATCACCAGACTTGACGCCTTGCGATTTTTGTTTATGGGGGTACATTAAATCGTGTTTATCGATGCTGGCCTACCACATTGGCCATGTTGAAGGCTTCTATCAGATGGCACGTTTTATCAATTTCAACAGATATGTTATTTAATGCTGTCCATTCTGTCATTTATCGTCTGCAGGCGGTGATTGAGAATGAAGGGTACCACATTGAGCAAGGATTGTGACCTAATACAAGAGAGAAGGCAGTTATCTCATGTGTTATATAAGCTGCCATGTATTATATTATCTACGAATATTTTGCAGCTCTTTGTGTTGGGATATGGGGATAATAAATGCTGTCCTAACATCTTGACTCTTTTTTTTTTTGTGTGAACAGTAATATTTTGTTTGTGATTTGCTCACATATTATGTCGTGCAAACCAGAGGGTTATAGCTTCTCGAATAACACTGGTACACACAATTTTTCCCCTTATGTTTAGTTTTTCGCTTTTCGCTCATTAGAAGAAATAGCATAAGGAATATTTTCTGTACACCAATAACTTTAGAAATTTTGTGAAAAAAAATAATACAAAATGATTTTACTACCACGTTTTTCAACGCAAAAGGTCGATTTAAAAATTATTTTTATTTGAGGGGACACATTTAAAAAAATTGTGTACAGTATAATAAACAATGATAACATTTGACAAGCCCATAGGATATTTGGAATAAAGTACGACAAATATATTTTGTCACTCCCCTCTATATTTCATTTGTTGGATCATGACAAATATCCAGTTAAATAGTCAAGGGTCGCCAATCAGTCAAGAAACTACACATTTCTTATAGCTAGAAATCCCATTAATAGTGCCATCATAATTTTTGGTACTATATTAACATTTCAAAAATTCGTGTATTGATATCAGCAGTGTTTTTAAACATTCAATCTATTTCACAAAACCCCATATAAAATATAAATATTTTTGCTACATGTTTTAATTTGCATTTACCTATTTTACATATCTCTGATTGTATTTGAAAATCGTTAACCAATTCTTCATACTTTTGGCGAAGTGGTGTTTTATTAATTTGTTATTTGATATTATTAGGGGTCTTTCCTGGTATTCAAAAAGGAAAAATACATGTCGATCAGTTATATTTTTCAATTTATCAAACAATTTGGCCTCTGAATCTCTGATTCTGGTAGAACGCCATCTGGCGAATAAAATTGTAACTAAAATCAATTTCGTATTTTTCATTATTTGCCATAAAAAATCCCATTGCATCCTGAACACAATGGTGTTTACCGCATTGCTCTAGCGCAAATATTCGCGGAGTTATTAATTTTTAAAGTTGTGCGGGACTTTTGGATCACCCTGTATATTTTGTCACTCCCCTCTATATTTCATTTGTTGGATCATGACAAATATCCAGTTAAATAGTCAAGGGTCTCCAATTAGTCAAGAAACTACACATTTCTTATAGCAAGAAATCCTATTAGTAGTGCCATCATAATTTTTGGTACTATATTAACATATCAAAAATTAGTGTATTGATATCAGCAGTATTTTTCAAACATTCAATCTATTTCACAAAACCCCATATAAAATATAAATATTTTTGCTACATGTTTTAATTTGCATTTGCCTATTTTACATATCTCTGATTGTATTTGAAAATCGTTAACCAATTCTTCATACTTTTGGCGAAGTGGTGTTTTATTAATTTGTTATTTGATATTATTAGGGTTCTTTCCTGGTATTCAAAAAGGAAAAATACGTGTCGTTCAATTATATTTTTCAATTTATCAAACAATTTGGCCGCTGAATATCTGAATCTGGTAGAGCGCCATCTGGTGAATAAAATTGTAACTAAAATCAATTTCGAATTTTTCATTATTTGCCATAAAAAATCCCATTGCATCCTGAACACAATGGTGTTTACCGCATTGCTCTAACGCAAATATTCGCGGAGTTATTAATTTTTAAAGTTGTGCGGGACTTTTGGATCACCCTGTACATATAAATGTAAACACACAAAAAAAAGCCTATTATGCCATTATCCCCAGAATATCCCCACCTACCTTCAGCCACCCATGTCCACCATTCAAAAGGGGCAGGCAAAGGCCGCAGTCAGCGGCCTTCGCCCTCCGCAACTCCAAGCCTTTTTTTTTTTCTCGGAAAAAAAATCAAATTATTGTTTTTTATAAAATGTAAATATATCGATGGCAATCTCAAAAAATGTAAATATCAAAATTGTCAATCTTCAAGAATGTAAATATCCCGCTTCCTTCTCCCCGTGTTGCTGAACTCACCCCCCCAAGCTATCATCACCTTTCTCTCTATGAAAATAAAAAAATTAAAAAGGCATCTTAAAAAAAATGATAAAAATAAATTAAATATAAAATTATTAAAGAAATATTCACAAAAAATAAAATAAAAATACGAAAATATTGAATTAAAAAAAAAACAATTAATATTGTAGGATCTGGGCATCTTGGGGTCAGCTTGGGAAAGGTTCAGGGCTCGTGGTGGAGCTGGTGCTCTGCATGAAGATGGTGGAGCCAGGTCAAGCACCATAGGTCGGTGGCTTGACTACAGGAAGGGGTGTCTGGGTCCATCTTGGACTGGTTTGTGGTCAAGTCGGCCACCATCGGACATGTGGCTCGACTAACAGGAAGGGGTGTCTGAGTCCATCTCAGGCTAGCTTGGTGTTGGTGGGGCCAGGTCATCCACCATAGGTCAGGTGTCTTGACCACCAGGAAGGGGTGTCTGAGTCCATCTTGGACTATCCTGGTGTTGGTGGGGCCAGGTCATCCACCACAGGTCAGGTGACTTGATTACAGGAAGGGGATCTCGGTCTCTGGCTCAGTGCTGCCAGGGCTAAAGGTGGCTTCAGGCTCCATCTCAACACCTCGCAATCACCAGAGGTTGGTAACTTAAATGGACAAAGGTGGGATATGGTTAGGTTAGGTGGGGTTCTGGGTTACTTTGGCATATTATGGTCACGAGGTGTCCCAACAATTCAAATATGGAAATGCTGATTTCTTGAGATGTGGAATTGAAGAAGTTTTACTGTATTCTATTTTTTTAAACCTAAATTTATTTTGGTATAGAAGTTTATTGCCCATATGAATAGAGAAAATGAATTGAACAAGAAAGTTTTGGAGGGTAAAATGATTGGAATTATAATGGCAGGAGGAAGAAATATTGAATTGAAGCACAAGTTGAGAAAATGAAAAACAAAGATTTGTGAATGATTGTGGAAATTATCAGAGACACAAAGATTGAGGATTATATTTTGAGAGAGAAGATCAAAGATTATCTCTACATAAAGTAAGTATATTTTCTAAATTATTTATTACTAGCCGAATGACCCGACAACGCCCGGGTTTTACCCGATTAAATGTTTTTATTCAAATAATATTCGTAACAATTATGTATTGGCGTCGTGGATGTCACTCTTGTGAAACGTCCCGCTCCGAACTTTGTTTCTGAGAAGCGATATTTTTATAGAGAGATGATCTGGCTTTGTGTCTTCTGCTCGAATGAATGTTTTTCTGTTAAAATTTTGTTCTTGCATATTTAAAATGAAATGGCTTTATCCGTGGTCTCTGTTTTTTGGAATTTTTCCCGATATAATTTTGTATCTGATAATCAAACCTGATACAGCAATATTGTCATCATCATTTTCTGACTAAAAAACAACTATTTTTACCCAGAACCTGTCAATTTAAATTTTTCTTGGCTAAAAATTTGATAAATATCTCTTCCAGGTTTTTCTCTATGTCCTGTTAAAACACGTTTTACATGTACATTAGGTCAGCTGATATTACCTCCCATCTTCACCGCTAGAGGCGCTGCTTGCGAGCGATAGGGCAAATTTGCAACGAAACTTGAAAATAACTTGAAGAATATTCGGGATAGAGACCTGAAAATTTCTCTAAACGTTTTTCCAGATTTTACTATATATACTGTTGAAATTTCAGTCAGATTAGTTACGTATTGTTGACGTGTATAGCCGACAAACATACACACATACATATATACATGCATACACTGTGTATATAGGGATTAAACTATTTTTTTTTAGTCTCTCGTGAGATACCATCAGAAAATAAAAATTAATAATTCAAGTTTCAATAAATGATAATTAAAAAATACCTTTAAAAAAATCTTTTATTTAAATGCACTAAAAAGAAAATAATAATTTTATCTCTACTGTCAATGAACAATTAGATGTATCTGAGTGAAAATAAAAGCGGCGGGGGACGATCATCATGAATTTCGAACCTAATCTGATTTAATATGTAGCAACTGATTAGCGATTTTTATAAGTGTTTGCTATATTTTTACCTCTTCTCTAAATATGATCCAATCCTCTCCTCTTTTATTTTCACTCAGATACATATAATTGTTCATTTTGACACTAGGTATAAAATATTTTATTTTTCCTTCTCAGTGCATTTAATTAAAATCTTTTTTTGAAATGTATTTTTATTTATTAATTATTTTGTTAGATTTTAGTCATGAATTTATATAAAACTTATAATCAAAATTTAAAATATATACGAAATCTCAGCAAAATATTTAATCATGCATATAAATAATAAACCCAGTATAATATAATTATGTAGCCATTCACTCACTATGATATTAGAATATATATGTAACTAGCCGAATGACCCGGGCAACGCCCGGGTTTTACCCGATTAAATGTTTTTAGTCAAATACTATTCGTTACAATTATAAATTGGCGCCGTGGATGTCACTCTTGTGAAACGTCCCGCTCCAAACTTTGTGTCAGAGAAGCGATATTTTTATAAAGAGATGATCTGGCTTTGTGTCTTCTGCTCGAATGAATGTTTTTCTGTTAGAATTTTGTTCCTGCACACTAAAAATGAACTGGCTTCACCCGTGGTCTCAGCTTTTTGGAATTTTTCCCGATATAATTTTGTATCTGATAATCAAACATGATACAGCAGTATTGTCATAATCATTTTCTGACTAAAAAAACAACTATTTTTGCCCAGAACCTGTCAATTTTATTTTTTTATTGGCTAAAAATCCGATAAATATATTTTCCATATTTTTCTCTATGTCCTGTCAAAACACGTTTTACATGTACATTCGGTCAGCTGATATTACCTCCCATCTTCCCCGCTAGAGGCGCTGCTTGCGCGCGAAAAGGCAAATTTTCAACGCAATTTGCAAATAACTCGAAGAATATTCGGGATAGAGACCTGAAATTTTCACTATAAGTTTTTCCAGATTCTACTCTAAATACTGTTAAAATTTCAGTCAGATTAGTTACGTATTGTAGACGTGTATAGCCGACACAGATACCCACATACATACATACACTGACTTTTATATATATAGGGATTAATCCAGGTTTCTTAGGCCATCAAAAGAACTCTCTAACCGCACTCGTGTTGTCAGTAAGTGAGACTTGAGTGTTTTTGATTTTAAATTTACAATGACTGTGTAATTCCAAGATATTAATAGTATTAAGCAGATTTATTTCTAGGGATATTTTTTATTGATGTGAGGTTGAGATTTATAATTAATAGAAGAGTGGCCGATCGATTTATTTGTTATCAGAAAGCTAAACAAATTAAAAGGAGATGATCCACTGTTTGGTCTTCATTCTAGCATTTGGGGTAAATCTGATCCTCTTTAAAAATTTTCGCGGAGTATACTTTGGCTTGGCCATGGCCAGTTAGGATGGTTGTTGAAATGTACTCATGTTAGATTCTTGGAAGTATGGAGATCAAATTCTCGGCGTAAATCTTCTTAGTTGCTGGTTGTGAAATCCATAATGTATAGGTCTATTGATAGATTCAGTGTGATTTGAGTTCTTTTTTTGTGGCCAACGCTTTATGAAAGATTTTGAAAGACAGTGTATAAGTTAGAAGGAGCAACGGACTTAGCTCTTTGGTCTGCAACTTCATTTACCAAAATACCGCTGTGACCTTTGACACAGCAGAGTTGAACATTGGATGTATAGTGGGGTGGACTGCATATG
>CP092885.1:39950209-39962628 GCA_030710605.1 Cordylochernes scorpioides | reverse complement strand
ATAAAAATAGTCAATTGGCAGTCTGAGGCAATTCGGAAATTTACACGCGGGAAAATATCGCTAGCTTTAGTCGCCTAAAGAACCAGGCTTTCTTCGTGGAAGGTTTAATATTCGTGATACATTGTCTAGATGTATATTAAGAACTAGATCATTTTCCCTTTCTGCGAAGAGGTCTAGAACGATATATCCTTTCTGCAGCATCTTTGTACACTTTTATTTTTAGCAAATCTTTATTGTCTTAGTAAAGTCTGATACAGCTTTTGTTGTTTTTGCGAAACGCCAAAAGTGACAACAACAAATCAATGATGATGATAACCTGCGTCTTGCAGATTAACATTTTCATAGAAACATATATATATATATTTATTGTTAGCTATATATCACCATCTTCTCTCTTCAAATCTCACAGGAGGTCTCCTCGCTCGAGGTGGGTTCCGCCTTAGGACAGGACCCTCCTCTTTCAAGGCCTCGGGGTCCAGCGAGCGAAGAGGCTCCAATGACTTTCCATCGTCTGTATCACTCTGAACCTCTGAATCTTGATCCGACCGCTGGCTAGTTAGTCCTGGCGACATCGACTCCATATAACCTCTGTCTCGTACAACCTCCGAGATTATGGCACTGGGACCTGCTCCTCTTGAGTGCTCGGGTTGACGCTCTCCATCTCCACTCTCATCTTCCTCACCATTCCTCCACCTTTTTCTAATTTGATCCCTGTGATAGGCCTTTACCTGTCCGTGGATCAAAATGGTGTAGACTCTAGTTCCCTTCTTGCCCACAATTTTTCCTGGGATCCATTTATCACCACCTCTAAAGTTTTTACACCACACTAAATCATCTATCTGGAATTCTTCCAAATGGGTTCGCCGATCATACTTCATTTGCCTGGCTTGCTGGTCCCTAACTCTAGATGCCAAGCTGGGATGTATCAACGACACTCTGGTTCGAAGCGCACGCCCAATAAAGAGCTCTGATGGAGTCTTTCCCGTTGTCACATGCGGGGTGCTTGATATGCCAGAAAAACTTTTGATAAGGTGTCTTGAATGGTATCCCCAATTTTCCTTTTATTTTTATCCAGGGCAGTCTTAATTGTTCTAACCGCTCTTTCAGCCAAGCCATTACTTTGCGGGTGGTACGCCGGGATCAATGTTTGTTCAATTCCATTTCCTTCCAGAAAACCTTTCATTTCACTACCAGTAAACTGAGGTCCATTATCAGATACAAGTTCCTCCGGTAACCCATAGGAAGAAAAAAGTCGCCGTAGTTGCTCAATGGTTTTGCGTGTGGTGGTCTCTCTCATTGGGATGGCTTCGATCCACTTTGAATGACTATCTACTACTATTAATAAATTAATGTTTTCCTTATTTGCAAAATCAATGTGAATTCTTTGCCAAGGTCTGGTTGACCATTTCCAGGGTTGCCATTTTCCTTTATTTGGCCCATCCTGGGATTGCTGACAGCTTCTGCACTTATTCACCAAAAACTCGATTTGGGTATCTAGATTTGGCCACCAAAAATGCGATCTATCTACAGCCTTCATTTTGTTCATACCGGAATGAGTCTCATGAAGACAGTTCAACATTTTTATTCTGAGAGATGGTGGAATGACAACTCTCATTCCCCAAACCAAACACTCCCCATCTACAGTTAGCTCAAGTTTCCTTTGAAAATAAGGTCTGAGGTGATCAGCCACCTTTTCAGGCCAGCCTTGCTGAGTATAAAATTTGGCCAATGAGAGCACTTCGTCTTTTTCAGTTTCCGTGGCAATTTCCTCTGCTGTGATCGGCAATTCTTCCACAAAGGATAAAGCATAGACATTATTTAATCTTGGAATTTCTTCACAGCCCACAGGAAAACGTGACAGAAGATCTGCATTCCCATGGTCTTGAGTTCTTCGAAATTTAATATCGTAAGTATAAGCTGACAAAATAAGCGCCCAACGCTGCAATCTTGAAGTAGATAAGGTGGGGATTCCTGATCTTGAGCCCAAAATGGTCACCAATGGCTTATGGTCTGTAATAAGAATAAATTTTCTTCCATAAATAAATTGATGAAACTTGGTAACTCCATATATAATGGCTAGAGCCTCCTTCTCAATCTGAGAATAATTTTGTTCTGCTTCCGATAAAGTCCGTGAGGCAAACATAATCGGTCTCTCCTGGCCTTCTATAATATGTGACAACACAGCGCCCACTCCAATCTGCGATGCATCAGTGGCCAAACACAATGGCAAAGTCGTATCATATGGGACTAGCACCCTCTCAGAGGTAATGCTGTTCTTGCACTTGTCAATGGCCTCTCCACATTCCTTTGTCCAAACCCAAGGACGTTTTTTGTGAAGAAGCTCATGAAGAGGCTTCAAAAGCTCTGGCAAATTGGGTATGAACTTCCCATAAAAGTTAACTAAACCAAGAAATGACCTTAATTCAGAGATATTCGTAGGCGTTTTGGCCTTCTGTATTGCTTGTACCTTATGATCTAAAGGTCTGATGCCCTCTCCCGTGACAAGATGTCCTAAATATTCAATTTCTTTTTGCAAAAATAGGCATTTTTCTTTCTTTAGTTTGATATTATACTTCGCCAAGCGAGCAAATATAGTCTTCAACAACGCCAGATGTTCTTCAATTGATGCTGTGGCTATAAGGACATCATCAATATAACAAATTACGCCTCCTATACCCGACAAAACCCTATCCATTACAGATTGAAAATAACTGGGCGCATTTGCCAATCCAAATGGCATTCTCTTAAACCTGAACAGCCCTTTATGAGTATTTATCGTTAGTAACGGTCGGGTGCCTGGGTCCACCTCTAATTGCAGATAAGCGTTCCTCAAGTCCAATTTAGAAAAGTATTTTCCCTTGGCCAATGTGGAGAATAAATCTTGCTGTGTGGGAAGGGGATAGGCCGCAGTGTCCAAATATTTATTTAGAGTTACCTTGAAGTCGCAGCAAATTCTGATCTCTTTATTTTTCTTCGGCACTACAACCACTGGAGTGGCCCATTTACTGCTCGCCACCTCACATAGATAACCCTTAGCCACCATTTTGTCTAATGCTTCAGTAACTGCTGGCCTAATGGCGAAAGGCACCGGACGAGCCTTATGGAAAATTGGATTCACATCACACATGTTTACTGAAAATGTGAAACCTTTTATTGGTTCAGTTGTCTCCACAAATAAGGCTTGATTTTCCTTCAAAATTTCCTCAATGGTAATTTCCACAGGCATATGTTTTACCGCGAAACAGCCCAATTTCAATATATTTATCCATTCTCTTCCCATCAACGCCCTCTTTTCTCCTTTCACCACCAACGCTCTAAGTTTGTAAGTAATATCTTGACACTCCACTTTGACATTGATTTTACCCAGAATGGGTACCACGGTACCATCATAAGTTCTTACAATAATACTCGCTTTTTCCAATTTCAAGTGTTGAAGACTATTTTTAAAATCCTTTTCTGATATCAGTGTTAGACCACTACCCGTATCCATTTCAAATTTAATAAAGTTTCCTTCTACTTTTAACTCCATCAGATAGGGAGGGTCACTTTTGAGGCAAAATTAATTTTATACTCAGGTATCGTCACGCTTATAATTTTCTGGACATACTCTTCCTCCTCTTCTTGGTCTCCTATCTGATGTATATTTCCCGGCTGATTCTGATGTTGCGTTAGATTTCTTCTACTGCTCCAACATATTGAGGCAATGTGTCCTTTTTTATTACACTTAAAGCATATCGCCTCCTTAAATCTACATGGTTCTTTGTGCGGTTTACCACAATGTTTACATTTGCCATTCTGGAAATTTGATTCAACCTTGCGTTCCATCCTCAACTTATCTACACAATCTTCACCCTGCTCCAAATGGAATAATTTTGTATTTTTCTCGGCCGCTTCCATAGATAATGCTATCTCAATTACTTTAGCTAAAGAAATGTCACCCTCCGACAAAATTCTATTTTGTATTTTGGCATTATATAACCCACAAACCATTTTATCACGTAAAGAATCTTCCAGAAAATTTCCAAAGTTGCATGAGGAAGCCAAACGCTTAATTTCCACCAAGTAATCCGAGATGCTTTCTTCCTTTAATTGCATTCTTTTAAAAAAAATGAACCTCTCTACTACAATTGAGCGCTTTGGAGAGAAGTGCCTTTTCAAGATATCTATTAGGTCATCAAAAGTTTTATTTTTAGGTAGAATAGGACTGCACAAATTCTTCAAAACACCATAGGTTTTACTTCCCATGAGGGTTAGGAGATAAGCCTTTTTCTTCTCATCCCCTGCCTCCTCCAATATGAGAAACTGTTCCAATCGTTCATAAAACGTTTCAAAAGTTTCAGTTTCTTCATTATATTCCTTAAATTGGTAACTAGCCATTTTATTTCACTTGTTTTTTTTTTAATTTGCATCCTAAAACTTTGCAATTTTAGTCTTTTAAAAATAACTTTCAATTATATGCAAAAAATCAAAGATAATTTCTAAAAATATTTACTTCAAAATTCGAGGGTACTTACTCTTATATCCTCGTCGCCAAATGCAGCATCTTTGTACACTTTTATTTTTAGCAAATCTTTATTGTCTTAGTAAAGTCTGATACAGCTTTTGTTGTTTTTGCGAAACGCCAAAAAGTGACAACAACAAATCAATGATGATGATAACCTGCGTCTTGCAGATTAACATTTTCATAGAAACATATATATATATACATATTTATTGCCAGCTATATATCACTTTCCTTTATATCTATTAAAATAAAACCCAAAATCTATGTTTGTTATCGCGTCGCCAAAATCTACAGAATCAATCATTATGAAATTTCGCATGTAGGTAGCTGAAGATTTCATTTAACATATAGGCTATTAAAAAAACTAAAAATGTTAATGTGTTTTTTTTTTTAATTATTTTTAAATGTAAAACCAAGAAGCGTTAGTTCCAGCCTTTTACCGCTTAGCGCCGCACTGGTTGTTGTCGTGTACAAAGAAGAGTCTCAGATGTTTCCATGCATCTCCATCACAGCAGCAGCAATATCCACTATCTTGGGTGTGTAAAGCTGCTGCTCTGGGTCTAAGTCAATTTTCTGCAAGGCTGCGGCCATTGCTGGGCATGAGAATATGTGAGTAGGTGTTAGTTCCACACCAGGACAGTTGTTGCATGCTTTATAAGTTTTTGTGCCATCTGAATGTATTGTCATTCCTTTATAGTGTTTTGTTCTAAGTCTTGTTATAGTTTTTGTCAGTTTTCTCTCAGAGTTTATTTCACATATTTGATCTTTTCTTATTTTTTGTTTGATTATCTTGTATTTTGCCAAAGCATCAGCGTCAAATACTGACATTTGTTCTTTCCTTTGGCTCAGCTTTCTGGCTTCCTTTGCCAATTCATCTGCCATTTCATTACCCTCGATCCCAACATGGGCAGGAATCCATTGTAGAATGCAGTTCTTCTCCAATGTTTCCAGTTGGGTAAGTAATGAGTGTATTTTCTGCGTGATTCTGGTATTGCCCTTCTGAATTGCTTCTAGGGCGGATATGGAGTCACTGTATATTATGATTCCTTCTGCTTGATGCAGGGATGGTTGATTCAGGCATACATCAAGGGCTTTCCAGATAGCTGTCAGTTCACAAGTGAAGTTTGACGAAATCTTTCCTGCTCCTTCTTTGATTTTGATGTGTGTTCCATCTTGGAGTATTATGTTAATTCCGGCCCCTCCATTACTCAGGGTAAGGTCTGATGATCCATCTGTGTATGCTAATAAATAATTTCTCTGATCATATAAATCAATTGTGTCAAGTCCTTTCTTTTTAAGTATGATTTTGTTCTCTTTTTTATTGCAGGGTTCCTTCAGGTTGAGATTGATGATTATATTTGATGGTAATGGGGTAGGAAATGTTGGTTCTTCTTGAATTTGAAAGTCACTGTGTTTCATGTTTATGCCTTTTCTAATATTGTTGTCGTACTGAAGTGTTGAAGATCTTTTAAGTCTTTCTTTTTGTGTCCAGTTTAAATAGGTTTTTTTTACTTTTTAAGCTATTTGTGAATTTTATTGTTTTTAATTGTCTTCTGCTTTCGAGTAGGTCTAGGCCACATTCTCTTTGAATTTTCTCATTGTTGGTGGAAGAAGCAGCACCAGTGATTATTTTGGCCGCTTTTGCTTGAACACTGTCTAGTCTTCCTTTTATTGATGAGGTTGAGGGAGCCCAGACAGGTGTTGCATATTCCATTATTGGCCTTATTAAGAGAGGTGGTATATGTTGTTCTGAGGGTTTTGGGTTTTTCTCCCCAATTTGTTCCACATAACCTTCTTAGAATATTTAGTTTTCTGGTAGCTCTATTTGAGGTGCTAATTATGTGTTCTGTAAATCGCAATTCCTCATCAAGTATCACACCTAGGTATTTTGGATTTCTAATTTTATCAATTATTTAGTTGTTTATGCTTATTTTGGGATTAAATTTATGCCTGTTTTTCCTGTCAGTGGAGAAGACGCATAGGTTTGTTTTTATTGGGTTTATGGTCATTTTGAGTTCCATTACCCACTTTTCCAGTCCTCTCATTGATGTGTTCAGTATTTTTTCTTATTTTTCTATACTGCTACTTGTGTGCCATATGGCTATATCATCTGCATAACAGACAAACTTTGTGTCTTCAGTGAGGTAAGGATGGATGTCGTTAATATATAGCAGGAAGAGTAGAGGACTGAGCACAGATCCCTGAGGTACACCAGCCCATGTTCTTCTGTCCTTGGAAAATGCTCCATTAACCCGAACCTTTATCCTTCTTCCCCTTAAGAAGTCTGCAATCCAGATTAAGGCTTTTCCTCTTACTGCGATATTGTGCAGCCTTCCAAGTAATTTCTCCCTCCACACTCGATCAAAACTGAGGTCATATCCAGGAATACGGCCGTTGTCTTCTTTGTTGGTTTTTCCTGGAAAGAATCTATTATTGATTGGCAGAAGTAGAACAGTTGATCAGTTGTACAATGTCTGGATCTATAGGCAGTTTGGTAGAAGTTTATTTTATTATTGTTAGTGAGCCAGACTATGAGCCTAGAGTGGATAATTCGTTCTGTTATTTTACAAAGTATGCTGGTGAGAGCAATTGGCTGATAGTTCTTGCATTCCTTGGCATCTTTGTTTGGTTTCAGTATTGGCACTATAATTGATATCTTCCAATTCTTTGATAGTTTACCAGTTTGCCATGAAATGTTCAGTATTCGTAGGAGTTGATTTTTAGCTTTGTCTCCAAAGTGTTTAATCATTTGACCAAAGATTAGATCATCTCCTGGTGACCTCTTGGGATCTAACTTTTCTATTGATGAGTTTAGCTCATTCAGTGTGAAGTCTCTCGAAAAAATATCTTGTTGATGGTAATTTCTTGCTTGTTTAACTAACTTGTTTATATTATTTTTCAGAGTCCTGTCTTCATTCGTGTAGTTGAGTCTAGAAGTGCTTGAAAGATATTCAGAAATTATGTCAGCCATCTGTTTGTTCGTTCTCGATGTTCTATTAATATCGGTTAGAGTATTGGAGGATTGGTGTTGGTTTTGATTGTTTTCTAACACTCTAATTATATTCCAGTGTTGGCTGTCCTTTCTTGGATCCATTTTTTCGCAGAATTCTGCCCATTTTTCTTGTTTGCATATCCAAATTTCTTGTTCTATTTTGTGACTAATTTCAATGAGTTTCTTTCTGTTTTCTTCTGTTTTATTTGCTTTGAGAAGTTTTGAACTTCTGGCAATCCGATGGGCGGTCCGTCTGGTGGAGGAAGGTTATTCCAGAGAGGAGATAACTATCGCGTCGGACTGCAGATCAGCTCTGTCAGTCATATGTACGTCAGGTCCAGTTCGATCGACATTAGTGGCTGAGATTATTCTCGCACTGAACACTAACCAAAATGTAAATCTGTATTGGGTGCCGGGACACTGCGGCATCGAGGGAAACGAAAGAGCAGACAGAGATGCTAAGAACGCGGCCGTTTCGACCTTAGAGCCATCATTTTCCATCCTGCCTAGAAGCCTGGCCCATAACCACTCACGCACGGCAACCCTAGACGCATGGACGGAGGTTTATTGCCGGGACCACTCCAACAGACACCTGAGGAGAATAGCCCATACTCCAGACCGTCTGCTCCAATTCCTCCCTAAGGTCTGTCCTGAAGAAGTCACCACCACCTTACTTACAGGACATGGCCATGTTCAGGCAGACGTGGTTCTCGGGCATCCTGGGGAAGAATTATCTTGCCCACATTGTATGGAGGAACAACAGACTCTGGACCACCTTCTATTCAGATGCCCTGCTTCCATGCGTCACAGAATGCAGACATCCCTGCTGCTTGGGAAGACCTCCTTCGACCCAGTCTCGTTGGCTGGACTCCCGGGTTCTCTGCAAGCATGGAACTTCCTAGCCAGCTGGTTCGGCTCTGCAATTGGCTCTATGTAAATATAATCTAGAGTAACTGGTTTCTACTAGTTAGCTGGACAGCCCGGGCAGTTGGCGTTTCTTGCGCTCCAGGAACCTGGGTTATCCTTATTTCTCTCTCTCATGGAATAAAGTCCGCCCTAGACTGATGAGGGCCATTAGCCCGAAACCATGGTCTCTAGGTGGACGCTTCTCAGTTTGCCAAAGCTGGTGTTGTGGCTTTGTCACCGACCCGAGGCCGCTAGTTGCGGCGATGGTCAATAGATGGCGTCAAGTTTTGACGTTTATTTTGACGGGAGAGGCGCCCTATGCTTCTATGGATTAATTTCCTCCCGGAAATTCCCCCGCGCACCTACCCTACTGGTTGGAAGTGGTGGTGGGGACTCTAAGCTTGCTAGCGACGCCAGATTCATTTGCGTACAAGCTCTCGGAGCGCTGGGTCGTGAATTTAGCGAACCTCCGCGCAGAGCTTGTTCAAGATTAGGATGTATAGAACTTTGGAGCAAAGCCATGCGATATAATTTTGCGTCAAACTACAAATGATGGCGAAGGAAACGTTTGATTCGCACACTCATGCCTTCAAGCATTATTGCTTTTCCTACCTGCAGGTCAAAAAGTGGCACATTTTTTAAGGAAGACCCGGGAAGAAGTGACGTCAATCAACATCGCGTATGGACGATAATATCACTCTTGTGCGCGATTTGCTGAACAAAGACAGTTTCAGGTCAGATTAATTAAATTTGTCGGAAATAGATGTTCATCGAATTGTTCCAGAAGACTCAGCCATGCATAATATTTTCGCGGAACCTGTAACTCCAAAATATGCAAAATAGTTTGGTATGCATATGATTTTAACATTTGATTTTCTTATTTGTTAATGTATATATTTAACTAACTGTATGCAAAATTTTACAATGGGGTATTAAGTAGTTTTGGTGGAGAATAGTGACAAGCATCAATATTTATCTTTGAAAGAATAGATTCAGTAGAGATTGGATTTTTTCCAGGGAAAAAAAATCTTTAAATAGTTTTTTAAATAAGGAAAGAAATTTTGACAGTACCATTACTATTAATTAGTATTCTCACTCTTATACATACATTTAGAAATGGATACTATGAAGGTGCCTCAATTGACTAGACAATGGACAATTAAAATAATTTTATTGGCATCTTATCAATTCATCATTGTCAAAACATCAATTGACTAGATGGCTGGCATGTTCATTGCTTTATTTAATAAAGTCATTAGTCTGTTAAAGCAGACTCAGAAATATTGCTTCAAAGAGTGGTTGGATACCTGTGCATGAATATAGCTATTATTTTTTTTTGTCTAGTGTGTTTTGTGTGAAAGTCCACCTTACATTTGGGATGATAGAATCCACCATATATTTGGAAACTGCCAGGGATAGTTTTGTTGGTAGGGCTTGATCGATAGGTAATTTCGCTCCTCATCAAATCAACAATATAAATCTTCATATTCGTTTCTTATTATTAAGAATTTATTCATTAAACTTCATGGAATCTCTTAATAAATTACTTTCTTCAATTGTATTTTAAAATATATATTTAGAAAATGAGTGGTCAAAATACAATAACAACAAAAGCCTTTAATGAGGACCTCTCGTCCTCAGTTTTCGGAGTAATTGAAGAGAAGAGAACTAAGAATGAGTGGTCAAAATAGAGGAAAACAAAAAATTAAAATATACATTTATCAGAGTCATCAACAATCAATCAACAATCAATAATTCTGTCACCGTTTGCTTTTGTGAATAGAATAAATACCCAAATATGGCCATTTCTTATAAGCATCGGTGGTTCAGTGGCGAGAATGCTCGCCTGCCACGCGGGCGGCCCGGGTTCAATTCCCGCCGATGCATTTTTTTTTACAATTTTTAGAACTTATTTATTTTATTATTATTAAAATATACAAGTATCAGAGTCATTAATTCTGTCATCGTTTGCTTTTGTGAATGGAATGCTTTTACGTAATATATATGTAATACTAACTAATATGACTGAAATTTTAGCAGTATGTATAGTAGAATCTGGAAAAACTTATATTAAATATTTTAGGTCTTTATCCGAATTCTTCGAGTTATTTGCAAATTTGAGTTGCAAATTTGCTCTTTCGCTCGCAAGCAGCGCCTCTAGCGGTGAAGATGGGAGGTAATATGAGCTGACCTAATGTACATGTAAAACGTGTTTTAACAGGATATAGAAAAAAATATGGAAGAGATATTTGTCGCATTTTTAGCCAAGAAAAATTGAAATTAACAGGTTCTGAGCAAAAATAGTTGTTTTTTTTTAGTCAGAAAATGATTATGACAATATTGCTGTATCATATTTGATTATCAGATACAAATTATATCTGGAAAATTACAAAAAGCTGAGACCACGGGTGAAGCTAGTTCATTTTTAGTATGCAGGAACAAAATTCTAACAGAAAAACATTCATTCGAGCAGAAGACACAAAGCCAGATCATCTCTTTATAAAAATATCGCTTCTCAGACACAAAGCTAGTATTATCTATATTAAGCATTGTTTATTCATATTAATTAAAAAGTTTCAAATAGACAGTTATTTGACCTATAAAAATAAAAATATTATCAAAGGAAAGTTTATTCAAGTGTGAATTATATTAAAGAAGTCCAAAAAGAATCTATATCCATCACACATAAAATATGATATACATCAATTATGGTTGATTTAAATTATTATTTTTTATATTTTGAATGTTAGAGAAAGATATTTATACCCAAGTTTTTTTCAAATATAACTGAGCGTCTGTGAATTAAACAGAGTAAAGTGTTTTGAACTTTGCAAATTTGACCATTTAGAATTTTATATATTTTTGTGTTGTTTAAAAACAATTTAATAATTTTTAAAGATTATTATTTCTCTCTACTTTCAACCTCACACAATTCTTCATTTTCTTTAGAATTTAATAGTATATACCTTGAAATTAAACAAATATATAAAGGTGTTTTAAATAAATATACTTATTTTTCTTCAGGTTAAAACAAATATATTTTCAAAATGCCACGAATTTTAATTAAGGGTGGTGTTTGGAGAAACACCGAAGATGAAATTCTTAAAGCGGCTGTAATGAAATATGGTAAAAACCAATGGTCACGTATTGCGTCTCTATTACATCGCAAGTCAGCAAAACAATGTAAAGCAAGATGGTATGAGTGGCTCGATCCTAGTATAAAGAAAACAGAATGGACAAGAGAAGAAGAAGAAAAACTATTGCATTTAGCAAAATTAATGCCAACCCAATGGAGAACGATTGCTCCAATTATTGGCAGAACTGCTGCACAATGTTTAGAGCATTATGAATATCTTCTTGATCAAGCACAGCGTAAAGAAGCAGATGGAACACAATCCGATTTTGATGATCCTCGTAAACTTAAGCCTGGTGAAATTGATCCTAATCCAGAAACAAAGCCTGCTCGACCAGACCCAAAGGATATGGATGAAGATGAACTGGAGATGTTATCAGAGGCCCGTGCTAGACTTGCAAATACTCAGGGTAAGAAGGCTAAGCGCAAAGCTAGGGAAAAGCAGTTGGAAGAAGCCAGAAGATTGGCTTCACTACAAAAGCGTAGAGAATTAAGAATGGCTGGGATAGAATTGGAGCCCAGAAGAAAAAGGAAGATGGGTGTTGATTATAATGCAGAAATTCCATTTGCAAAAAAACCTGTACCAGGATTTTATGACACTTCAGAAGAAACATACGAACCAACTGAACCAGACTTTAAAAGATTGAGGCAGCAGACGATGGATGGAGAACTTAGGAGTGAAAGGGAAGAAGTAAGTAACCTTTTTAGTCGTTTTACCTCCATCAATTTAATAGCTAGTAGAACATTTCACCCCAGGGGGTCGGTGGAAGGGTGGTCTAAACTGTTGGTATACGACCACTATGACTCGAGATTGAATCCGGCATTGGTCACTTTTTCTGATAAAAAAAAAAATGATCCAATGGTCCCTGATTCTTGCAAAAGTC